>JAPPVO010000016.1:107231590-107611582 GCA_030407325.1 Camellia japonica | reverse complement strand
ATTTTCCCTGCTGTAACACTAAACGTACATTTCTGAGGATTCAGCCGCAACTGAAATTCTCTGATCCTTTCAAAAAACTTTTGCAAGGCGGTGTAGTGGCCCTCTCATTCTTTGGACTTGACAATCATGTCGTCCATGTACACCTCAACCTCTTTGTGGATCATGTCATGCAATATCGTGGTCGCAGCCCGTTGATATGTAGTTCCAGCATTCTTCAGCCCAAACTGCATCACCCTATAACAATAGGTCCCCCACGGGGTGGTAAAAGCAGTCTTCTCCCGGTCTTCGGGTGCCATTACAATCTGGTTGTAGCCTGAAAAGCCATCCATAAATGAAAGCAATGCATGCCCAGCAGTAAAATCCACTAACTCATCGATATGCGGTAGAGGAAAGTCGTCCTTCGGACTGGCTTTGTTCAAATCTCTAAAATCCACACATACCTGGATTCTGCCATCATTCTTCGGCACTGGAACAATGTTGGCCAACCAAGTTGGGTATTCGGATACCAGCAAGAACCCTGCGTCAATTTGCTTGGTGACCTCTTCTTTGATCTTGATGGCCTAGTCCAGGCAGATCCTTCTGAGTTTCTGCTTAACGGGTTGGGCCACTGGGTCAAGAGGGATCCGGTGCTGTACAATCTCAAGATCGATTCCAGGCATGTCTTCATAGGACCATGCGAAAACATCTTTGAAATCTTTTAATAAAGCGACTAAGTGCTCACGCTCCTCTGAAGACAACGTGGACCCGATCTGGACCAGCCGCGGGTCCTTCTCAATACCAACATTAATTTGGATGATTTCATCAACCAGCGGTTTTACAAACCTCTCCTGCTCTTGTTCTAGCAAATATTTCAAAACCGGAGGAATTTCTTCCTCGTCGTTTTCATCAAAATTTTGAAAGTCTGAATTAATGCAATAAATCAAAGGCACAGAAAAATACTCAAAAGCCACAGCCACTTCATTCTCATTAATCACTTCCAAGTCGCCTGATTCCTCTGTTACAATAGACTCAAAGGAAAAAGAAAAAGACGACCTAGACAGGACTGTGGAATCCGGGTTGTCAACCCCAGGAATACCGGACTCAGACTCAGACGAGCTGGAACCTGATTCCGACTCTACAGACTCGGTGGAATCAGATTCTGGCTCACTACCTGACCCGGTGTTGCTTGATAAGAAGCCTTCCTCGTACTGCCAGACGATGGGAGGTGCAATGGACGCATCCAAAATGTTTGCAGATGGGCTCGCAGCCGCTTCATTTCCAATCATGGACACTAAGAGATTATGCCCCAAGCACTCATGTACGATCGGAGGATCTGATAGTAGACAAGCCAGTGCTACCCCCATTTCAATCTCGATGCTCTCGAAATCCACTTCCTTACACTGCTCAACCTCAGCTGATGGGTCTGTCTGCTCCTTGGCAACATCATCCCCGGACAATTGTAAATCAAAGAAGATCTCGAAACCCGGTAGGCGTCTCTTCTCGGCATTGAACCATGGTTCTGGAAAGCCGCAGAATGGAAAGTCTTCTCCCTCTCGGACAAAGCGTCCGTTCAGGGTGCCTTCGATAGGCCGATGCATCAAATCAAAATGCCTCCCGATTTGTTTGGCCCTGGCTCTCCCGGCCATTTCTTTGCCTTTCCTCACCCAGTCCTCTTTGGTAGGCAGATAGCCTAAGCCAAAGGTATGCGGGTTGTGCGGCACTTCGGCCGATACTGCAATGCCCTTCCGACCACTTTTTCCTAGTCCCATCCCAGGGATATGCTGAAGCTTATTCATGAGGTGCACCGACTGTGCACTGACATACAACCCCTCATTGGCAGCCAAAATGTTCTGTACGACCCAGGCCTCGGCTAGGGTAAATCCTGATAGGAACACGTCCTCCGTGCCGTGCTCAATTTCCAAAACTGGTGTAGACACTTCTGGTGGTGGATGGATTGATGAATTCCCAAAAACTATAGCCACCCCCTTCCCGTGGGGGTATTTTAACATCTGATGCAGGATGGAAGAGACTGCCTTTACCTGGTGTAACCACGACCGCCCCAAGAGTAGATTAAAGGTCGCAGGAACGTCCAAGACATGAAAATCAATCTCGTGTTGTCCCGGACCAACCTTAGTGTGAATCCTCACGATCCCCATCACCTCTCTGCTTGTATTGTCATATGCCCATATCACCTGGGCAGTTGGCTCAAAGTCCGCGGGCTTCAACCCAATTGCATATGCTGTCCTTGACAGGCACACGTTAATGGCGGACCCTGTGTCGACAAGAACTACCGGTACCCACTTATCTCTACACTCCACAGAGATGTAGAGCATTTGTTATGGTTTGCGCCCTCAGGCGGCAGTTCCTTGTCAGAAAAGGTTAATGTCGGGGAAGCTCCTCCTAGAAAGACCAGCCCTACCAGCTGTTCAGGTGTGGTATATATTGAGAGTTTGGCCTTGTCCATTGCCGAAAGAACAGCCTGTCTATGAACTCGTGAAGCCATAAGCAGTCCCCAGATGGAGATGTCTGCCTGTATCTTCTTAAGCTATTTCAACACAGCCTCTTCTTCGAGTAGCTTTTCTTTATGCTTGTCTACCTCTTTGTCCTTCCCGAACGCCTCTGGTTGATCTAGGTGTGGGGGTTTGAAATGCCGCCCGCTCCTAGTCATGTGATCAACTTCACCAATGTACCAGGTATCATCCGGCTGGTTACTCCCCCAGTCCTCATCTGTGTGGGCAAGACATAGATCGTCATCTTCCCACCACATGCCATCGGCAGCCGACAGACACCTATCCGGCTCCGTCACAACTATTCCTCTGTCCACAGCACCTTCTGTTCCCGTGCTCACAACACGTTCTGTCCCTTCAGGGGCTTTGGCTTTCCTGACTCTTTCAGAATCCTCGGTCCTTTCTCGCTCGAACTGTTTCAGTGCGGCTTGCTGTTCAATATCCTCTATACTTGAAATGCTTTGGTCCTGAGCAAAATTATTATCACCGGTGCTCTCCAGCGGTGCATTCTGATTCCCGGCCCTTCCGGCCACAGTTGATGTCTCAGTCCCTGGCGGACTCTGCTCTAACTGAGGTTGTTCCACAACATCCGGTTGGTCATCAAGCCATCCAGTAGTTTCTGCTGACCCATCAAACCAATTGACTGTCACGTCCCTTGGACCTTGCTCTTCAAAGAATTACAGATTTACAAGGTCTTCTTCCAGATCCACTAGGTCATCTAGCCCTTGATCAGGTCCATCCTCTCGTGCTACACAAATCTCTGCCCCTACTGGCAATTCCACATTCGGCCTAGCCTGGCCTACTGATATAATGTAACCGCTCGGGTTGTACTTGAAACTCACAGACCCCTCAGGTTCTGACTGCTCATCCTCGTCTGTTTTCACAGTTGACCTAGTTCCATCTCCGATAGTTACCACCACCGTTTCTGGTTGGATTTGGGAGATGTCCAACACGCACAAGTCAGTGCTGTCAGGAATGAACACCTCTGGCTTGGGTAGGTGAGAAGGGGTGATATATATGCTGGGGTCATACGACACAACCCCAGTTTGGATGAAATTGATGCGTTTGGGAGGTGGAGCTTGGTTATGTGGTGGGAGAGGGTTGGTTGTGACATTTGGTTTTTCCGAGGGCATGATCACCCTGTTGTTGATGAGATCTTGAATCTTATGACGTAATCAAAAGCACTAGTCGGTGTCATGACCATGCTATTGGTGAAACACACAGTACTTCGCCGGGTTATGGGAGAGGAGAAGTTTTTCTGGCAATGGCTGCGGCTCTAGGGGCTTCAAGTGGCCTTTTCTGATTAAAACCCCCAAAGCTTTGGACAGGGGCATATATAGTGGAGTGAAGGTTCTTTGGCCTTTGGGTGCGTATCTGGCTGTTTGCGAGCTACTACCGGACGCACCGGTGAATGGTGTAGCTGCAAGGGCTCTTGGGGTATTGGTGGTGGTAACCATACTCACATCTGAAGATCTAGCAGCTGCAGCACTGCTTGTGCCTGCATTCGTACTGCGGTTAAATGTTCTCTTGGGCTGTTCTCTCTCATTATCAATGAGGCCCTGCTTCATAGCGTCTTCGATCTGCACCCCTATCTCATGTAAATCTGCAAAGGTGGGGAGGGGGAGAACGATCATCTTCTACATAAGTTTGGGCTGGAGGTTACGCACAACCATCCGAATATGATCTTTGTCAACAGGCCTGATGGTTATCATCGAGGCCTTAGCCCTCCACCGGGTCACAAAATCGGAGAAGCTCTCCTTCGGTTCTTGCCTGGTGGTCTCGAGATCACGAGTTGTGACCTCGATCTGTGTATTGTAGGAGTATTGAGCTATGAAGGCCTCCGCCATCTCCTTCCAGTTTCTCTTGACGGAATCTTCTAGTTGTGCATACCAGATGGCCGCTACACCTGACGAGGTCCGGCCAAACAAAGAAAGCTTTTGCAATCTGGAGAGGCCCATTGTAGACGTCCCCAAACGTCCCGGGAGGGGATCCCGTTTTGTTCATTAGTCTTACTACAGTTCAGGACTCAATGTCACGGTCCTGTATCTAATCTCGCAGAGTGCAATGCAAGACCGATGAATCATCAAAGAGTCTAAATCCGGCAAATCGTTTTTGAAAAACTGATTTTTAGAAAGAAGTGCCAAACATGGACTACTTTGCCAGATACAGAGTCGCCACCTAAATATTTATTTTGGGGGAATTTAGGAAACCCTGACTCGTGCCTAAGGCCACGTGTCCGTTATCACCAAAGTTGCCTTGGCTCGGGAACTTGGGTACGATTGGGGAAGGTCACTTCGTGAGCACCCCCGCTCGCCCGATCAAAGATCGGCCTCTACTAACCATGATATCGAGTTTTGAAAACATTATGTGCTCTTATTCCGGTTATTAGCCTAGAATTACTATGTGATGCGCACAGCATACAAGTATAAACTGGGTCGCCTGAATTGGAACAAAACATCTCATGTTCGTTTTGAAAAACGGTTTGAAGGTGCTACTCGCAAGTAGGCTAAGACGTGGATTTTGCCACCCTCGGGTGGGCTTAGAAAACATGATTTTGCCACTCTCAAGTGGGCTTAAAACTCTCACTTGGTGAATTGTTCCAATTCAAATAACCCAACCTTCACCCACAGGCACTCAGGCAGTTATATCACATAAGCACTTAGCCTCATGGTAAGCATGCTATCATGGCAGTCACTCACACACATGCAAGGATGCTAAAGCATAAACACTTACCGAGTACTCCAAGCCAAAGAAAGAAGCTAATTAGAAATCATGCATGAATCCTAACTATGCTGAGATGCCTAACGCAACACATACAGGTATGCAACTAAGATAGGCTCGGCTATTCTAAGATGGCATATGAAATGCAACAAATGATACACGTATTCAACTCAGAATTGAAATACAATGCAGTTAGTATGATGCGCTGAGCCCGGTGCATGCAAGGCAGATGGATGGATGCAAACATGCGAGCATAAGTATGCTAATTGAAATGTGCCCTAAAACTAACCATCGTAAGCTGGTAAATAAAAGGGAGAAAGACGCAGGGTTGGAAGACATATATCACACACACGCATGCTTATTACAACGTTGCCCTCTCTCGGAGGGTCCGAATAAATAATACACAACTGAATGAATACCGAATTACAGCTAATTATTACATAACCCTAATTAATTAACAAATTAACTAAGATAAATAAGCTAGCATGCAAATTTAAATAAAAACGGATTGCCTCAGCTCTGTTCCGAATGATAGGGATGCATGCGTGCTCGAGTCGCCTTGCCAGAAAATCCATCGCGATGCCCCGATTTGCCTCTGTTTGCGACTGGTCCCGGAATACTGTACAAAGCTCCAGAAGGCTGCTTGACCAGTTTTTGCTACTAGTTTCCGGTTTGCTGCAACAGAGAGCAAGAAAGGGGCATGGCAAAGTATTTTGAACGTATGTATGCATGACCACTCTCCCCGTCATTGCATAAGCTCTAGGGGGTGTAGACCTCGATCCTCGTGCCACCAATCACGCATCTCGATGCATGGTGGCCGAGGAGTCGAATTGCATGACTCAATGTGGAATGAATGCATATGAAAACACAACAAGGCCTAAACTCCATCATGGGTAATATGGAGTGTCGGCGACCGAGAATCGAGGCACGTTTCGTCACTTTGAGTACGAAACGTCCCACGTTCCCCGTGTTTGGACTAACCCTACTCCAAACACAATGCAATGAGATGGCATACACAATGCGACTAACATGCCACCCTAAATGCAATGCAACCTAATCCTGCTGGCATGCGAGGGATGATATGCACACATGCAACCTAGCATACGCAATGCTATGGACTAAAATGGCATACACAATGCACATGAGCTATATGGCATACACAATGCACACATACGAAGATGGACATACACAAAGGCATAATCAAAGCATACACAATGCGATGGTCAAACATGCAACAACATGAACCAAATGGCATACACAATGCAAGGTGGACTTAAACCAATATGAGTGGACCTCAGCCACACTCAAATCAGTGGCCATATGATGAAAACGAGACAACCGAAATACATGCAAACATGCACGAATGCAAAGGACCGATCCTAAGGCACAACATGCAACTCTAACAAAGCATGGCAAAGGATGAAATATGGCATAGAATGGCACATGATCCAGCTCTGAAGTGGCACAAAAGATGGTCTCGAAACATGCAAACACCTCATATAATGCATGCTAGATGACCAGGATATCGAAACTAGTGGAGTGGATTACACTATAGGTATACAAGGCGATGCACAAATGACCAAACCACCCCCAAATAGACCTTAGGCAGGTCCAAGATAGTGAGAAAATGGTCTAAAAAGATGGCTCGAAATGCATTCAAATGAAGCTCATGCAATGGTCGGTAAATGAGGCATACAAGTACAACTCTCAAATGCACTTAAAGAGTGAAAATCATGGGAATATGGCATACATATAAGCTCTGAAATATGATGTGCAATGGCCCCAAAACATGAAAACACCTCAGTATATGCATGCAATAGGCCTCAAAACTCAAAGCTAGGCATGGATATTGTACTACAAGCATGCAAAACAAGCATCATTCGACCATGAGACCCAAAAACAGAGCTAAGGAAGTCCAAAACATGCACAAAATCAGTTTAAGGCATGGCCAAAAAGTGCTAAAATCAAGGGCCAACATAGCATGCAATGTAAACTAGTAAAGAGGATTTGCACTACAAGTATGCGAGGCAATCAAGAGGTCACCAAATCAGAAAAACTCAGAAGTATGCCATGCCAAATAATGCCCAAAAACTCATGGAAACATGGTCAATGCATGCAAGAATGATATGTTCCTTTGAAAGGCCCAAAAGAAGGTTATTCTACACGTGCAAGATGGACATCCAAAATGGCAAAACCACCTCTGAATAGAGGTTATGAAGGCCCTAAAACTCACTGAAAAGGGCCTGAAATGAGGCTAGGAAGCATGCACACAAGGGCTCCTTTGAAAGGCCATGAAGAGGGTTACTCTACACATGCAAGAGGGACACCTAATATGGAAAAACCACCTCTAGACAGAGGTCATGCAGGTCCTAAAACCCACCAAAAATGGCCTGAAACATGCTCAAGAAGTGTGTAAATATAGGCCCCTTTGTTAGGCCAACAATGCTAGTAAACATGACAAGGGGTGAGAGGGTCACCCCTCTCTGATTTTGGGGCTCAAAACAGTATGCTAGCCACTAAAAATCCACTGGATTTCATTGGCTAGAAGGCCAAACAAAGCTCACTTCAAAGGCCTAGATGCATGGCTCCAAACAAGGTGAAAACAAGCATGCAAGGGGGTAGATGACCCCCAACAGAAAAATGACCTTAAACAAACTTGTTAAGAAGCTCAAAATAAGACTTTTCTCAGTTTACACCAAAGCTCAAATATGCTTGAAAGTATGGCTAAAGTAAGGATCAAAATGATGCTCAAAATGGGAGAAAATGGTTACCGTTGTGGCACAGCAAGAACCAGCAACCTCTAGACCCAAAAACCAGTCCCTTAGCCTTTAAAAATGGCCTCCAAGATGCTTAGAGTGATGGTGGAGGGGTTGTTCTAGGAGGTGGTATGCAATAGGCCAAGAACAAGGGACTTTTGGAGCTTGGATGTAGAGATATAGAGAGATACAAGCTTGGAGCCTTCCACAAAATTCTCAACCCTTGTAATGGAGAGGGAGGGCTTCCTTTATAGACCAAGTTGACCAAAGCTTCTCCAAGAAGCCAAGAAGAAAGGCCAAAGATTCTCCATACACGTGTATGGAGGATCCAGTCTATGCCCTCCAGCTGGCACAGCTGGAACCAACTCACAGAGACAAAGCTACAGAGAGCTGGCCGACCAGTTCAAGTGGTCGGCCGACCACTTAACCTGGTCGGCCGACCAGGTCAAAAGGTCCAAGGTGGTCGGCCATCCCCTATGATGAAGCCCCCTATGATGAAGCCCCAGAAGTTAGCTTTCTAATGGCGCCAGCCTTGCATTAAAATTCCAACTGTGCAAAAAGTTATGCCTATTTTGGTGAAGCCGTGCAGATTCAGTCCAACCGGATTGATGTCCTACTTCAACTAACTATATCTCCCCTGTCCGGACTCGGCTTTAGGAGATTCTTGAGCATAAAATGAAGCCCCAGAAGTCTTCTTTCCAACGGTAGTGGCCTCAGAGCTTAAATCCAAATGTATAGACAGATAAGCCTGATTTAGCGAGGACCGCTCTACTTTCTCTCTTAACGGTTCATGCCCATTTTCTTCCCCAACTGGGTTTCTTCCCTCTTCTCTTCTTTTCTTCAACTCCAAACCCCTAAACAAGGTGTTTTGAAAGATTTTTTAGAGATTTCATCTCTCGTTCGTTCATTTCCACTTTGTCCTTGCTCGGTTTACCGAAAAACGTGATATTTAACAAAATGCGAGCGTCGGAACATCGTAAAACTTTTATTTTCAAAACATTTTGAAGGAGAGGGTTTCAAGTTTAAAATCTTTTGATCAAGATTGTTTTGGTCCAAAAGGGGTATGAAGTTGAGATTTGACTCTCTCCTTGCTGAAGAAACTGAACCTTTGCCCTGCACACCTTCATCACCGAGTAAACTATCAGTAGCGCCCAAGTCTTAAGAGTGGTCAAAAATGGGGTGTCTACACCCATCGGCCTCAGTATATCCGAAAACAACCGTAAATGCACCATAGGATCCCCAGACCCGTCAAAACGGTCGATGTGTGGCATTTTAAACTGATCTGGCAGCGTTACAGCCGAGTCAGTGTACCCATCCTCAATATCCGGAATGGACTTTACACCTTGAGATTTCTTGAACAGCTTCTCAAGCTTGCTCACTTTTAATGCCGTGGGGTCCACCTCGAACGCAAAGGGGGAATCCGGCAGGTTGATAGGTGTTTTGGATAGCTGGGGTAGAATCGGGGGCGGAGCTGGCCCGATCGGAACTTCCGTATCATCCTGGACCGGTGTTGTCTCCCCGAGTATGGGAACTCTTGGTGGGGGAGAAACTTGGTGTGAAGCAGATGCTCCGGCTTGTTGCTGTAACCTGGCGATTAACTCTGCCTGTTGGGCCATGACCTCGGCCTGTTGTTTGGCAAATTTTGCTTGACAGGTAGCGTCTTGCTGCATAGTTTTCATACTTTCCTGGAGTTGACGCATCATCTCCTCCATTCCCGCCATGTTATGCTAATCTAGCTGAATAACTGGTATATCTATCCCTGCAGTATAAACTAAGACCTCAACCTGACTGTCCACTGATGGTGTAAACCACTGATCTGGCGATTGCTGCACCGATACACTGCGTTCTCTTGACCTCCGTCTAGTAACCGGGGGTAAAGAAAGGAACATTGCTTGTCCGTCTATCAGATCCCTAGATCGATTAAGCCTACGACCTCTGACCCAAAGTGCTCGGGGGATATCTGCCTGGTCGGAATCAATGGTGCTAAACTACCTTGCAAAAAGATAAATAAAGCAAAAATAAGGAAACAATGAATAGAAAAATGGACAGCACAACAGCTTGAATAAAGACAACAAACAGTTGGCAAACACAAGCTGAATGAACCGTTCTCAACCACTGATCGATCACTGTTCCCAAAATCATCGCCTCAAAATCTAAATCTGATACTCGCAGATATAACTGATTCTCAAAACACTGATGCTAATGCCCGCAGGCCTGATAACTAAACTTGCAGACTGATAAGTGTATACCTGTAGAGGGCAACTCAAAAAGCACATAACAAGCAAGTAAAGGCCAAAACACCCCTACGTTGTAGTAGGGTTTCCCTGTCCTATTGTCAGGAGCTAGGATTTCACTATGCACACAGCGGTTTCAAACAGCCTACAATCGGGTAAGCAACCTGTCCTAGTTTGGAATAGTCACTATAGATTCTGAATATGCATTAGGTTGAATGGTCAAAGAGGGTGCCCTGGTAAAAATCGGGGTTTGTGTTCCCGTCGTGGCAGAGCCCGCAACCGGTCAGCCTTATGGCACACTTCTCAAAAGCAAGCCTCCGGCAAACCGTTAAGAATAGCATACGGCAAACACGATGTCCTAGGTGCACCAATGCACATGCAATGCAAAGAAACACATAAGTGTAGTCAAAACAAGATATCATGAGTTCGAGTCAAGTTCTCTAAACTTCCCAGCAGAGTCGCCAGAAACTGTAGACGTCCCCGAACGTCCTAGAAAAAATCTCGTTTTGTTCATTTGGGCTTACTTCAGTTCAAACTCAAATTTCACGGTTCTTAATCTGATCTCGCAAAGTGCAATGCAAGACTGATAAATCACCAAAGAGTCCAAATCCGGCAAATCGTTTTGGAAAACTGATTTTTAAGAAAGAAGTGCTAAATATGGACTGCTTTGCCAGATACAGAGTCGCCACCTAAATATTTTATTTTCGGGGAAATTTAGGAAACCCTGACTCGTTGCCTAAGGCCACGTGTCCGTCATCACCAAAGTTACCTCGGCTCGGGAACTTGGGTACGACAAGGGAAGGTCAGCTATGAGAACCCCCGCTCGCCCGATCAGAGATCGGCCACTACTAAACATGATATCTTTTTTTTGAAAACACATGCGTTCTTATTCTGGTTAATTAGCTAGAATTACTAGGTGATGCACACAACACACAAGTATAGACTAGATCGCCTAATTTGGAACAAAGCATTGCATATCCGTTTGTTTGGAAGGCGGTTTGAAGTTTGCTACCCGTAAGTAGGCTAAATCACGGATTTCAATGAATTATCCCAATTCAAGCAACCCAACCTTCACCCACAGGCATTCAGGCAGTTATATCACATAAGCAATTAGCCTCATGGCAAGCATGCTGTCATGTTAACACTTAAACACATGCAAGATGCTAAAGCATAAACACTCACAGTGTACTCCGAGCCAAAACAAGAAACTAGTTAGAAATCATGCATGATCCTAGTTCATGTTAAGATGGCTAATGCAACACATGCAAAATGCAACTAGAATGGGCTCGGCTAATCTAAGAATGGCATGTGAAATGCGACAACTCGATACACGTATTCAAGTTGGAATTGAAATACTATGCAATTAGTATAATGCGTCGAGCCTGGTGCGTGCAAACATGACCTAAAACTAACCATTGAAAGCAGGTAAGTAAAAGGAAGAAAGACGTGGGGTTGGAAGACATTCACACATGCACGCACACTTATTACAAAATTCGCCCTCTCGACGGAGGGTCCGAATAAATAATACAAACCAAATGATTAATCAACTATCCTAGCTAATTAATTATTGCAGACCCTTAATTAATTAACAAATTAATTACAAAAGGAGGCCGCCATAGCTCTACTTCGGAATGATTGAATGATGCATGCTCGATCTCCTCGCTCGGAAACCCGTTGCCATGCCACATGTTGCCTCTGTTTGCACTGTTTTGCTCCTTTAAAAACTGCACAAGTCCTAAGAATGCTTCTGAACCACTCCCTAAGCATTGTGTGATGTCACCGGCCAAGAGATAGGACCACCGGCCATTGGAAAATGGTTATCGACCATTTGTAAGGCTCTCGGCTAGATTTTGGTAGCCGGCCGGCACTGAAGATAGCCGACTGGCCATATTTTCCTGCAGAATTCTGTTTTTGCTGCAACAGAGGATAGACAGTGCATGGCAAGGCATTTACAAGATAATGTGTGCACAACCACCCTCCCTATCATGCTATAAACTCAAGGGAGTATAGCTCTCGACCCTCGGACCACCAATCACGCATTTCAATGCATGATGGCCAAAGGTGCCAAGTGTGCAAATTAATGTGGAATGAATGCAACAAAACATATGAATGCCTAGAACTCTATCATGCTTGATCAAGAGCGTCGGCAACCGAGGGTTGAGGCACGTTTCGTCACTTCAAGTACGAAATGTCCCTCGGCCCTCATGTTTGGTTTGACACCACAAACCAAACACAATGCAATGCATGCAACCAAGTATAATGCAACATGGGAATGTAAGGCAATGTAACACGAGCATGCCAAGTGCAATGTGGTGCAACCTAACATGCAAACAGCATGGCAATGCAACAAGTATGCAATACTACAATGCAACCTAGATGTGGAAATACACAAAGTGACAGGCATGCAACAATGACACCAACCATAAGGATGCAACAACATGCAATGCGACAAGCATACAACAATACACAAATGCATGATCCATGGACTTACACTAAAGATGGATAGACCTCAGCCGTACCAAAAATAGTAGCCAAAACACCCAAATCAAGGTACCAAAAAGGGAGACATGCATGCACATACATGGATCCGTAAGCTAGGCAACGGTGCACAATCCTCAACCATGAGCAAAATGGGATAAACATGAGAACATGACAATGCAATGAGCTCTGAAATCATGTGAAGAATGATGCCAAATCATATACACAAGTGAAGCATAGCATGCTAATGGCCTCAATGCCCAAAGCTACTCAAGGGGCTCTCACCATTGCCATATCAACCAAGCCCCAAAGGGCCAAAGTGACCTAAGACAGTCCTAGGGCAGGCTAAAACAAGGCTAGAACATGCATGGAATGAGGCCAAAACATGCTAAAAAGATGGGCACAAACAAGGGGCATGGAAGGCTACAAAAGGAGCATTGCACTACGCCTATCACAACCAAACATGGCATGAATTATGCAATGAAAAACAGAGTTATAATATGTCAAAATAAGCCCCAAAACCCAATGAGATGGCATCCCAAAGACCTAATCATGGAGACATACGCAATGACCCAATCTTAAGGCGCAAAACAACAACTCTTCAAAGCATTGAAAAGATGGAAAACACAAGTGTGTGGCTACACTACATGGACTGAAATGTGATTTCAAATGGTGCCAAATCATAAGAATAGTCAAAACAATGCATGCTAGCAACTTGGTGCACAAAGCTTAACAAGCTAGGATGAACTAAGGCTATACAAAGCAATGCATATATGATCAAATCAACACCAACCAGAGCTTAAACATGCTGAAACATGACTAAAAGTTCCTTGGAGTTGAGCCGAAATATGCAAGCATGATGGTCCAAATGCAAGATACATGTTAAGGCAATAGAAGGGATTACAAGGCAAGTACATGGTGCATGCAAGAGACCAACAAACCAACTTAAAACAGAGGTATATCATGCCAAGATAACACCAAATACTTGTTGAAATTGGGCCAAAACATGCTAAGCAAACATTCTACTATGGTGAGCCAACAATGCAAGCAAATGAGACACAAGGGGAGGGGGGGTGTCCCTCCCCTATTCAAGACTTCAAAACCACTTCTCCACCACTAAAAATCCCCTGGATTTCAGTGGTGAGATGGTAAAAACAAAAAGGTTTCAAAGCTGAAAAAGAAGGTCACAAAATAAGGCCAAACAAGGCCTAAGAGCGGGTAGACAACCCCTAACCCAAAAGTAACCTTAAACAAACATATTTAGCATACAAAAATAGAACTTTTTTCAGTTGGACACTAAGCTTAAAATAGTATGCAAGTATTGCTAAAAGCTTAAGCAAAAATGGAGAATAAAAGAGTAGTTTCTCATCCTTGAAGAACACTTCAAGAACACCATTTCCAGCACCTCCTTCTAATCAAAACCAACTCAAAAACTCTGAAATCAACTCCTTAGCACCTCAGTAACTAAGGGATAGTGTACCACTAGGTGCTTTAGTGCAAAAATATGAACAAAAACACTCTTTAGAACACTATTAGACACACAACTATAGAGAGAGAGGAGATATAGAGAGAGAGTGATATATATTTTCTATATCAGTTGGCTGAATCTCTGGAGAGGGAGAGGAGGCTCTCCTTTTATAGAAATCCAATTTTGCAAAGCTTCTAGGAGAAGCTAAGCAAGGCTCAAATCCCTCCATTCACGTGTATGGAGGGGGGGAATTGTGGATGCCAGCTGCACCAGCTGGCACAAAATATCTGCATAAAGCAGATGAACGTGGTTCGGCCACCAAAAATGGCCGATCGACCAACAAAAGTGCCGGCTGGCCAAAAATAGTGCCGATCGGCCAATACTCTTGGCCGTTGGCAAGAAAAAAGGGGCTGATAGCTTCAAGCCTTGGCCGGTGGGTTGAGGAAACGGCCAACAAGCCATCCTCTTCCCTCAGAAGCAAAACCACAAGTGCTTGGTCCACAACCAGGCACAAAACAGTCAAGTTGAGAGGCAAGGCGCGCGGCTGAGACCTCCGAGAACTCAAAACGAACACGAGCATGGATGATCATCGAGTGTTCAAACGATGACGTCCAAGCCTTGAGGACGGTCGAAAATGGGGTGTCTACACATTCGTCATCATTTCATTCGAGAGTTAGTTGAAGAGGGCCTTGTAGTTCTTGAACATGTACCCACTAAGCATCAAAAGGCTGATATTTTTACAAACCCCTTTATCTTCTTTAGTTTAAGTTCCTTAGAAAGACCTTGGGTGTTGTTCCCGTTAACTAGGGTGTGACTTGTTACTTGAGTAAGTGAGAGTGATTGGCTTTTTGTGTTCTTGGACACTATAATCTCATTGTCATTGATTCTCGCCGTCCTTGCATTTAGACTTACATGAACACCTCTCATGCTGCTTGCAAAATTTCATTCTTCTTTGTTCATAGCTCATTCTAAATGCTCATGCTCATTGACTTCATGATCTCATTTTGCACACACCCTTGAGATAAACTGTTGCAGGGGTTTCTGCATATGTGATCAATTTTCTCAATGGAGTTGTAACAATGTCTCTTATACATTTATAGAGAAATTGACCTGGACTGGCATATCATGGGTGATGTTGAGTAGCTTAACCATCCACTATCATGTTTCACTTCCACGGTTCCTCCCTCATTTCTTTGAAGTTCGGGCATTAGGAAAAGGCTACCTCAGAGGCACCAACCAGGCCATCCTTATTGTTTCCATGCTTCTTTGGTTTGGTCTCCATACTCTTAAGCGTGAAAGCCACCAGTGAGTGCCCACAAGACAGAAAAGTCAAAAATGAAAAAAAGAAAAAGAAAAAAGGACTCAATGATTGAGGGGGAGCCTCCGCTTTTACTCAACAAATACCCCTTGATGTCTAATGGTTTGACTTTTCTCAGTGATGTTTAGATTCTCTTGAGAAGGTCTAACCATTCGATCACTACCAGGATTAACTCTAGTTTGTGGCCTCTCAAGGATTGCACACACACACATTCATTATGTGAGCTCTCATGCTTGTGATTGAGTTGTGCATTCCTATGTAGCTTATGCTCATTGATCTATGTTTACCTTATTTTCTCATGATACTGTGCTTCACATTGTCAAAATTACAAGTTTGCGGGCTTCATGGTATGTGGATTATCACATCTTAGCGTCACCTTTCGCTATTGTACTAATCACCTCTTGTTTCAAGTAACAGTTGATAGTGTGAGTTGTTTTTAACTGCTCAAAAGAGTGCATTTTTCTTTTGCGGTGTTTTCTCTCCAGCTCAAGTGTTCAATCTTGCGTTCAAGCGGTGATTTCTCTTATCCAGTACTTTTGCAGAGGCACCATACTTCTGGGAGCTTTTCTTTTGCACTCGAGCACCTTAGTCTAGGCTCGAGTGTAGCCACGTGCATATGTACTCATGCTTGACCTGTTAATCCCACGCTAGAGCGGACTGCATTGCTTTAACACACCCAACCCGCGTCCTTTCCATTCATTTTTCCCAAATCTCTCATCCACTTTCTCTCCCCTAGGGCCTGCTCTCTTCCCTTGCTGTTTACGCCTTGAATTGGCTAGTGCTTGCTTGTCATTACGCTCTTTCTATTCTCTTTCTCAACCTCTGGTATGTTTCTCTCCTTTCTTCTCCTTTGTTTCTGGTTTTTTTTTTCTTTCTTTCTTTTCTATTTATGCCTCGATTTAGTGCCCTTGTTTTGTGTTTTTTGTTTTCCCTTTTGAGTCTGCATTTTTTCTCTCTTATCTCTGTGTGCCCCGTATATGTTCCATATACTGTGTTTCTTTCTTTTTTCTTCCTCTATTTGAGCTATTTCCATTTTAGACTAGAAAATGGGCTTATCTCTCTTTATCTTTTGTTTTGATCATTGGGAGTGTGATTGTCATCATGGTGTGTGCTTCTTTTGCTTATTTATGATGTGTCTTGGGTTCAATACTAATGGTTTTGTTTTTGTTGGATTTTTGGCTTTGCGTACTATTGATTTTGGATAACTGGATTTGTTACTAATAGTTATTTGTTCCTAATATTTTTTATTCTCATGTTTTTAGTTTTTGCCTTGGTTTTTGGGGGTGTGTTTTCTATCGGGTTGGTTTTGGTTTTATTGTTGGGTTTAGCCATGTCTACTTCCAAACACCGAAAGTCCATTGCCAGCCACCCCAATTATAACCCCGACCATTTTTTGTCTGTAGACAAAGCCAAGTCCTTTAGGGAATTTTACACCTCTAGGACTGTCCACTTAGAGCACAATGTCCAACCCAATACATTTGAGTGCATACCTATTCGGCAGTTGTTTGATCCATTAGGGGATGACTTGGTTCTATCCTTTTTCGGTCGTCAAAACCTTGACTGGGTACAGGAGTTCTATTGTAACATTGAGGGGATCGATGATATTGGTCCTTCTTTCAAGACCTGGGTTCGCTCTAAGTCCATCACCATTACCCCCGATCTCATTTGTGAGCTCTCAAGCATAGGCTTGTCACTTGGGTTCACTATCCCTTCCTTGTCAGACCCACTTGTGATTTCAATGAGGTGGCCATTGAGTTGTGTGGTACATCCCGCACTTGGCTCAAGGGGGCTCTCATCAAACAAAATGAACTCCTTCCCTGGTTCAAGTTGTTTGACTTAATTGTCTGTGCCAATATCATTGTCACCACCCACAGTTCAAAAATCAATCAAGATCAGGGTTATGTTTTATATTGCATTGATCACCAGCTCCCTATTAATCTTGCTACCCTTGTCATCTAAAAGATGGTAGCTGCTTTTGAGAGAAAGTCCTTAGGTTTACCTTATGGTTGCTTTATAAACCGTTTTCTCACCAAACTCGGGGTCCCTACCCTGGATGACGATAAGTTTGCCTTTCCTGTCAAACCATTCACCAAAAAGACCATCTCCTAGAGTCAGTTACATATCAAGGGGGGGTCCTTCTAGAGTGGGTGCTTCTGGTGCAGGTGAAGACCTTTTGGCCTAGAAAACTGAGTTTGAAGCCGTCGTTGCTGGTGAGGGGGGGCAACCTACTTTGACTTGATCTACCAGGGGCCAACTGCGACAATTTGAGCTTGCCATGGTTTCACGCTTTGACCATTTGGAGAGTTGGATGGACATATTTGATGCTCATTTCACCGACCTAAAGACCTTCACGGACGCATGACTCACTGCCTTGGAGGCATTTGCTAGTCGCATTAAGCGTTTTGTTGATCAATCCTCCATACATCTTGCTCAGATCTTGTCCCTACTTTAGATGCAGCAGCCTCCATCGCTGCCGGATCAGTGATGTGTGTTTCTCTCTTTAGATGCAGCAACCTCCACCTCCGCCGAATCAGTGATGTGTGTTTCTCTCTTCTTGGACAGTGTTTCTTGGACAGTGTTTTCTTGTTTTTTGCACCATTTTTTTAATTACTTGGTTTTCTTTTCCTTCTGTTGGCTTGTATATTTTGTTTTTGTTTATTGTTGGCTTGTCTCCCAGACAAAAAGGGGAGTAGTTTGTGCTAGAAGTTTTTAGAAGTTTTTGCTACTAACACAGTGCTAGAAGTTTTTAGTAGTTTTTGCTACTAACACACTCAGGGGATATTGGTTTGTGGATATATTTGGATGTTGTCTATGTGTTTATATTAATATCCCATTTCCACAGTTTTGGTTTCTGTCTTTGTTACACAAGTGGTTTGTTCAAGGTGTTTCTAAACTGGTTGGTTGGTTTCGGTTAGTAGCGTTTGTTTTTTTGTTTTTTATTGTTTTTTCTTTTTCTTTGTGTGTGTCTAGTGCATGTGTTTGTTAGGAAAAATTGTTAGAAAGTTTTTTCTGGGAATTGACAAAGGGAGAGATTGTTAGGTCCCTACTTGTTGCCAATTCTGCGAACAAGCTTGGTTTAATCGAGTTGTAATTTTATTTTTATTTTTTTTTTGGTCTTTTCGGTTGAATGGGGAAAGCTGCACTCGAGCGACGTTTTCACACTCTTAGTAGTTTGGCGTGTCTACAAAAATACTGGAAGGCATGTTTTTCTGCTCGAGCGAAAGTTCCAGTGCTCGAGCGTGGACCCTAATTTGGAACACGTGTTTTAGTGACACTGCTCAAGCAACCATTCCTGTGCTCGAGCAGAGATCGCGTATCCAACTGCTATAAATCTGCAGTTTGCTCTGTTTCTAGGGTACGACTTCCAGATATTCTTTTTGGGGTTTTAGGGTTTTTTTCTGGAGGTTTTGTTCCAGTTTTCCTTTGATTTCTTTGTGAGTTTATTCATGGATCAAGAGAGTTAAAATCAAAGAGTTGTCGGTTTGTTTTTATTAATACAAGAGAGTTGTTCTTCGGTGGATTCTGGAAATTCAAGCGTGGAGTATTTGAAAGAGTTTTGAAGCTGTGCATGGTCGTTGATTCAACATGGATGTTGTGGATTCGACATCAAGCTGATCAATTTTGAGACAAAGGCGGTGGTGAAAGAAATACAGATTTTTTAAGACAAATTGATTGAGGTTGGGTAATTTGTTTTGGTATATTTGTATTCTTTCCTTCTTTCATAGTGGATTGATTTGTAGCATTTCGCCCATGGTTTTTTAATTATAATTGGAGGTACTCGAATTGTGATTTTTCCATGTAAAAATCGGTTGTGTCAATTTATTATTTTTGAAGCAACAATCTAAATCACTTTCGTACGTGCTAGATGATTTAGATTGTCAGTTTTAATTGTTTTGGAATTGTTGCGATCAATTCTGATCCGAATCACGTATTTCTTAGGTTTTTCAGTACTGATGGAGAAAGGGTATCTCAAACCGCTCAATCCTCAATCTCTCTCTAACCCTCTCCCATCTAGACATGACCCTACCCAATATTGCATATTTCATCAACAGTAGTGTCACCATACTGACCTTTGCTTTCAAATTCACCATGAAATCCAAGACTTCATTGACAATAAGGTCATCCCTCCACCTGAAAATCCTAAAGTTGTCAATACCCCTCTCTCTGACTGCAATAGATTGCCACACCATAACATAAATCCCATCCATGGCTTACTAACAACCAGCTTTGCCCTAGCCAGCATGGTCAAAAAGTTGTGTGGCGACAACCAGGGTAATTGTGTGGCTTGATCTGTGAGACTCAGTTTGAAAGTCTAAAATCAATCCTACTGGGTGTGGATGTTAGTATTGCTAAATTGAAGATAGGTCTGGACCCTCCTGTGGGCTACTTGAAGTTTTTTTTCGTGAATTCGGCCGACGGACTTGCAGAATGAAAACCCCTTTTGTCTCACAAGTATTGATTTTGTTTTAAGTCATGTCCAGTAAATAGTTGAGTTGCGTATGGAGTTGTGAGTTTTATTTTCTTTCTCTTTTCTTGTGTCATTGCATCAGTTGAGTCTTTTTCTTTGATTCGCTCTCGTGTACCCTTAGGTCTTTGTTTTTCTAAATAAGAAAGCAAGAGTCAATTTTTTGATCATTTTGTAGAAAAAGCTTTGAATTTATCTTATAAATGAGATTATGTTAATAAGCTTGGGTGTTCAGAAGGATCCCCCAAATGGTTCGAGTGGGTTCTGACTTATCAATGCAATGTCCTTCATGATTTCAATAAGTTTAAAGTTGTTTCTTTTGCAAACTTGCGAGGATAGGTTCAGAATTGTACATGGTATTCTACACTGTCCTGGGGTTTTCCTTCACCTTGGCAATCATTTTGGCAAGCACAAGATGACTTTCAGACCTCACAATCATAGAATTTCTCCCCCTAGTGTTTTCATTATTTCCAAAAATAAATGGATAAAATAAACCAAAAAGAAAAGAAAAAGAAGAAAAAAAAAGAAGAAAAGGAAAAAAAGAAGAAGAAAAAGAGAAAAGGAGGAAAAAAAGAAAAGAAAAGGGAAATAAGTCAACCATAAGCCAGGGGTATCCATTAGAATGAAATCCAATCAACTATGAGGAAATGAACTTTTGTTTGAATTCGGGGAAGCTAATGCAAGAAGGTAACACATTGCGAGAAGAACCAACTTTTAAAATGGTGCAAAAGAAAGGAAGAAGGCATGCATAAGGAAATGGAGAACCAAGCTCAAATTAAGGTGAAGCCAGTTTAGTGTTATCCTTGAAAGGCTCCCTAGGCCGAAAACCCGAAAGGGCGACCTAGGCAAAAGTTAGAGCATGAAAAATGAGAAATCAAATAGGTAGAGCTCAGAAGGTTGAAAACCCCGAAGGGATGACTTTGGCAAATGTTAGTGCGCAAAAGGAGAGTGTCAACACTCGAGTGAACCTTAGCCATGAACTACATTGACCTGATTCCCATTCTTGGGATACGTAGGCAACTTCATCTTGAAGTTCGGTGTCAACCATATCCATCTTATCCATCTCCACCCGATAAACTTGCCCAATTCGCGTCGTCAACTTCGCATCAATCCATAAGCAACACCAACTACTACACATACTTGCATTGGGTAAGTAGGAACTAGCTTGAATCAGCAAGTGGAGCAATTTTCAGTACTTAAACTTATTAGTAGAATCTCTAACTTGAGTAAAAAATGAATCGAAATGGAGGTTTAAAGGGGGCATAAGTAACACTAGGGCCACTATGAATGATCAGTCACCTTGAGTCTTTTTCTGCTTTTGGGTCAATTGTGAGTTCTGTTGTATCATACCCAATATTTGTTTCAGTTTGCACTCTTCATCGAGTTACTATAGCATGTCTGTCGCTCAAAAGTGCTCTTCATCAAGTCACCCTGGCATGTATGTCGCTTAAAGTCTAACAAAGTGGCATCGCCAAAATCCCATACACGTATGTTCGCTCCAAACTAAAAAACAAGTCCATGTGTGGAATTCCAAAACAAACTGAGAGTGCCCATACAAGGGGCATTGCATTCATGATCATTGCAAAGTGTATATGAGGAATCCATCACTGCTTTGGAGGGGACTGGAGTAAGTTCTCAACATGCTGAAATAGAAGAGAAGCATGAGTCTAATTGTTTGGCAACTGTTCCAGGATCTGATGATCCCCATCACACATGTCTGCATAATATTGAAAAAGGTGGCCAGTGACTGGACACTAGGGTCAATTTTTAGTATATCTGATCGAGCCATTCATCGAACAAAGGGCATGAACCCAACCGATGGCCAATGACTGGACACTAAGGGAAATTTTTAGTGCATTTGATCTAGTCATCCATCGAACAAGGGGCATGAACCTAACCTTTCTCTCAATCTGCTCATAGCTATTTGTTAGGCACTTTCCCCTAGATTAGGATAGTTTAGCCCCATGATGATTCTGATATGATTCAGCTTTCGAAAGTTGTCTTCGACCATGTCAAAACTCTCTTAGGATTGCCATCTTTCCTCTGATCAATACTTGTGATTTGGATTATGCATGCATGCTCATACACTCTGGTTGATTTGAACTGCATGATTGGTTTCTCTTGCTCTTGACTTTGTTCTGTACTTATAATAATAGAGTTTCGTCAAGTTACCTTCCGTAGTGTTTTTCAATTACATTTTAATAGATTGTGGCAAGTTGCCCTACACTCATTCCATAAGGTACATGATGCACTGTCTTGTGCACTTGCATCGCATTATTTTGTGCATTCACCCCACATCGCACTGTCTTGTGCACCCACTGTCTTAGCACTGTTTTGTGCATTCACCCTATATAGCACTGTCTTCTACACCCACATCGCACTGTCTTGTGTAACTTGCATCGCACTATTTTGTGCATTCCCCTACATAGCACTTATAGCACTATTTTGTGCGTTCACCTGCATAACATTGTTTTGTCCATTCACCTCAAAAATTGGGGAGAAGACTCCATCTGTATGGATGGATTAGTGCCTAAGATGGATTTATACCAGCCAAGTGCAGGTGAGGGTTAGCAATTTCGGAACAAAAATGGATTAGTCTTCTCCCCCATTTTTGGATTAGTGCCTAAGATGGATTAGTCTTCTCCCCCATTTTTGAGGGTTAGCAATTTCGGAACAAAAATCTCTCTCTTTCTCTCTAAATTTCTCTCTCTCTCTCTCTCTCTCTCTCTCTTGAAAATTTGTGCATATAAGCCTAGTTACACTACACTTTTGCCTACACTACCTTAACCAAAGTTGATCAACTTTGAGCTGAGGTTCCTTGAAGCCTTCTTGGGGCGCTTGAAAGTGGTTTTGGCTTGGATTAGTGCCTAAGATTGAGCTTTGCTTCAAAAGGTATAACATTTGCCTCTTTACTTTGGTTTAGTATACTTGTTTTCCAATCTTTCAACCCGTTTTTGGGCTGTTTCTGAATTGTAAAAACCTCTATTTTTGTGGGTTGAAATTGGTGTTTTAGGCCATTTAAGGTTAGGGGGGGTGTCTCATCCTTCTTTATTCCTTGCTTGTAAGGCTTTTCCACCTTTGTTTCTCACCTTCAAACTATCTTTTTTTGGGCTTTTGAACACTGAATTTCAGAGTGTTTTCAGTGGTAAAAATCATGTTTTGAAGTCCAAAATTGGAGGGGTTAGCCTCCCCTCCTTGTGTCTAGTTTGCTAGCCTAGTTAGCTCTATGTGTTAGTTTTATTTTCTAGCCTTTTGTAGCTTAATTCCAGCATGTTTTAGAATTTATTTTAGGTTATTTCAACTCTATTTTTGGTTGGTTATTGCATTTGAGTCTTGTTTTGCATGCCTCTAGTGTAATAGTCCTCACAAGCTAGGTGTTTTAGGCCATTAGACACCCCTTGTTTGAGTTGATTGCCATGTTTTAGTTCTTTTCTCACTTCATTTCAACACTTATAATCTCTACAATCTCCCTCACTTCTTCACTTTTTATTTTCTTTGAGGGTTGTTTCAACCTTAGGATAGCTTAAGCTTGAGATTGAGGTTCATTGCTTAATGGTTTAATCCTCTCTTGGGGGTTCACTACCAACGGCATGACACCTCTTTCTTACCTTAAACTACCCCTTGTTTGACACTTCCTTCTCTTTAGAGGACTTACCGCCAATGGCCTTAATTGGTTAATGAATGGTTGGTAATTTAAAATGAGTAAAGTTGAAACTAAAACTGAGCAAAGATAAGAATTTTGGTTGTTTTTTTGATGTGTTCAATTGGACGTTAGTTGAACACAAGGAAAATTAGGGCATTTCATACTCAAAGTGATGAACTGTGCCAAGTTTCCTAGGTCTCCATTACCCTTGATCATGCATGATAGGGTAATGATCTTTCTTGAGTCTTGTTTGTGCATTTATTGAACTTGTACAAATTTCTTCCTTAGCCATCATGCAATGAACATTGCTTGATTGATCGTTTGAGGACCAAGTGTATCACTCCTTTGAGATGTCTTGATGATAAGGAGGGATACACAGTACAAAAAACTTGTGAGAATACCTTCTCTTTGCCCTGTTTGTTCTCTATTGCAACAAAAAAATATGGTGTGTCATCAGTAGCCAGCCCGGCCATTGTTACTGGCCTGCCGGCCACCAGTGTTGGACGGCAACCCCTCAATGGTTGCCGGCCGACCACCACTTCTGGCCTAATAGCCACCAATGAATTTTGGACAATATGCTTGTGAAGAATGGCAGAGTTGATCTGGACAGGGAAAACAGTGCAAGGGTTATGCAAACAGAGGCTTTTGAGGGCAAGCAGTGGATGTTCTTTGGGTGGAAACCGATCATGCATGGACCTTCCTCGCTTCCCAGGACTAGGTAGCTAGTTAATTAGTTTGATTAGCAATTAATCCTTTATTTGTTGTAATTAATTAGTTGTAGCTAATTAGTAATTAGCTTAGATAGTTAGTTAATTATTCATTCAAGTTTTGTAATAATTAGTTTAATAAGCTTTAGCTAGTTAGCTTAGCTTATCTTTATTCATTCGAACTCTCCTTCGTAAGAGCATAATGTAATAATGTGTATGTCTTCCAATCCCACGTCTTTCTCCCTTTCACTTAACCACTTTCGATGGTTAGTTTAGGAGCACCACATTTCAATTAGCATACCTTGTGCTTGCATACATTCATATTGTCTTGCATGCACCGAGGCTCGGCACATCATTCAATCTACATTGTCGTTTCAATACTTTCTTTGAATATATGTTTAAAAGGCATTAGTAGCCGAGTCTATTAATTGCATATCGCATGTGTTGCATTAGTCATCTTGTATAGTTAGAAACTTGCATTGTTCTAACTAGTTTCTTTCCTCGACTTCGAGTACTAGGTGCGTTTTTAGTGCTTTAGCATACTTGCATGAACGTGAGTGATTGCCATGTGTAGCATTCTTGCCATGAGGCTAAGTGCTTAAGTGTTAAACTGTTTGAATGTCTGTGGATAAAGGCTTGTTGTTTGAATTGGAACGATTCAATGAATGTACGTTTTAAGCCCACTATGTCTAGTGGGAAATTCACAAACTTTAAACCCACTTGAGGTGGCAAAATCAAACTCTTTTTGAAACAAACATGAAATTGAGTTGTTCCAATTTGAGCAAACTAGTCTATACTTGTTTGTATGCATCACATAGTAATGTTAGCCTAAATAAACCGGAACAAGAGCATATAATGTACATAAAAATCATATCATGATTAGTAGAGGCCGATCTTTGATCGGGTGAGCGGGGTGCTCAATTCATGACCTTCCCCTCTCGTACCTAAGTTACCGAGCTGAGGCAACTTTGGTGATGATGAACACGTGGCCTTTAGCACGAGTCATGGGTTTTCTAAATTTTCCTAAAATAAAATATTTAGGTGGCGACTCTGTATCTGGCAAAGCAGTCCATTTTTGACAATTTGATTCAAAATCGATTTTTCAAAAGATTTGTCAAATTTGGACTCTTTGGTGATTATCAATTTCACATTGCACTTGTGAGATTAGATTTAGAACCGCGGGAGTCCGAACTGTAGGGCTTCTTTCGAGTTTCCGAAAGGGGGCGCGAAAAAGTTGAGCTACAGTTTCTGGCGACTCTGCTGGGGATTTAGAGAACTTGACTTGAACTCATGATATGAAATTTCATCTACACTTATGTGTTTCTTTGCATTGCATTTGCATTGGTACGCCTAAGTCACTATGTTTTCCATCTGCCATTCCTGGACGGTTTGTCGGAGGCTTGCTTAAAAGCTTGCCAAAAGGATGACCGGTCGTGGGCTCTGCCATGATGGGAACACAACCCTTGGATCTACACTACCGCTGTACCGTTTGATCCTCCTTTCACTTCTCGAGGTTAGGAATGAGAGGTTTATTAAGTAGTCTTACTGAGGTACCCTTTTTGACCATTCGGCCTAGTTACATATCGAGAGCCGTAGAGACTGTTCCAAACTAGGACAGGTTGCGTACCCGAATTGAGGATTGTGTGCAACACTTTTGCTTGAATAGTGAACCCTAGCTCCTGACGAAACTAGGACAGGGTGACCCTACCCCCTCATAGGGGTGTTTTGGCTCTTACTTAACTGGTATGTGCTTTTAGAGTGAAACTCTACAAGAATGTGCATATCAGTTACAGGTTGCAAGTTTGGGTATCAGATTTGGATATCAGATTTGGGGATCAAATTTGGGAGGCAGAATTCAGTGTTGAGTACAGTGCTGCAACTTTTGATTACAACTGTGTGTTGTTAATATTTGAGCTGAAGTGTTGTGCAATTTCTGATTTTTGCTTTCCTTTTGCTTTATTTCTTTTTACAAGGCAGTTTGTCACAATTGCTTCGGACAGTTCCGTTACACCCCAATCACTCTGGACCCGTGTAAGAAGACTTTACCAATCTGGAGATCTGTTAGGGGACAACCTATGTTTACTTCACTTCCACCGATTACTAGATGGAAGAGGGTTAGGCATAATTCACCTGTCCAGCAATCACCTACATCTAGTCAGGGACAGTCTTCTGCATCCAATCCAATAAGAGATTACTTGCCAATTCCGATGGATCAATAGCCCACGGTCGGCATGGAGGACTTGATCTGTCATCTCCAGCAAACCATTAAAACTATGCAGCAGGATGCTACCCGCCAAGCTGAAGTGATAAACAAGCTGCAGCAACAATAACCACAACCAGCAGCAGCTTCTGCTTCCCATGTACCTCCAGTGGGTATCCCAACACCCGGAATTACTACTAATGCCCAGGCTAAGAATTTGGGCAATCAAGTAGACCCCATCCCACCACAAGCCTCCAAGGCACTAATGTACCAAACTGAGGCGCCATTTGAATTCGAAGTTAACCCAACAGTTCTGAAGGTCAACAAACTAGAGAAGCATATCAAGCGAGCACAAGGTGTGAACTCAATCCCTGACATCAAAGATGGATACACCGACTTTGCAGTAACTTTGCTAGACCGATTTAAAATGCCACACATAGATCGGTTTGATGGCTCTGGAGACCCCATGGTCCATCTTCGGTTATTCTCTGATATCTTGCGGCCAATAGGCCTTACCAGACTTCAAAAGCTATTGCTTTTTGGCCGGACCCTGTCGGGTATAGGAGATATCTGGTATGCAAAGCTGGAAGACTCTGTGAAGCGGAGTTGGGAGGAAATGGCTGAGGCCTTCATCGCACAGTATTCCTACAATACTCAAATCGAGATCACGATCCGAAATCTTGTTGTAACCCATAAAGAGCCAAAGGAGGGCTTTTCGGACTTTGTAACAAGGTGGTGGGCCAAGGCTTCTATGATGACTACCAGGCCGTCAGAGAATGCTCAAATCAGAATGGTGGTCCGCAATCTGCAAGGGAAACTATTGTAGAAGATGATAGTCTTGCCATTGCTCACGTTCAATGAGCTCTATGAGATAGGGGTTCAAATTGAAAATGCAATGAAATAGGGATTGATAAATGATGAGAAAGAACAGCCCAAGAGGCTTTTTACACGCAGTTCCAATGCAACCATGAGTCGAAGCACATCTGCGCGGCCATCTGATGTGAATGTAGTCACCACTACAGCCAAAACTGCTAACCCTTTTGCCAGTAAAAATCCACAAACCTCAAACAACCAGCCCCAATCTCAAAGGGTCTTTACCCCACTATACATGCCTTTATCCCAAGCCTTGAGGGTGCTAATAAAAAAGGGGCATCTTATGCCGTTAGAACAATGCCCACTACCCGATCCTCTCCCATCAAAACACAACCCGGCCAAATACTGTGCGTTTCACCAGCAGCACGGTCATGACACCAACCAATACTACAAGCTGCATCATGAGATTCAAGATCTCATCGACAAAAAGATGATAGCACAACCCCAAAAGCCAAATGTGACTACCAACCCTCTCCTAGCCCATAACCAAGTTCCCCCACCTCGGAACTTAAACCTAATACATACACTGGCCATCCCATATGACCCAAGCATATATATTACCCCTTCCCACCTACCCAAACCAGTCGTGTTCATTTCTAAAAGCACAGACTTGTGCATGATGAACACTTCCACTCTACAACCTGAACCCGTGGTGGTGACAGTGACAGAAGGAGGGAGGTTGGCCTTGGAGGAACATGTCAGTTCATTACCTGAGAGCTTTGTAGACTTATCTGAGGAGATGTATGACCTGTGTTGTTACATTGTGCCAGTTGATCAAGCCAAAGCTGAAGTGGTATTGCCGACAGCAGTGGAGATCAATGTGGTTCGAGAGGACGGCCCGAGCTAAGGTCTGGATGATCTAGTGGAGCGGGAAGAATACTTAAACAATCTGGAGTTCTATGACGAACAAGATCAGGGAGACGTGCAGATTGACTAGTTTGATCTGAATAGGTCAACGAACAACTCGGGGTGGTTAAGTGATGAACTTGACTGGAAGGAAGGAATTGAACCAAAACCTAAAGAAAATGAAGTGAGAATAACTACAGTGGCCAGAATGGCCGAGGAAAAGGGAAAATTGCCGAAGAGCACCGGCATCATGAATTTAGCTCAAGAATTGGGCACCGTGAGTACCGCGGATACAAAGCAGGAAGCTGCATTGAAACGGTTTGTGCAAGAAAGGGATCAAGACAAACAGGAAACTAGAAAAGCCCAACACCCTGCGGGGGATATATTTGAGGGAATGATCAGAACGGAGCCAGACAACTGTTTCTCGGCTACTGGAGGTGCCTGATGGGAAGATGATGATCTGCTTTTGGCTTACAGCAATGAGGATTGGGGTGCAGACTTGCGAGACAATAGCTGGTACTCTGAGGAGATTGATATGACGAGGAGTGGGCGGTATTTCAAACCCCTGCATTTGGACCAGGCTGAGGTCTCCGGGAAAGATAAAGAGGTAGAGAAGCAGAAGAAAAAGTAGTTGGAAAAAGAGGCAGTGTTGAAATAACTGAAGAAAATTTAGGCCGATATTTCAATCTGGGGTCTGCTTATAGCTTCTCGCGTGCATCAACAGGCTGTGCTATCAGTGATGGATAAAGCTAAACTATCCATCGATATGACTCCTGAACAGCTCATTGGGTTAGTTTTCTCTAGAGGCGTTGTGCCAACTTTAACTTTCTCAGACAAGGAACTGTCGCCAGACGGCTCAGCACACAACAAACCTTTGTACATATCAGTTGAGTGCAGAGAAAAGTGGGTGCCGGTGGTATTGGTCGATACTGCGTCTGCTATAAATGTTTGTTCATCACGTACAGCTTAAGCCATCGGCCTGAAACCAGCAGATTTTGTGCCTACAGCCCAGGTGATTCGGGTGTATGACAATACAAGCAGGGAGGTGATGGGCACAGTATCGATCAGAGTTCAAGTGGGTCCAGCTCAATAGGATATTGAGTTCCATGTCCTGGATGTGCCAGCCACTTTCAATTTTTTGCTAGGGAGGCCTTGGTTACACCAAGTGAAAGCTATCTCTTCTACCCTCCACCAAATGCTGAAATACCCCCATGGGAATGGGGTGGCTATTGTGTTCGGGAATTCATCTATACATCCTCCGCCAAAGGTAACTATGCTTGTGCTGGAAATTGTTCACGGCGAGGAGGATGTTTTCCTTTCAGGGTTCACTCTAGCCGAGGCCCGGATGGTGCAGAACATCTTGGCAATAGATGAGGGCTCATATGTCAGTGCCCAATCAATCTACTTTATGAACAAGCTCCAACATGTACCAGGAATGGGGTTGGGAAGAAGTGGCCAGAAGGGCGTCACTACATTGGCCGATGTGCCACATAACCCGCATGCCTTTGGTCTTGGCTATATGCCCACCAAAGAGGATTGGGTTAGGAAAGGTAAAGAGATGACAGGCAGAGCCAGGGTTCAGCAGACCGAAAAGTGCCATAAGCTTGTGCACCGACCAATCCAGGGAACCTTGAATGGTCATTTTGTACAGGAGGGTGAAGAATTCCCATTTTATGGCTTTCCTAAGCCCTAGTTCAATTCTGAGAAGCGGCGTGTTCCCGGCTTTGAAATCTTCTTTGACTTGTAGTTGCAAGACAATGATACAGAGAGAGGGCTGAGCCAATTACTGCTAAAGCCGAGAACAGCATAGAAAATGACTCAAACAGCAACGAGCTTGAAGTAGGAGTAGGACTGGCATGTCTCTTTTCGATTCTTTCGGCCTACTTGAAGAGCTTGGAGGATAACCTGATCGTTCCCATGATCGGGGACCAACTGGAGGTGAACCTATCATGACCCAAACCCGCCCCTATAGTTTTAGTTTCGTAACTGGCCAATATTCCGTGATTACCAAAGGCCTGCTTTGCAGTAATGACAACAGTACAGAGTAAGGGGCTGGCAGAAGCCAATCAGTAAGTAAAAAATGTCCAAGGAGCTGTGAAAATCTGAATGGAAAAGACTTTTATGGACAAAACCCCATTCATAACCATAAACATATATACATATCAGATACACATAACAACAGGTTAGGGACCTAATCCTTTCACCATAACTGTATAGTCAAGTCTCAAACATTCGGTACAAAACAGAAACAAAAGGGTAAATCTGAAGCACCCCAAAAACAGCCTTGGCTTTAGTAGACTTGGAACCTCGAAGTGAGGCACAAGGGTTGGCTTGACAAAACATGAGCTTAACATGACGCTTCTAGCTTTGGTCTGGTGCCTGGCCACCTACATACATATATAAACTGTGAGCTAAAGCCCAGTGAATAACAACTGTGTAAAGGGGTTAAGAATGAATGTTTTTTCAGTAATTAAAATAGTCATTTACATCAGTAGATCATATTTCATGCCTTATCAGTCATTTAGAAATCATATCAATCATACGTGGTACATCCAATAGCAGAACAGTACAGTGGGTCTTAATAAACCGAACAGTCAGTTGATGGCCATTGTAACAGTATACAGTATTGGTTCCAAACATTGGAACTAACAGAGATCTCTGTAACAGTAACAGTAACAGTAACAATAACAGTACAGTAACAGTACAGTAGCAGTTCAGTAATAGTAACGGTAAGTTGCTGTGGATGACACGAGTACAGTTCATAAAATAGGATAAACATTCATTCAGTAAACAATGTCACTTCAGAAAGCAATACAGTCGATCATTCAGAAAATAATTATAATTGAACATATCTTTACAACATTGTTACTCACAGATCACTGGGCTATAGGCAGGCTAATCAGCGTCCTCGGGTGCCAACCCTACACAGTTGCAGAACGAACACACACTAAATTACACATTCGGAATTAATAACTTAGACCCCATCTTGGCTTGGTGTGGTTCTATAACATTATCCTCATAAAATGCCTTAAACATGGCCTAGGAATGCCTAGGGTGGAATGAGGATGCAAAAATGTACTTTAAAACACTTTTCAAAATTTGTTGAAAACAGGGGTCTCGCTCAAGCGTGGCTTTCTCCGCTTGAGCAAGCTTACCAAAACAAAGAGGTTGCTCGAGCATAGACTCCCTTGCTCGAGCAGTCTGTAAAAATGCAAAAAGTACTGGTTGTTGAAATTCTACGCTCGATGCTCGCTCGAGCGTGAGACACAGTTCCTCGCTCGAGCGTAGGTCTCGTCGCTCTAGCATGCGTTTGCACACGCAAAAACCTGAGAGCTTGCAATCTATGCTCGAGCCAACATTCCGTCGCTCGAGCGTGGAAGCCAAAATTTGGGTTTTCCAGATTTGCTTCCAAAGCTCAAACCAAGAATCAAACATACCAAAACTCATCCTTTTGGGCCAATTTTCTGGAAAACACTTAGAAACCCATAATACAACATGTTTTAAAGATCATTTCATAAAATCAAAGCCCAAAGGTATGACAATTGAACACAAATTCAACCCAAAATTCAAGAACATGATGTAAATATGCGATGCATGTGTTTATTTGAATTCAAAGCTTCTAACACATGATCAAATGAGCCATTCTTCCCAAAAACATGATGAATTCTTAGATTACCACTATAATCTAGACATGCATGGAAGAATTTCATGCAAAACAACTTCAAAACTCCATGATATGATCATGCATGTATGAATGGACTCTCAAATCAACAATTTAAGCTAATTCTTGACTCTAATCACCAATTTTTCCATGAACCAAGCAAGAACAACTTAAATTCATAATTAAGGGAATGAATTTCCTATCTTAAGTCTTGAATTCCAAATGTGGTATCTCAAGTATGCAATTCTCCTACTCTCTCTCACTCACTCACGGTTTGCTCAAGAAGATGGATGAACAATGGTGTGTCAAATGTGTAAATTAAGCCCCAAACAATGTTTGTAAAGGTGGCCCACTCAATGGCAAAAATGTAATAACTCAAGCTAATGTAATTTAACATTATTTATTCTAATTTAATCATTCCAAATTGAATTTTGATGAAACCTACCATAGAATCATATAATTCCTAATTAACATATAACACTAATCAATTTCTGAATCGGTCGCCGATAAGGCTTTCAATTTGCAATTTGAAATTAAAACATGGACAGATCATTCAGTAACAAACAGATAGAAAAGCATTCTAAGCAACACACTCACACAAACAATTTAGGATTTCATCTTAATCAATTACTTATCATGCTTAATCACAATTTAACGCTAATCAGAGGTGAGGTTTGTCACAGCCCTCCCCCCTTAAAAAGAGTTTGGTCCCCCAAACTCGAATTACCTTCATTTTGGAAGAACACTGGATCCAGGGGGAACAGTTCAGGATATCTTTTCATCATATCGTCTTCCCTTTCCCAAGTGGCATAAACACCACCATGGTTTTGCCAATCCACTTTCACTAACGGAATTTCTTTATTTCTCAACTTCTTAATTCGTCGGTTTACAATCTGAATAGGTCGTTCTTCATAAGTGTAATCATCACTTAATACCACATGGGTAGGCTCAATAACATGGAAGGGATCCCGAAGATAATCCCTCAACATTGAAATATGGAAGACGTGATGCATATGCTCCATTTCAGGAGGAAGCGCTACTTGGTACGCCACTGGATTGATCTTTTCAATGATTTCATACGGCCCAACATATCTCGGTGCTAGCTTGCCCTTAGCCCCAAAACGAGTCTATCCTTTCATTGGCGTCACTTTAACAAAAACATGATCACCCACTTCATATTCCCTGTCTCGCCTTCAGACATCCGCATAACTTTTCTATCGGCTTTGTGCGGTTTTCAATCTTTGTTGAATTAGTTTCACCTTTTCTGTGGTCTCATGTACAATCTTGGGCCCAAGTAAAGGCCCATCTCCAACTTCTGCCCAACAAATAGGAGATCGACATTTTCTACCATATAAAGCCTCAAAAGGCGCCATATCAATGCTCGAGTGAAAACTGTTGTTGTAGGCAAATTCGACTAAAGGTAAATGACTTTCCCAATTTCCTTGGAAATCAAGAACACACATACACAGTAGGTCTTCCAGAGTCTGGATTGTTCTTTTTGATTGGCCATCTGTCTGAGGATGGTATGCACTACTCAGTCTTAATTCAGTACCCAATGCCATTTGCAGACTTTGCCAAAATCTCGATGTAAACTTCAAGTCCCTATCTGAAACAATGGACATAGGCACTCCATGCAATCTAACAATCTCATTAATATAAATTGTAGCCAATTTGTCCGCATTATAAATTGTTTTGCCAGGTAAGAAGTGAGTAGATTTAGTCAATCGATCAACAATAACCCAAATTGAATCCATACCTTTACTGGAGTGAGGCAATCCAACAATGAAATCCATAGTAATATGTTCCCATTTCCACTCTGGTATCGGTAAGGGCTGAAGTAAACCTGCGGGTCGTTGATGTTCAGCTTTGACTTGTTCGCAATGCAGGCATTTCGACACAAACTCAGCAATTTCTTTCTTCATTCCCGGCCACCAGAAATTATGCTTCAGATCTTGGTACATTTTTGTATTTCCTGGATGGATAGAAAGTTTTGAACTGTGGCCTTCTTGCAAAACTCGCTTTTTCAATTCAGGATCACTTGGTACACATATCCTCCCTTGAAATTTCAACACATTGTTTTCAAATTTAAATTCCGGCCTTGGTTTGGATTCCCGTTCATCAATAATCTTTTTCAGAAATTCATCTTGTTGTTGTTTCTCTTTAATCTCCTCAATAAGTGCCGATTGAGCGGAAATAGCAGCCAATGTCCCACCTTGTTCACGCAGAACAATTTCCACCTCAAATTTTCAAGATCACATAGCAGTTCTTTCTGTCTGGTGAGTAAACAGGCCAAATTCCCAATTCATTTCCGACTAAGTGCATCAGCAACGGTGTTAGCTTTCCCCGAATGGTATAAAATTTGCAAGTCATAGTCTTTTATCAGTTCTAACCATCTCCGCTGTCTCATGTTCAACTCCTTCTGTGTAAAGAAATATTTTAAACTCTTGTGATCGGTGTACACCTCGCATGTTGCCCCACATAAGTAGTGGCGCCAAATTTTCAATGCAAATACCATTGCGGCAAGTTCCAAGTCATGAGTTAGGTAATTCTATTCGTGTGGTCTCAGTTGTCGGGAAGCATACGCAATGACTTTACCATTCTGCATTAATACACATCCTAAACCCTTATAAGAAGCATCACTGAAAATAGTAAATCCATCCGTACCTGAGAGTAGGGTGAGAATCGGTGCAGTCACAAGTCGAGTCTTCAATTCCTGGAAAGCTGATTCTCTCTAGTCAATCCAGTCAAATGGTATTCCCTTTTGAGTTAACTGAGTCAATAGTAGGGCAATTTTGGAAAAATCTTTCACAAACATCCTGTAATATCCGGCTAAACCCAAGAAACTCCGGACTTTGGTAACATTAGTCAGTCAAGGCCAATTCACCACTACTTCAATCTTCTGTGGGTCAACTGAAATACCATCCCTACTAATCACGTGCCCCAAAAACATGACATTATCAAACCAAAATTCGCACTTTGTTAGTTTTGCATGCAGTTTCTATTCTCTTAAGGTCTATAAAGCAATTCTCAAATGATGTTCATGTTCCTCCTTACTCTTGGAATAAATCGAAATGTCATCTATAAAAACAGCCACAAATTCATCGAGGAATGGTTTGAAAATTGTGTTCATAAGGTCCATAAATGCAGCAGGCGCATTAGTAACTCTGAAAGGCATAACAAGAAATTCATAATGTCCGTACCTTGTTCGGAAGGCATTCTTTTCAATGCCCTTTGCTTTTACTTTCAACTGGTGATATCCGGATCTAAGGTCAATTTTGGAGAAAACTTAGGCACCTTGCAATTGGTCAAATAAGTCATCAATATGAGGCAATGGGTACTTGTTTTTCACTATCACCTTGTTCAATTCACGATAGTTAATGCAAAGTCTTAGTGAGCCGTTCTTCTTTTTCACAAATAAAACTGGTGTGCCCCATGGTGAAGTACTGGGCCTAATAAACTTCTTATCCAACAATTCTTGTAGCTGAATTTTCAATTCTTTCAATTCAGTAGGTGCCATTCTGTACGGAGCTTTGGAAATTGGCTGTGTACCCGGTAACACTTCAATGGTGAACTCAATCTCCCTATCAATCGAACCCCCTGGCAAATCATTTGGGAAAACATCTGGGAATTCTATGACTATAGGAATACTGTCCACATTAGCTTTAGTATCAGCAGGTACAGTCAATATACAACATAAATACCCTTTACACCCCTTTTTAATTAATTTAAATGCTTTCATGGACGAAATCAGATATGGGGGAGGTACTACACCAACTCCGTTAAACACAAATTCAGGCAATCCAGGTGGATGAAAAACAACTTGTTTCGTTACACAGTCTATGGAAGCATGATATTTTGTTAACTAGTCCATTCCCAAAATTACATCGGAATGGTCAATGTTCAAAGGCAGTAAATCAACATATAAAAGGACATCCCCAGTAACAATCTCACACGCAGGATACACATAAGCACAAGTCATAGATCCCTCAGCAGGTGAAGATACGGCTAACAAATAGTTCATAGGTTCCAGTGGTCCATTTAATTTTCGTAAAAAAGCATGCGAGACAAACGAATGTGTAGATCCTGAATCAATCAGAATATAAGCATTTTGGGCACAAATTGAGAGTATACCTGACACAACTGTCTCGGTGTCCTGCACGTCTCCCGGTACAAGTGCAAACACCCGGCCCTGCCTTAACGGTTCCTTTCCAGTAGCTTTGGGATTGGGTTTTGGTGTAACAGTTGATGTTGCGGCACTAGTTGTGGCCCTACTAGTGCCTTGAGACGTGAAAAGGCAATCTTTGACCATGTGACCCACCTTGCCACACCTGTAACATGCCCCAGAAATTTTGTAGCAAACTCCCTTATGTCTTTTGCCACATTCAGAGCAGGGTGGTATGGAACTGTTTCCCTGACTAGAGCTACTTGTTGACCCTGTGTTTTACTTTTTATTCAATGAATTGTTTCGGCCCTTTTTGAAATTGAAGCCTCGCCTCTTACCCTGCCATTCGGTCACCGATGTCTTAGTCTGTTGCAATGCAGTGACATTTGCCTCGGCCATAACTGCTCGGTCGAGGACATCCACATATTTGAGTAGTTTCAAAACATTGATTCGATCAAGTATCTCTACATTAAGCCCGCCTTCAAACTTTTTGGCCCTTTTATAATCAGTGTCAACCATGTTTGGTGCATACCGGGCGAGTTCAGTGAACTTAGATTCATATTCTGCTACTGACATGGTGCCCTGCTTCAATTGTTCAAATTCAGTTACCTTGCGGTCTCGGGCATACTAGGGAAAATATTTCTCATAAAAGGCTTCTTTAAACTGAGCCCAAGTCATAGCATTGTTGGTATCACGAATGAGCATCCACCACCATCTAGCCTCTTCTTATAGGGTAAAGGTAGCCAGTAATACCTTGTGTGCCTCCGAACAAGGAAACACTTCAAACAACTTTTCGGTTTCTAAAACCCATGCTTTGGCCTTTAGTGGCTCAAGACCTCCTCGGAATGTTGGTGGCTTCATTTTGTTAAACTTCTGTGTCAAAGCAATTACATCATCATGAACATTCAGTTCTGGTTGTACTGGAGGAGGTGGGGGCTGCTGGTTCTGTTGTTGTCTTAGAGCCTCAGTCAACAGTTCAACCATTCTTTCTAACCTCATCATTCTTGCCTCAAATGATTCAGATTCATCGGCATTTCTTGCATTCTCCATTGCACTATACACAATACAATAATAATAAACATAGGAAAAGCTGCTTACTTATGCACATTAGCACATGTATTCATATCATGGCCACACACCTTTCTTATGCTCATGCAATACCCTAATTACGTTTCTAGGACATCCTATAGCTCATTTAGACACGTGTGTGCGGTATAACTCGTGCTCTGATACCACTTTGTCACGATCCAAACCCGCCCCTATAGGTTTAGTATCGTAACCGGCCAGTAATCCGTGATTACCAAAGGCCTATTTTGCAGTAATGACAACAGTACAAAGTAAGGGGCTGACAGAAGCCAATCAGTAAGTAAAAGATGTCCAATGAGCTGTGAAAATCTGAATGGAAAAGACTTTTATGGACAAAACCCCATTCATAACCATAAACATATATACATATCAGATACATAACAACAGGTTAATGACTTAATCCCTTCACCATAACTATATAGTCAAGTCTCAAACATTCGGTACAAAACAGAAACAAAAGGGTGAATCTGAAGCACCCCAAAAACAGCCTTGGCTTTAGCAGACTCGGAACCTCGAAGTGAGGCACAAGGGTTGGCTTGACAAAACATGAGCTTAACTTGACGCTTCTAGCTTCAGTCCGGTGCTTGGCCACCTACATACATATATAAACTGTGAGCTAAAGCCCAGTGAATAACAACTGTGTACAGGGGTTAAGAATGAATGTTTTTTCAGTAATTAAAACAGTCATTTGCATCAGTAGATCATATTTCATGCCTTATCAGTCATTTAGAAATCATATCAATCATACATGGTACATCTAATAACAAAATAGTACTGTGGGTCTTAATAGACCGAACAGTCAGTTGATGGCCATCGTAACAGTATACAGTATTGGTTCCAGACATTGGAACTAACAGAGATCTCTGTAACAGTAACAGTAGCAGTAACAGTAACAGTACAGTAGCAGTTCAGTAGCAGTTCAGTAACAGTAATAGTAAGTTGCTATGGATGCCACGAGTACAGTTCATAAAATAGGATAAACATTCATTCAGTAAACAATGTCACTTCAGAAAGCAGTACAGTCGATCATTCAGAAAATAATTATAATTGAACATATCTTTACAACATTGTTACTCACAGATCACTGGGCTATAGGCAGGCTAATCAGCGTCCTCGGGTGCCAACCCTACACAGTTGCAGAACGAACACACACTAAATTATACATTCGGAATTAATAACTTAGCCCCTATCTTGGCTTGGTGTGGTTCTTTAACATTATCCTCATAAGATGCCTTAAACATGGCCTAGGAATGCCTAGGATGGAATGAGGATGCAAAAATGTACTTTAAAACACTTTTCAAAATTTGTTGAAAACAGGGGTCTCGCTCGAGCGTGGCTTTCTCCGCTCGAGCGAGCTTACCAAAACAGAGAGGTTGCTCGAGCGGTCTGTAAAAATGCAAAAAGTACTAGTTGTTGAAATTCTCCGCTCGATGCTCGCTCAAGCGTGAGACACAGTTCCTTGCTCAAGCGTAGGTCTTGTCGCTCGAGCGTGCATCTGCACACGCAAAACCCTGAGAGCTTGCAATCTACGCTCGAGCCAGCATTCCGTCGCTCGAGTGGAGCTCTGAACAAAAAGGTGGTCGCTCGAGCATGGAAGCCAAAATTTGGGTTTTCCAGATTTGCTTCCAAAGCTCAAACCAAGAATCAAACATACCAAAACTCATCCTTTTGGGCCAATTTTTTGGAAAACACTTAGAAACCCATAATACAACATGTTTTAAAGATCATTTCATAAAATTAAATCCCAAAGGTATGACAATTGAACACAAATTCAACTTAAAATTCAAGAACATGATGTAAATATGCGATGCATGTGTTTATTTGAATTCAAAGCTTCTAACACATGATCAAATGAGCCATTCTTCCCAAAAACATGATGAATTCTTAGATTACCACTATAATCTAGACATGCATGGAAGAATTTCATGCAAAACAACTTCAAAACTCCATGATATGATCATGCATGTATGAATGGACTCTCAAATCAACACTTTAAGCTAATTCTTGACTCTAATCACCAATTTTTCCATGAACCAAGCAAGAACAACTTAAATTCATAATTAAGGGAATGAATTTCCTACCTTAAGTCTTGAATTCCAAATGTGGTAGCTCAAATAGGCAATTCTCCTACTCTCTCTCTCTCTCTCTCTCTCTCTCTCTCTCTCTCTCACTCACGGTTTGCTCAAGAAGATGGATGAAGAATGGTGTGTCAAATGTGTAAATTAAGCCCCAAACAATGTTTGTAAAGGTGGCCCACTCAATGGCAAAAATGTAATAACTCAAGCTAATGTAATTTAACATTATTTATTATAATTTAATCATTGCAAATTGAATTTTGATTAAACCTACCACAAAATCATATAATTCCCAATGAACATATAACACTAATCAATTTCTGAATCGGTCGCCGATACGGCTTTCAATTTGCAATTCGAAATTAAAACATGGACAGATCATTCAGTAACAAACAGATAGAAATGCATTCTAAGCAACACACTCACCCAAACAATTTAGGATTTCATCTTCATCAATTACTTATCATGCTTAATCACAATTTAATCCTAATCAGAGGTGAGGGTTGTCACAGCTTCTAGCAACATTTTGGACGCATCTGAAGCACCATCTCTTGTTTGGCAGCTGGAGGAGGGCTACATGTCTAGTAGTTCTGAGTGAGGTAGTGAACCATAATTTGATTCCACAGAGTCTACGGAGTTAGAATCAAATTCCGATTCTTCTGAGTCTGAGTCCAGTATTCCTGGGGGTGATAACCCGGATGCCAAGGTTTTGTGCGGGTCATCTTTTTCCTTTGCTTTTGAGTCGGTTGTAACCGAAAAGCTGGATAAGTTGCAGTTGATAAATGAGAATGCCGCTGCAGATTCTGAGTATTTCTCTGTGTCGCTTATTTATTGCATTGATCATGATTATCAAAATTTTCATGAAAACGAAAAGGAGGGAATTCCTCTGGTTTTGAAAATTTTGATTAATCGAGATGAGAAGAGGTTTGCAAAACCCCTTGCTGATGAAATCATTGCTTTTAATATGGGTACTAAGAAAGATCCACGTCTGGTCCAGATTGGGTCCACGTTGTCTTTGGAGCAATGCGAGTGCTTAGTTGCTTTATTAAAAGATTTCAAAGATGTTTTCGCGTGGTCCTACGAAGACATGCCTAGAATCAATCTTGAGATTGTACAGCATCGGATCCCTCTCGATCCCAAGGCCAACCCGTCAAACAGAAGTTGCGGAGAATACGCCCGGATTGGGCTTTGAACATTAAGGAAGAGGTCACCAAACAGATCGACATAGGGTTTTTCCTAGTATCTGAGTATCCAACTTGGTTGGCCAACATCCTCCCTGTGCCAAAGAAAGATGGCAGAATACGGGTGTGTGTGGACTTCAAAGATCTGAATAAGGCCAGTCCAAAGGACGACTTTCCCTTGCCACACATCGATGAGTTAGTAGACTTCACCGCATGTCATGTATTGCTCTCCTTCATGGATGGATTTTCCGGGTATAACCAAATTCTGATGGCACCTGAAGACAAAGAGAAAACCGCCTTCACTACACCATGAGGAACCTATTATTATCGAGTGATGCTGTTTGGACTGAAGAATGCCGGGGCTACCTATCAAAGGGCTGCAACCACAATTCTGCATGATATGATCCACAAAGAGGTCGAGGTGTACGTGGACGACTGTAGACGTCCCCGAACGTCCTGGGAGGATGAGCCCCGTTCTATTCGTTTTGTGGGTCTACTACAGTTCAGGACTCAAATTGTCACGGTTCGTAATCTGAACCAAAGAGTCCAAATCCGGCAAATCGTTTTGAGAAAACAGATTTTTAGAAAAGAAGTGCCAAACATGGACTGCTTTGCCAGATATAGTGTCGCCACCTAAATATTTTTTATGGGGGAATTTAGGAAACCCTGACTCGGTGCCAAAGGCCACGTGTCCGTCATCACCAAAGTTGCCTCGGCTCGGGAACTTGGGTACGATTGGGGAAGGTCAGCTATGAGCACCCCCTCTCGCCCGATCCGAAGATCAGCCTCTACTAACCATGATATCTTGTTTTGAAAACATTATATGCTCTTATTCCGGTTATTAGCCTAGAATTACTATGTTATGCGCGCAGCAAACAAGTATAGACCAAATCGCCTAAATTGGAACAAAACATTTCATGTTTGTTTTGAAAATGGTTTGCTACTCGCAAGTAGGCTAAAATACGGATTTCAACGAGTTGTTCCAACTCAAACAATCCAACCTTCACCCACAGGCATTTAAGCAGTTGTATCACATAAGCAGCTAGCCTCATGGTAAGCATGCTATCATGACAGTCACTTACACTCATGCAAGGATGCTAAAGCATAAAAACTTGCCGAGTACTCCAAGCCAAAACAGAAGCTAATTAGAAATCCATGCATGATCCTAACTATACAGAAACGCCTAATGCAACACATACAAAAATGCAACTATAGCAGGCTCGGCTATTCTAAACATGGCATATGGAATGCTACAGCTAACATGTATTCAACTCGGAATTGAAATACAAATGCAGTTAGTATGATGCGCCGAGCCCGGTGCATGCAAAACAGATAAATGAATGCAAACATGCTATCATACTGTATGCTAATTGAAACATGCCCTATTCTAACCATCATAAGCAGGTAAATAAAAGGGAAGAAAGACGTGGGGTTGGAAGACATACACACACTCACACACGCTTATTACAAATATGCCCTCCCTCGGAGGGTCCGAATAAATAAATCAACTACCCTAGCTAATTAATTATTACAAAAATTCTAACTCAATTAACAAATCGAATATGCAAATAAATAGAAAGAAAGGGGCCGCAGCCCTGCCTCAAAATGCACGAACGATGCATGCTCGAATCTGTCTCGCCCGGAAAACCCGTACCATGCCACTGTTGCCTCTGTTTACACTGCCCTGCTTCTCTGAAGACTGCAAAAACCTTGGAACATGCTCTGTGGATGTTGGGGAATTCCACCGGCCAAACACAAATACCACCGGCCAAAGGGAGGAACCACCGGCCACCTTTTTTTACTATCGGCCAAAATTAATGGCCGGCCAGCACTAAACTTAGCCGACCGGCCAAAACTCCCTGCAGAAACTGGTTTTTGACAGCAACAAAGGACAGACAGTGTATGGCATGGAATTTCAAGCAAATGTAAGCATGGCCACACTCCCTATCATGCAATGGACTCAAGGAAGCATGGCCCTCGGTCCTCGGGCCATCAATTGTGCGTTTTGATGCATGATGGCCTAAGAGGCCAAGGTTGGAATTCAATGAAAATGCATGTAACACACAAATGAATACCAAGACCCCATCATGTCAAAGTCAAGGGCCTCGGCGACCGAGAGTTGAGACGTGTTACATCACTTGTAGCATGAACACTTCTCACCTCTCAAGTTTGGCTTGACACCCCAAGCCAAACAATGCAATGTAGGTATATAAGCATGGCTCAAACATGCAAATGAAACTAAGGCACAAAGCATGTCAAATATGCAGCAAGTATGTGAGATGGCTCAAATTAAACTAACATGCAAGTGAGATACAATGCAAACATGCTTCTAATGTAATGCAACACGCTCATGCAAAGGTGGATGTAGACCACAAAGAGGGAGACCTCAGCCCATTCCAAAAACAGTGGCTAAGGATGCCAAAATAGAGGTGCCAATCATAAAAGACAAACATGCCAATCGGTAAGCCCAAGACCAAGGTATAAAAGCCAACTCAAGCACGCCTAAAGGAAGACAAACATGGACATTTAGACCAACAAAATCAGTGCTATAGCATGTGAAAATAAGCCCCTAAAACCCACACATGGCATCCCAAATGACCCAAACCCATAGGCATACACAATGCACATTTCAAGGCATGAAATCACAACACTTCAAAGCATTGAAAGAGACACAAAGGACAATGTAAGACCACATTACATGGACTGAAATATGATCTCAACTGATGCCAAAAGGTGATAATAGGCTAAGCTAGGCACGGTAGTGATCCATACACTTGAGGCTCACAATCCAAAATGCAAAGCAACTATATTAAGCATGCTAAACAAGACCAAATCAGTAGCCAACAGACCTTATGCATGACAAAATATGACTAAGAACTTCACAAAGTAGAGTCAAAATAGGAGAGCACAGTGATCAAAAGTCATGACACATTTCTAGGCAAAATGAAGGAATACAAAGCAAGTACAAAATACATGCTAAGGGTCAACAAACCCACATGAGACAGAGATATAATATGACCCAAAACACCCAAAAAGCCTCTGAAATGGAGTCATAAACAACTAAGCATGTGTGCTACCATATGAGTCAAGAATGTGCAAAAATGAAACACAAAGGGGAAAGGGGTGTCCCTCCCCTATTCAAAACCTCAAACCTCCTTCGTCACCACTGAAAATCCACTGGATTTCAGTGGTGAGAAGGCTGACACACAAAGTTGACCAAAGCTTAACAAAAGAGTACCAAAAGAGGCCAAAATGAAGCCAAGATGGGGAGGTCGACCCCAAATTCCAAAACAACCTTAATGAAAGATCTCAAGCATGCAAAAATAAGACTTTTTCTAGTTATACACAAAGCTCAAATCAACATGCAAGATAGGTAAAAAACTGTTGCAAAATTGGGGAATCTAAAGTAAAGATATTACCCTTGAAGAAGCCTTGATGAACAGTCAATGCAGCCCTCTTCTTTTGATCAAAACCAGTCCAAAAACTCCAGAATAAACCCTCCAAGCCCCTCAAGGTCGAAGTAAGGTGTGATGGTGTGTGTAATAGTGCAAAATTAAGGCCAAAACACACTTTTAGGCTCCCAAACACACACTAAGGATGAGAGAGAGGGAGATATAGAGAGAGAGGATGATATATCAGATATATATATGTATTCTAGGTCTGGAGTTGTTCAACCCTCTACAATGGAGGAGGAGAGGGCTTTATATAGGCAAAGGAAATGTTTGAAGCTTCTCCAAGAAGCCAAACAAGAAAGGGTCAAAGGGGGCAAAGAGGGGAAGGCTTCCTGAGGAAACTTTGACAGCTGGGAAGCTTCTTGAGGAAGCTTTGAGAAAGGGTCAAGCTTCCTCAAGAAGCTTTGACCAAAAGGGTGCAAAAGGGGCAAAACAGCCACACTATGCACGGGGAAGAGTGTTGGTGCATTCCAGCTGGCACAGCTGGCATGCACCATGCCTGAGGGGTGCAAAAGGGTCACACCGGCCAGCAAAAGAGGTTGCCGGCCAAATAAAGTGCCGTCCGGCCACATAAAGTGCCGACCGGCCATCAGTATCAAGAAACCATGGCTGGTGGCAACAATGAATGGCCGGTGGGGTGTGGGGATGGCCAGCAAGCCATTCCCTGCCCTTCAAAGCAAAAGCACAAGCATTTGGTGTAAAACCAAACACAAAACAAATGAGTTGAGAGATCCTGAGGCAAGGCGCGCAGCCGAGGCCTCCAGGAACTCAAAACGAACACGAACATGGATAATCACCGAGTGTTCAAACGGTGACGTCCAAGTCTTGAGGACGGTCAAAAATGGGGTGTCTACAACGACATGATTGTTAAGTCCAAAGAAAGAGAGGGCCACTACACCACCTTGAAGAAATTTTTTCAACTTATCAGAGAATACAGACTAAGGTTGAATCCGCATAAATGTACTTTCGGTGTGACAGCAGGAAAAATGCTGGGTTTCTTGATCACACAGAGGGGCATCGAGGTAGATCCTTCCAAAATCACGGCCATCCTAGAAATGCCACCACCAAGGACTAAAAAGGAGGTGCGAGGCTTTTTGGGTAAAGTGCAATTCATAAGACGATTTATTTCTAAATTAACCTTGACTTGTAAACTACTATTTGGTCTCCTGAAGAAATGAAAGAAATTTTGATGGGATGATCGGTGTCGATTCGCTTTTGAGCAGATCAAGCAGTACCTTTAGAATCCACCTGTTTTGTCACCGCCAAAGCCGGGGAAGCCTTCGATTTTGTATCTGTCAGTAACGGACACAACAATGGGATGCAAGCTTGCTCAAGAATCTGAGGATAGGGTGGAGAAAGCCATCTATTACTTGAGCAAGAAAATGCTGGATTATGAGACCCGTCACACCCCGCTGGAGAAAGCTTGTTTAGCCTTGGTATGGGCTACCAAGAAGTTGAGGCACTACTTGTTAGCTCACTCTGTAATTCTAGTTTTGAGATTAGATCCCATCAAATATCTCTTTGAGAAACCAACGCTTATGGGTAGGCTGGCTCGTTGGTTGCTTCTCCTTTCCGAATTAGATCTTCAGCATATTACTCGCAAGTCGGTCAAAGGGAGAGCAGTAGTAGAGTTCTTGGAAGATCACCCAGTAGAAGGGGATGAAGCGGTGGAATATCTGTTCCCAGATAAAGCTATTTTGTAAGTCGAGGAAGAGATTTGGACAATGTACTTTGACAGAGCATCTAACCAATACGGTTATGGGATATGTGTGTTGCTGATAGCACCCGACAATTCCCATATACCCTTAGCCTTCAAACTCCCATTCAAGGTATCCAATGATGAAGCAGAATACGAGGTATGTATCGCTGGTTTGGAAGCTGCCTTGGAACCAGGGGCAAAAAGGTTAGACGTAATTGGGGACTTGAACCTAGTTGTGTCTCAAACGAATGGAGACTGGAAGGTCAAAGAAAAAAAGATGAAGATCTATCACCAAACCTTAGATATTCTGATTCCTAGGTTTGAGAAGCTAACTTTCACGCATCTACTAAGAGAGAACAACAGGTTCACTGACGCCTTATCAACTCTATCTTCTATGATAGACATCCCGCTCGGAGTCCGGATGCGTCCGATCATCATTGAGCAAAGATATACGCTGGCCTATGAGACTATCGCCGCAATAGATGAAGCGCAAGATCAAAACCCTTGGTTTTATGATATCTGGAACTTCTTGGAAAAGGAGGTTTACCCACCAGGGGCAAATGCCAAAAACAAAAGGGCAATACGGTAGATGGCTGTTCAATTTATCATCTGCGGAGGTCAACTATATAAGATAGGTCATCTGGGAATGCACAAGTTATGTGTTGAAGTAGAGGAGTTAAAGCGCCTAATGGAGGCCATCGATGGGGCAGACTGCGGAGCGCACATGAATGGCGTAATGTTAGCCTGAAAGATTCTCAGGCAAGGTTACTACGGTCTACTGTGGAGGAGGATTGTATCGATTTTGTTCAGCGATGCCACAAATGCTAAATTCATGTGAATCGCATGAATATCCCGCCGTCGAAACTGTATAACATGACTTCATCATGGCCTTTCTCAGTCTGGGAAATTGATGTAATCGAGGCAGTTACACCAAAAGGGTTGAATGGGCATGAATACATTGTGGTGGCAATTGATTACTTCACAAAGTGGGTGGAAGCTCAGTCCTACGCAGTGTTCAAAGCAGCGCATGTGGCTAAGTTCATCCGAAACAACATCATTTGCCGATATGGAGTCCCAAACGAGATCATTTTAGATAATGGCTACCAATTCAAGAAAGAAGTGATCGACTTGTTGGGGAAATACAATGTGGCTTTTCATAAGTCATCTACATATCGGTCGTAAACCAACAGAGCTATTGAGGCCGCCAACAAGAACATTAAGCATATTCTACAGAAAATGGTTAAGACCTATAGGGACTGGCCAAACAAATTGCCATTCGCACTATGGGGCTATAGAACTTCAATCCGGACGTCTACAGGGGCAACCCCTTACTCTCTTGTTCATGGGATGGATACTGTTCTGCCAATTGAAATAAAAGTCGTCCCTATGAGTCATGGCTGAGTGTCAAATAGCAGAGCAAGTTCGAAGAACTGATGTTGTTTGATGAGAGAAGGCTAAAAACACTGTACCATGTTCAGGGTTATCAACGCAGGATTGCTAGGGCTTTTAACAAAAGGGTTAAGTCCCTGAATCTCAAAGAGGGGGATTTGGTGCTGAAAAACAACCGAGCTCCCATCCATGACCTAAGGGGTAAGTTCAGACTCAATTGGACTGGTCCTTACATCATTAAAACTATTTGGTCCGGTGGAGCTGTTATTCTCATGGACTTGGATGGCCTAGAATTTTCCCAACTGATCAACATGGACAAGTTGAAGAAATACTATCCCTAAAAGGCTTGCTAGGCCGAAAACCTGAAAGGGCGACCTAGGCAAAAGTTAGAGCACAAAAAATTAGAAATAAAGAAAAACTGAGCTCGCAAGGTTGAAAACGCTAAAGGGCAGCCTTCGCAAAAGTTATAGCGCAAAAGGAGAGTGTTAATACTCGAGTGAACCCAAACCGAACTATGTAAGGCTTGATTCCCATCTTCGGGATACGTAGGCAACTTCATCCTAAAGTCCGACCGTAAGCACCTCCAAATCAACTGTCATGTCCATGTGTCTGATCAGGTCGCCTTTGTCTGTTTGTCTATTCTTTACCTGAAAGTTCGGTTGTGATCTTTATTCTAAAAACTAGTTACAGTGCTGAGCAGTGCTATTCAGTCCAGGGGTAATTTGTGATCTTTGGATATAGGGTTGTACATCTCGAGCATTGATTCCGTGTGTGTCAAGTGGTATCTTTATTGAAAATGGTTTTGAAAAGTTTTGATAAAAGTTGATTTTGCTCAAAATTTACCTTTTACAACTTTGACCATTTTTTGGACCAAAAGGAAAATTTTCAGTGCTCACAACTTTAATTTCATTGATTTCAATACAAAGTTCTCCAACTCTCGATACAAATCAAAGTTGCTTCTATTACATTCATAAAAATTGAAAAGTAAGATCAAAGCAATAAACTAGGGGCATAGATGAGTCTGGTGTTCCTGCATGCCCTGCTCGTGCTTATGGAACCTTCTGATGCTAAAGTGGGCCCGGTTTATGCCTCATCCTTGAGCCAAGCCAAGCATTCGCCAGAAAGGGTGTAGCTGTAGCTAAGTGTAGGGGCCAGAAGCTCTCTTGTCCTTCAAGCAGTGAGGTACCCAGCCAAATGTGAACCTTGGATGGGGAATGAAACTGGGTACTCTACCCCCTCCTCTAGGAAAGTCTAATCATGTCCAAATTGACGCTTGAACCAGAACAGAAAGTAACATACACAGTGTGTCAACCCGATTAGCTGAATGTCAGGTTGCCAAGTCATGCTGTAGCTCATTTCGGTAAGGTTAAGCCAGGGGCAACGACAAGCAATGTCAGTGGCAGACCTGTTGCACATCCAGTGGCACCACCACCCCTCGTTGGGAAAATCCACTAGTTGTTGGCGGAAGAAATGGCCTCGCACTGAGTACTCACTGTAAGAATCCCCTACCTTCAGCTTGTCCATAAGCCACATCTGGGGAGGGATGAAAAAAAAGAGAGATTAAAGAATAGAGAGATGTATGTGAAGAGAAAAGTGAGAAAAAGGCTTTGAGAGAAAAATAGAGCATGAGTGCTGAGAGATGTGAGAAACACATATGAGAAAGGGTGGGAAACATTACCTGAAGAAGTAGTGGACTTCCCACGAATTTGGTAGTTTCTCGCCGATGAAATGCGTCCAAGCCCATCAAAGTCTCGGCCAGCACCAAGCCAATGCAACTCTTGCCTTCTTTCAGGCCTTGTGCCACTTCAATTAGCCGAATGTTAGACTCGTCGAAACTAGGGGCAAGAAGGAAATAAGCCAGCATACACAAGCAAAGGGCGAGTTGCCGAAAACCCCACCAAAGAAGGTCGCCTCAGTCACCGATGACAGAAAATTGATGAATCAAACTGGGAATGTCCAGCTCTCCATTGTGAACCAAGGATCGAGCCTCATGAAAGGTAAGCCCACACATCCGTTCCAAAGCTTGGATGTGGCCGAAATGGGGCTGAGGTATGATTTCCTCATAGCGCCAGGATTCCATTAGCACCTGAAATTCTTTGATTGTCAGGCATATCTCTTACCCCTCCCCCCCCCCCTCCGGAAGCTAAAGACATGTGTAATCAGGTTCCAACATCTAGTCGCGGCATATAGGAACGGAAAGCACAACAAAAAATGGGAAAAGTGCATTTATGCCAAAACCCCAAAAATTCATCTTTTCTGATCCATCTAAAGTGGCAATCCAATCTGAGAGTATTTCAGTGAAAAATGGCTCCATTTGTGAAGAATTTACAGCTAAAATGAAGAAACCACAAAGCTCATCCTTTTGGAGAAGATAAGGCAGTGAGTGGAAGCCAGGTGTCAACAATCTGGAGGTTCTACACATTGATGGTCAACAGGCCACTGTTGATGGCTAGCAGCCATTTCTTGCAGCCAACAGGTGGCTGGCAACCCCCTATTCTAGCCGGCACCTTTCCTCTCAGGTCTACTGTCCACATTTGTGCTGAACAGTGCTGGAAGCATATGTTTTGTTTTGCTCTTTGTGTTTTTTAAGGTCTTGTTTTCAATCATTTTGGTTTTTGCAAGTTTGTTGAGCTGTATTTGAGTTGTTTTGTTTATCAAGTTGTTGTTGTTTTTATTTATCGAGCTGTATATTGCATTTTGTGTTTTGGTTGTTGGTAGGTTCATTACCTGATTAAACATCTTGTTTTAATCAAACAATCTTGGTCATTTCAATTCCCTGACCATTTCATGTATGTATGGTGCTCATGATGCAAAAATGACAACACTTTTTCATAAAAACAGCGAGTTTTTATTCCGATCATGGCTTTCTACAAAAGAGGAGCACAAGTTTTAAAGCAAAATAGAACTTCCTAAAGCTATACATGTGCTAATGCTACTAACAAAAAAAAAAAAAAAAAAAAAAAAAAAAAAAACAAAGCAAAATACAAAATAAATCAGCGCCAGTCATCTCAGGCTCAAGAGGCCCTCTTCGTTTTTCTCCTGGGGGAAGACTCAGAGCCGTCTCCATCAGTGCCACTGTTTGACTCAGATACCAAGCTAGAACCAAAATCGGAATCCTCGCTGCTCTCTGCTCCAGAGCCTGACTCAGCAGTACCTCTACTCTCAGATCCCGAGTCACTATCATCTCCACTCTCAGAGGACTTAGACTGCGAAATCACTGCCTCCCCAGAGTCACTGGTCTAAGCATCGTCGTCACTCAATACTGGCTCTGAGGGGCTCCTCTAGCCTCGATCACGATGCCCCTCTCGGCTGCGTGCTGGGACTTGTCTCTCCCTCTTCTCTGCTACTGGAGGAGGTGGTGATGGTGTTGGTGCAGTCACCACCGCTGGTGCTCTCGGTATGGATGGAACCTAAAAAGATGCAGTATTGGCGTATCAAATATGATGAATAATTGCATATCCAGTATGATGAAAATGGTGGAATGCAATGAGCCAGATACAGTGCAAGTACAATATAGTGTGTCATTGCAGCATAGCAGTGTGATGTGACAAGGGGCAAAATGCATACCGTGAGATGAATATCAATGCTTCAGTCATGATGCAGTGCACAACAATGTAGAAAATGCTGAAATGCGAGCAGAAAGTAGAGGAAGAATACCTAAATGCCATGGAGACTGAGTAGTGCCTCCCTTCTCAGAATCATGCTCTCGAACGAGGTTACTAGCTCGAGCAGTCCCTCAATGTACCCCGGGGGTGCCTATAAATTTATTAAGTATGATCAGTATCCGGAAGGAACAAATATCAGAAGGAAAATGGAAAGCTAGAGAACATGTGGTACATACCAGAGGTGCATCGTGAGCTCGGATGTATCTATGCTCAGCCTCTGCTGGCTCAATCAGAATCTGATACGATGTCCCGGCCGACCTCCAACATATCAGCATGGTCGGGATCTCTGGCCAACCGGTCGCCTGTCCAGCGGGAGGGGCCCCTCCAGTCCTGGCCCTCGCCACCCGAATCCTACCTACCATAGGGGCACCTACTGCTCTACCTACACGAGCACCTCTCAAGGGAGGCAAGAGGTGTGTCTGGATGAACATCAAGTAATCTCACTCCCAGCAGAAGTAGTCAGCATCCAAGCCCTCCGTGAACTGGATCATCTCCTGAAAGGGAAGACTCTCCGTAGCCCTCATAGATGCTGGAGGAGGCATGGGAACTACTGGCTCAGGCAAACCCATGGTCTGACGCATGAACCGCTCACCTAATAACCAGGCTCGGCAAATCGGGCCCTCTAGCAGAAGCCGAAAATGAGAGGCCCCCCAGGCACCGACGTACTGGTCCCTGACTCCAACCGACATCATCGCCCATGGCTGCCAAGTGATCTGTAAACAGGGGATATACAGATTGTTAGTCGTTATCAATTGTTGATACAGCAAAAAAAACTGTGGGTTTTGTGCTACCTCCGTTGCAGTCACTGTGCCGAAATACCGGCGGAAGAATGAAAAGGTCTCCTGGGTCCTCCGCAGGCATCTGCCGTCGTACCAATGAGAATACGGTACAACAAGAGGCATCTCCACGTCCGATTCCGGAGCAAGGGTCAGGAAATATGCGTATACCCGAAGCTACAAAGAAAAGGCAACAACAGGAGGCATCTCCACATCTGACTCCGGAGCAAGGGTCAGGAAATATGCGTATACCTGAAGCTGCAAAGAAAAGGCACAGTGAGTATGCAGTGTACAGAAAGCACAGGTATAGTTGAAGAAAGCAGAATATGTGATGCCAAAAGCAAAATGAGTATATTGTGTATAGAAAGTACAAGTGCAGATACAGAGAATGCAGAATGAACAATGCAGTATGTAGTGTACAGAAAGTGCAAAGCAAAAAGCACAAAAATGGAAGATAGACAGTATAAAGAAAAAATGTAAAGCATACCTCCCAGGCTCTCTAATAGCCTCCGACCCTGTCTCCCCTCCTGCGGGATGTCGAGCTCATATAACCATATAATGTGGCGAGGCCAACTCCTCCTCAATCATAGAGCCGCACCTAAGGTAAGTCTACCAGAGCGCTCAATAGGTCCAGCCCAATGGTGTTCCACTTGTTTGCAAACAAGGTGGTACTAAAGAGGAACATCAAAAACCCCCGGGCGTAGTTTTCGGTCTCTTCTGGGGTTTGCGGCTCTCTCCCGGGAAAATGCTCGACGAACTAGCTGTAATGAACTATGGCCAGTCGGAAGAGAGGTAGGCGTGCTCCTGACAGGTGAAGCCAGGCAGCCTCTCACTCACCCATGTCCATATCGTAAGGGATTGGATTACCCCTTACTTCTAGGCCTATGAGCATGGCGAAGTCGTATGGAGTCATTATCATCTCCCCGGTCGTGGAGAAGTGGAAGGAGTTAATGGTATCCTGCCACCGCTCCACCAATGCACTAAGAAGCGGTCGATTCACGATATAGTGCAATAGCCCCATGCAGAATAAGCCGAAGCCGGCCTCATCGATAATGTAGCGGACGCAGGGAGCTCCATATACCAGTCCCTCGCGGACATGGCTCCGTATCTTCTAATGGAGCAAGAGTCCTCTTGTGGTCAGAACAATGATACACAGTGATATGAGAACAGGTAGATGAAATGTAGTGTAAGAAATACAGTACAAGAGTGTGATTAAGGCAAGAAATGCAATGTAAGCATATAGTTGAAGCAAGGAATACAATTAAAGCAAGAAATGCAATGTAAAGTGAGGAAAGTGAGAGAATGCAGTGTATACCTCGACGGCGCCGTGGGACAAATGGGGGTCCGGCTCCCGTAGCAAGAGATCCTTTGGTGTGCATCACGCAAACTCTCTGAAGTGCCTGATACCCCCAGGTGGCAACACATTTATCCGAGGATGGTATGTCGCCAGATCAAATGGGCGTACTCCCAATGGTAATATCTCAGGCTTAGGCTCGGCCTCCATCTCTATCGAAGGTGGAATCCCGAAGGGAGCTCCGTCATGGGGTAGATCATCTGCCATCTGGAAGGAGGATGAGAAAGTGGTCAAAAATGAAGAAAAAAGGGCAAACTTGGAAAAAGTCAAACCCTAGGAGAGAGAAAATGGAAGAAAAAGTCAAAGCCCGGGAAAAGTCACAAAACCCAAGAGAAACTCGAGGGGAACCAGCCTTAAGTGGTGAAACTCCAAGAAAGAGCACCAAAATCAAATTTCAATTGGTTCAAAATGGAGAAAACGAAGAGGGTTTAGCGAATAAACTTCGCGTGGGGTGTTAGAAAATGTGTAAAAAGTGCGGATCTAGAGAGAAGAAACACCTAAAGAGAGAGGGGGAACAATTTCAGGCATGAGGTGATGAGGAAATGAGATCCCATTCCTTAAAGACCCGAGCCAAAAAGACCAAAATACCCTGAATTTGCCACGGGTGGCTGGTAGGCCACTTTTGTGGCCGGCAAAAGCTGTTGAAAGCCGGCAGGTGGCCGGCGGCATCCCCTTGTGGTCGGTAGGTGTCCTGTGGCCTCCCTTGTGGTCCTGATGCTATTTTCTGTCCTTGGTTTCCAAGAAGTGTAAAGGCAGTTTACTGTTTGCTTCAATTTGTCTCTACGAAAGCTTTAAACTGTGTTTTTCGGTGCACGATGTTCGTCACTTGTAAACTTGAATGAGGTGTATCCTTTAAACATATGGTAACTCTTTCGGGAGGTAAATTGGAAGTTTGCTATTGGATTTGTTTTTGTTATGCTTTTGTACCTTGCGTGGAATATGCATTTCGTTTTGGTGCATGAATATGCATTTCTCCATTGGTGTATATAATATGCATTTCATGTTGTTGCATGTATATGTATTTCATGTTGTTGCATGAATATGCATCTTGCTTCTTTACATAGAACATTGTGGGGGCCGAATATATGGAAAAATCAAAAGGTGCGTACCATTAGAAGACTGATGTTAATCGGCTGTATTCTACGAGAGTGGGAAGCCGAATATGATGTATATGCCGAATAAGTGTAAGTCCTTAGGGCTGAATAAAAGAAAGGACAATGATTAAAAAGCAGGCCCTGGCCCCGAGGATTGGAATGAACGAGTATAAATACAGGAACAACGGGTATAGAAAGGTATGTAAGAATCACTTCACTTAACTTAGTAAATAAGCTATCCTGAGGGCCTGAACTAGTTTGTCCGTCGGAGTGCTAATTCCGGCATCCCCGACCGGAGTGTTTGTATCTTTTCAGGTGACTAGCTGAGGATCACTAGCATCTCCCAAGATCTAAAGAGTATTTCCAAACCACTTCTCCACAATTGGCGCCGTCTGTGGGAATACTCAAATACATCCATGGCAGGCGTGACTGAAGATCCTTCGGTAGCCATTGACAAGACCGCACAGGGAGATGACCTCACTCCAGCAAATATGCTCGGAAAAGAAACCATCGCCGCAAGATGCGCCTTGAACTTCGATTCACCAACGACTTCAGCGCAAGAGACAATGCAGGCGATCATGGAACAAGCAAAGCAGAATGAACAAAGGTTGGAGAACATGATCGCTGAAAATGAACGTCTTCGACAAGATTTGGCCCTCGAAGTCGCAAAATCGAGAGAAGCGATGCGCCAAGATCCCGAATGACCTCCGAGGGCCGGTGGACAATGACCTCGAGCGGACCAAAGGATACCGATAGCGACTCCAACTCATTACCCATGGAGCTCACCAACAAGGGACGATCCGAAACTTCCAGCTCCTCCGAAAAGAGTCTATATACAAGGAACAAGCGCAGGAGGAGCAGTTCAGACGAAGAGGACCAGCACAATCCTTTTGTCTGACGGATTGCAAGGGCGGCCCTGCCCAAGAAGTTCAAAGCTCCGTCATTCAGTCTTTACGATGTAAAATCAGACCTCACTGATCATATCCGTCACTACAAGCAGGCCATGACATTGCATGCAGACAACGAAACCCTCATGTGCCGAATATTCCCCAGCAGCCTGGGGCCATTAGCTGTCAGGTGGTATTACAAGCTGGAGCTGGCCTCCATCAAAAGCTTCCATCAATTACAGAAATCCTTCAGGGCCAGGTTCATCGCCAACGAGGTACAACCAAAACAAGCCGACTCTCTCTGGGCTATGCAGATTCAGTTAGGAGAAACGCTCAGAGCGTATTCGGTGCGCTATTGGGTGTGCTTCAACCTTGTCGACGACGCTTGCAACGACTCCATGGCCATCATCGCCTTCAAAATGGGACTACATCCTGACATTCCTCTTCGCAGTTCCTTGACCCGAAGACCCCCCAAAACAGTCTGGGCATTGATGAAGAAAGTTGAGGAGTATTGCAAAGTGGAAGATGATGCCTTGAGAATAAAAGCTGGCCAAATGTCCAACAAAACAGCCCCCCCTGAAATTGCTCAACCAATAAGTTCCGTGCCACCTCCTAGCCTAGAGCCTTGGCAACGCGCTAAACGAGACAAAAGGCGGGATACTCGCCGATCAAGCGATCAATGCTCCCACCGGACGAATGAGCAACTGCAAGTCGACAGCAGGCGTTCGAGGCGTGCCGACAAGAAGTACACGGAGTTGTCAGAACCAATCACTGCAATAATGACCAAAGTCCAACACCTTCCATTCTTCAAATGGCCGTCAAAGATGGTGGGGCCGCCCGACACACGAAGAAGGGATAGGCGGTGCGAATATCACAAAGATCACAGCCACGAAACAGAGAGTTGCTACGCATTAAAAGATCACCTGAAAGAACTGGTGCAAGACGGCCGACTGCAACAGTATGTGAGAAAAGAAAAGCCAACCAAGGCACTAGCCTTGAGGCAGGACTCTCCTCCACTTGGCGTGATCCATGTGATCTACAGCCTGCCTGCACCCTTAACCGTGCACACAATTCAATCGCATCCAATCCTCCAGAAGCAACGTATTCCGACTGAATCGCCCAAAGAAGCTCCGACAATTACTTTCAATGACTCCGATCTTAGTGGCACAACAGCTTCCCACATTGATCCGTTGGTCATTAAATTATGCATAAATCGGTTCACCATTGAACGCATTCTCATAGACCCGGGGAGTACTTCAGAGGTTATGTATTACCAAACTTTCATCAAACTCGGCCTCAACGAGTCAGATTTGTCTCCGGCGCCTCACCCATTGTTCGGCTTTAATATGAATCTCGAATACCCGTTAGGGAAGATCATACTACCTGTTCAAGCGGGCTCCAGAACGGTTGAAGTAGAATTCCTGGTCGTAAAGCTCCCTTCGCCGTATAATGTCATCATGGGGCGAACCTGGATACATATTATAAAGGCCGTTCCAAGCACTTATCATCAGCTTGTGCGCTTCCCGACAGCCCATGGCATTGAAGAGATCTGTGGCTCCCCCCAATCGGCACAAGCAGAGATTTTATGAAAACCCTATCACTGACCCGACCTGTGGGCTTTGATACTTGTATATATTTCACTTCTGCAATGCAAATCATTTTTCTTTGTCGCTCAATTCATTTCACAAACCCCATTGTGACGCTCGTCATGATGACGATTCGGAGCCCCCTTGGGTGCATGTCACCTTAGGGCCGATTAAGTCTCCGGATTCGGAGCCCCATTGGGTGCATGTCACCTTAGGGCCGATTAAGTCTCCGAATTTGGAGCCCCCTTTGGTGCATGACACCTTAGTGCCGATTAAGTCTCCGGATTCGGAGCCCCCTTCGGTGCATGACACCTTAGGGCCGATTAAGCCTCCGGATTCGGAGTGCCCTTCGTGGATATCACGATTGGCCACATTAAGTCTCCGGATTCGGAGCCCCCTTGGGTGCATGTCACCTTAGGGCCGATTAAGTCTCCGGATTCGGAGCCCCCTTGGGTGCATGTCACCTTAGGGCTGATTAAGCCTCCGAATTCGGAGCGCCCTTCGTGGATATCACGATTGGCCACATTCAGTTTCCGGATTCGGAGCCCCCTTGGGTGCATGTCACCTTAGGGCCGATTAAGCCTCCGGATTCGGAGCGCCCTTCGTGGATATCACGATTGGCCACATTAAGTTTCTGGATTCGGAGACCCCTTGGGTGCATGTCACCTTAGGGCCGATTAAGTCTCCGGATTCGGAGCCCCCTTCGGTGCATGACACCTTAGGGCCGATTAAGCCTCCGGATTCGGAATACCCATTAGCACGAACAAAACAAAACTCGTTAACATCAGAAATATAGTGCTTGACTGAGCATATAAAAAATTCAGAGCAAGACGCAAATAAGGTCCTTAACTGAGCATATCAAAAATTCAGAATAAGACGCAAATGTTTGAAATAAAGCTTTTTATTCGATCAAACAATTGTTACATAAACGCAACCCGCATTTGAGCGTTACAATTTTTATTTAATCAGACAGTTGTTACATAAATGCAACTTGCATTTGAGCATTACAATACCCATTTCCAATCTCAAAAGCTAAAAAGGGGAGAAGACGCATTGGTAAAGCAGCAGCGCCGAATCAACTCCCGTCACCCGAAAGTCCTCCGCGGTTTGCAATGCCTTGAGGCAACTGTGCCCAAGTCCTCCCCTGATACCATTGACAATGTCAAGGCAAAGATCCAGGACAAGGAGGGACAAACCCAACGGTCGTTGCCTTTCCTTTCGGGGTGATCTGCTTCGACGACTTGAAGAATCATGCCAACTTTTGGACGCCCTACTTCCCATACGGATGGATCCTCTGCCGCGCTCCATGGCAACACCAAGTTCAGCTGAACTCCAGCCTCTAATTAACATCCCCACTTATCCCACCTCACATAAGTGATTGTTTATCTGCGCAAAGCGCCCACTCCTTTTATTTTCAATACTGGCAGCGATCTCGAGGCCCCAATCCCGAGGTGATTTCGCTAACACTAAATTCCATGAGAAAAACGTCGGTTGACATTCGCCACAGCGTAGTTATCCAAACGACTTTTTGAAGCACGTGCACTGGCCAAAAATCTAGGCCCCGAGCCGAGTTGAATTTGCCGCAGCCACTCTACCCACTGGCTTTCGGCTTCTTCAGGTTACAATAGCCTCATTCAGGAATAAACGGCTATCAAGTATGGATTGACCCTGCTGGCCAACATTTATACATTCATTCAAACACAATAAAACGAAACACATACATGCCGAATACGTACTGCAATAAAATATTTGTAATAGAACGTTTTTTATTCGATAAAACAAACAATAGATTACATAGTTTTGAACGTGATCTGCGCTTCAGCCTTACAATAAATATACTTATACGGCGTCACTCTCATCATCACTCTTCTCGACTTCAAAAGCAGAAAATGGAAAATGTTTACTGTGGTAGAGTGGCGATGCCGAATCAATGCCCGACACTCGAAGAGCTTCTGCGGCTTGAGATGCCTTGATCCAACCGTGCCTAAATCCACGATTTTCACATCGGCAAACTTCTTCGGCCAGTTTTTCCTTGGTCTTTTCGATTCCAGCTTTTCAGCCTTCATGGAAACCTTTCTCATAGGCCCTCCCCTTCGCGTTCTCCATTGAGAACATACTCGCCGTCTCACGATCGGCAAGCACTGAACTAATGAGCCGACTGGTAACCCTCTCTTCCACGATTGGGTTTCCCTGCCCGGCGGGTTGTGCCGGGGCTGCCTTGGTCTTCCTTAACTCGCGCTCAGTCGCCTCCGCGCGGGCCTCCAAACTTCGAATACGTTCATCCTTCTTCTCCATTTCTCGGCGGGCAGCGTGCAACCGCATGCCGATTTCATAGGCAGTGTACAGCCCCTTCACCACCCCGTGAACGCCTTCGCGAAATACTTCGTAGTCTTGACGACCTATCATCGATTGCTGAACCTCTGGCGGAAAAATTTGTTGAGCAAACTCGACCGCTACATTTGGGTCTCTCACGATCGAGTCCGCCTCTGTCATGGGTCTATTCCCCACAAATACCGCAAAGCTTAATGGGCACGGATTCGAGTCAGCTCCCCTCTCCACTCGAGGTTGAGAAGATCTGCCCTGCGACTGTTTGTCCCGCCTGGGCGACTTGCTTCGACGTCGAGGAGAATGACGCCTCTCTCGATCCCTGGAACTCCTACCCCCTGTGCGCGAAGGGTCACCACTTCGATTCATGTCTCCACCCAGCTCAGGTAGCGTCCTTGCTTCCCCTCTGCTGCTAAAGAAGAGTCTGTTCGACATTCATACGATACCTTCAAAAGCTGGAGTTAGTCGTTTACTATATTCATAAAAGTTGTACCCTTAATCATTTATCCTTTACAGAGGCAGCACCCTCGAGGCAATCTCATTAATTGTGAAAACCTTAATCGCCCGGCGCCAATTGGCTCGACCTCCAAACTCCTATGTTCGTCTCTTCCGGCGCCCGAATGATCATGCACTGCCTGGGGCAAGGGCGTGATAGATTTATCAATATATTCGGCTTAAGTGCCCCAGCCGGCTCATGAATCGACTTCAAAATGATCATGCACCGCCTGGGGCAAGGGCAGATTAATCAATCTATTCGGCTTAAGTGCCCCAGCCGACTCATGAATCGACTTCAGAATGATCATGCACCGCCTGGGGCAAGGGCAGATTAATCAATCTATTCGGCTTAAGTGCCCCAGCTGGCTCATGAATCGACTTGAAAATAATCCTGCACCGCTTGGGGCAAGGGCAGATTAATCAATCTATTCGGCTTAAGTGCCCCAGCCGGCTCATGAATCGACTTGAAAATAATCCTGCACCGCCTGGGGCAAGGGCGTGATAGATTAATCAATATATTCGGCTTAAGTGCCCCAGTCGGCTCATGAATCGACTTCAGAATGATCATACACCGCTTGGGGCAAGGGCAGATTAATCAATCTATTCGGCCTAAATGCCCCAGCCGGCTCATGAATCGACTTCAGAATCATCCTGCACCGCCTGGGGCAAGGGCGTGATAGATTTATCAATATATTCGGCTTAAGTGCCCCAGCCGGCCCATGAATCAATCTATTCGGCTCAAGTGCCCCAGAGTAATTCCAACGAACTATTCGGCATACGAATGATAAGTCAATATTGCCAAGATACCCAATCGTAGAAAGCTCAACAGAGTAATCATTCTATCTAAGGTAGTGAAAGGCAAAAATTCTTAACCAACATAACATCACAAACTGCGCCTAAATAGTAGTGAAACAACACGATAATTTTCATTAATAAATTGAGACAACAAGATAATTTTCATTAATAAATTGAGCGCAGACAGTAGCCAATTTATACATGAAAACTACTCGGAACCAACAAAAGTCCTTAAAACAAAAACGTACAATTAAAAGGGAGAGCATTTCATAAAATTTGAATGACTCCCAGATTAATCCTCGGGGTCAGACTCAAGTGGCTCAACGTCCACCTGTTTATAAGGAATTGGCAGACCCAATGTAACCCCAGCGGCATCAAGGGCCTTGAGCCACCCGTGTTTGAACCCTCGATTCTCAAACTTGGGGACTTCATCTACGTATTTTGTGAAGGCGGCACCTTTTCCTGCTTCGAATGCGGCAGAAGCCTCAGATTCTGCCTTTTCCTTGGCCGCCTTCAACTCTATTAACTCAGTCTCCATCTTCTTAAGCGCCTCCTTGGCTAGCCTGAGCGATTATTTGCTCGCGTTCGCCCTATCTTCGGCATCAGAACGGAGCTGATCGGCAGCCCGAGCCCTTTCCACTTCGGCTTCGGCTCGCGCAGTCTCCATAGCGGCTCTTATCATCTCAAACTCAGCCTTGCTCTTTTGATCGACCACTTCCGACTGCAAACGGTCAACCCTCTCAAGGGCATCGTGTAGACGGCGGCCCAAGTCGGCGATCCTGCCAACCATCTGCAAAACGAGTTGGGATCGTTAGATGCCATAGGCAACCAAAATCAAAACAAATCAAAGTTCACCTACCAAAAGGGCCGACTGCGCAGATAGGGCTATGGCCACCAAATCCGGCACGGCATGAAAGGATGCCTTATCAGCTGGTAGGGAGACTGACGCCACCAGGCTCAAGGCTACCGCCGAGTCGGTAATGATCGATGCGTCAGAAGGAATCGGCGTGTCTCTGATCTTTGGCTGAACAATAAAAGGAACGACCACGTTCGATTCTTCTAAGCGAGGCCTTTTGTCGGCAAGACTATCTTCTGAAACGGCCTCTCCGTCAGCACTACGTTTCTTGCCCCGCTCTTCCGGAATCAACCGTTCATCAATGACCGGTTGTTCAACCTCTTTCGCCATTTCGGCCGCAACAGTCTTAGCCGGCTCGTCAATAACGGGTTCGAAAGACTCAACCAAGGCAGGCCCAGAACGGGTGGCCTCGGCCTTTTTCCGCGCGGCCATACGCTCGGCATTCTTCTTTCGAGCCATCTGCGTGAGGCTTTCCCCAGCCATACCTTCAAAAAAATCGCCGGGTAGGTCTCCCAAACCTCCAAAGATATCTCTAGAAGAAAACTCCACCCAACCCGAAGTGGACGGCGAGGTAGGCTGACTACGTCTGGCTGCCTCAAACGCCGAGTTTAGGGCCTCGTCAACCTCTTCGGCCTCCTCAGCGAACTCTCTTCCTGGTTCGGCGACTACCTCTACCACCAGCTCGACATCTTGCCCCGAATCAGAAACCTCGAGACCAACTTGCCTAAGGCTCTTGAAGCTAGGGAAGATAAGAGCCGCAAGCTGTTGATCGCCGGATGGAATTGGAATGTTGTCAGCGGCCGAAAAGGTAGTGTAAGTAGGCTCGTACCGAAGAAGTATGTGGGCCGCTCTCCCTTGCTTCTGTACGTTTGGACGACTGAAGTATCCGAGTGCAGTCGCAATCTGCGCAAGGACCACGTCGTCAGTAGAAACTAGAATCCTCTTCAAATTACTGCTTGCAAAGACAAAGGGTTAGACACGGAGGGAAGGCCGAGTAAAAGAAAAGTTCAGTAAACACAAGGAGACACGCGGCGACCTGGTTCACCCCTCCGTCTGGAAATAGGGTCTAGGCGACCCTCGCCTTCGCCAAATTCCCAATTCCCTCGGATATTGACCATTACGTCATCCACACGCTTGCCAGAACTGGCAAGCATGGTTACCAAATGATGGTCAGTATCCTTGGCCCTAAGAAAGTACCGCCCAAGCCGACCGAAAGATTTGGCTAAAGAGTAGCAGTGCCGAATGGCTGGAATCCCAAGATCGATCCCGAGGCGCCAGTTCAACTCTACGATCCCCATTACGATTCGAAAAAAGTTTACGTTGGGCTGAGAAGGGATCAGACCCCAATAGCGGAGGACGGCCCTAAGGAATGGATGTAGGGGAAAACGGACCCCGCCCTCTGCAATGGATAGGAGAGGGAAGACGATTGAATTTTGGTCCTCTCTCTCCATATCCAAAGTGTTGTCCGTCACTAGAGATAGATGAACATCGTCGGGGATGGAAAAGTGTCGCCGGAATCCGGAGACACGACCTTCAGAAAGGAGGTCTTTCAAGTGTTTGGCCATTTTCACGGGAAATAAAGGGTGCGCCAAAATGAGAATAATAAACAGAAAGAAGGATTGCAAAGAAAAGAGAAGAAGACTTACGAGGAGCAAGGGAGACGAGGGTAGACGAAGAAGAGTTGCAGAAAATGCGAGTCAGAGAAGGGATATCCACTGGCGGTCCAAGAGTCTCAAATACTCGACGAACTGTGCATTCGAAAGGACTTAAATTTCAAATCACAATAAATGCGAGACGCACGAGTGAGGCGGGAAAGCGTAATGATGAACGAAAAGGTGTGCGCATCATGACATCTGTATTGGGGTACGCGAAGCCGCCTGACCTATTTTAACTTTTCCAATTCAAGACCAAACACGCCGATTAACTACCGTCAATAGGGAGTTCAGGGGGCAATTGTGGGGGCTGAATATATGGAAAAATCAGAAGGTGCGTACCATTAGAAGACTGATGTTAATCGGCTGTATCCTACGAGAGTGGGAAGCCAAATATGATGTATATGCTGAATAAGTGTAAGTCCTTAGGGCCGAATAAAAGAAAGGACAATGATTAAAAAATAGGCGCTGGCCCCGAGGATTGGAAGGAACAAGTATAAATACAGGAACAACGGGTATAGAAAGGTATGTAAGAATCACTTCACTTAACTTAGTAAATAAGCTATCCTGAGGGCCTGAACTAACTTGTCCGTCGGAGTGCTAATTCCAGCATCCCCGACCGGAGTGTTTGTATCTTTTCAGGTGACTAGCTGAGGATCGCTAGCGTCTCCCAGGATCTGAAGAGTATTTCCAAACCACTTCTCCACAAACATGCTTCCATCATGAATCATGCATAGAACATGCTTCTACTCTTGAAACACACATAGAATATGCTTCTTTTTTTGTTTCGCATAGAACATGCCATTAACATTGTGTCTCGATTGTTTGTTTCACATAGAACATGCGTAGATCATGCATTCTTACTGTATCGCACTTGTTAAGTTTTTTTCTTACACATGCACCATAATGTATGTACGGTTCATTCAGAGGAATACCAGGTAAAATCATTTGTGCCATTCTTGGATCATGTCCTTTCCTCCTATCGTGTGAGACGCGTTAGGATTATCAACCCTTCGGTTAAAAACATTCGGGTGCGCCCAGTGTTCACACCAACCTTCAATTAAAAACATTCAAGTGCACCCGGTGTTCACACCACCCTTCGGTTAAAAACATTCGGGTGCGCCCGGTGTTCACACCACCCTTTTCTCCTAATGCGTGCAACGCGTTAGGATCTCAGTTGATACCTTGGGTGCGCTCGACGGTTACTTCGCCTTTCACCTTTCCTGTGCGACACGTAGTTAAGCTTGCATAATTTTCTTACATCCTTTCTGCATGAAATGTGGTTTGGCTCGTGATTCCCACGCGTGGCGTGTTTATTTATTTACTTCTTTTCATGATTGGAATTGTTGTACCTTGTTTCAGTTTGTTTAATTATGGCGTTTTCTTCGCATTGCATTTACATTCAAGTGTTTCATTGTACAACTGCATTGTATGATCATAAGTTATGTTCTTGCATCATGCATCTCATTTGCATTGGCCCAGAACTACGCTGGTTTGATTCCTTACAAAGGAATACGTAGGCAGCCTACGGGTGCAACCATTTTTTTTTCTATCTTCTTTGTTTGCCCAAGTCTTTCGGCCTTATCAAATGGGTCGTCTTCAGGCTTTGACATTCACTCACGTCATTTCATGACTTTTGAGTTTTGTTAAAGAGGGCCAACTGTTGACACCCTACTTTTGACCGTCCTCAAGACTTGGACGTCATCGCTTGTGCACTCGATGATTGTGATTGCATGTGCTCATTTTGGTGCCCGAAGTCTTCAGCGAAATGCCCTACCTTTGGGCCTTCAGACCTTGTCCATTCTATGCCTTGTTCAAGGCCAAAACCTTAGTGCTTCAAGCTTGCCCCCATCCCCCCCCCTCTCGCGTGGTGGCCAGCTGACCAATGTTTGAGGCTGTCGGCCACCATTTGAGCCTTGCCGGCCAATGGTGTGGCTTGTCAGCCACCAATGACCTTTTTGCAGATATTTTGGCGACAGATGTTCCAATTATTACCACAATTGCCTCTATCTTCATACACGTGTATGGATGGATTTATACCAACCAAGTGCATGTTTTTCTATATATATGGGGCCTTCTCCCCCATTTTTGAGGGTTAGCAATTTTGGAACAAAAATCTCTCTTTCTCTCTACATTTCTCTCTCTCTCTCTCTCTCTCTCTCTCTCTCTCTCTCTCTCTCAAAAATTTGTGCATCTAAGCCTGGTTACACTACACTTTTGCCTACACTACCTTAGCCAAAGTTGATCATCTTTGAGCTGAGGTTCCTTGAAGCCTTCTTGGAGCCCTTAAAAGTGGTTTTGGCTTGGATTAGTGCCTAAGATTGAGCTTTGCTTCAAAAGGTATAACATTTGCCTCTTTACTTTGCTTTAGTATACTTGTTTTCCAATCTTTCAACCCGTTTTTGGGCTGTTTTTGAATTGTAAAAACCTCTATTTTTGTGGGTTGAAATTGGTGTTTAAGGCCATTTAAGGTTAGGGGGGTGTCTCATCCTTCTTTATTCCTTGCTTGTAAGGCTTTTCCACCTTTGTTTCCCACCTTCAAACTATCTTCTTTTAGGCTTTTGAACACTGAATTTCATAGTGTTGTCAATGGTAAAAATCATATTTTGAAGTCCAAAATTTGAGGGGTTAGCCTCCCCTCCTTGTGTCTAGTTTGCTAGCCTAGTTAGCTCTATGTGTTAGCTTTATTTTCTAGCCTTTTGTAGCTTAATTCCAGCATGTTTTAGGCTTTATTTTTGGCTGTTCAACTCTATTTTTGGTTGGTTATTGCATTTGAGTCTTGTTTTGCATGCCTCTAGTGTAATAGTCCTCACAAGCTTGGTGTTTTAGGCCATTAGACACCCCTTGTTTGAGTTGATTGCCATGTTTTAGTGCTTTTCTCACTTCATTTCAGCATTTATAATCTCTGCAATCTCCCTCACTTCTTCACTTTTTATTTTCTTTGAGGATTGTTTCAACCTTAGGATAGCTTAAGCTTGAGATTGAGGTTCACTCCTTACGATACATCCAGTAGGCACAAAAATGTATCGTGACCTTAGCCATCAATTTTAGTGAAGAAAGATGAATTAAGATGTGGCGTTTGTATCTAAGTGTCTAACCTGCCAACAAGTCAAAGCAGAACACCAAAAGTCAGCTCGGTTATTGCAACCATTACCAATAGCTGAGTGGAAGTGGGAGGACATCACTATGGATTTTGTCTCGGGCCTTCCTAGAATGTAGAAGGGCAATGATGTGGTTTGGGTAATTGTGGATCAACTAACTAAGTATGCCCATTTTCTTGCTATGTGTATAGGTGATTCAATTAATTATTTGGCTAAGCTATATGTTAGAGAGATCGTCTAGCTCCATAGGGTTCCGATGAGCAACATCTTAGATAGAGACCCTTACCTTACCACACGGTTGTGGAAGAGTTTACAAAACGTTATAGGTACGCAATTGACCTTTAGCACCACCTATCACCCTTAAACGGACGGACAATCCGAGCACACCATCCAAATTCTAGAAGATATGTTAAGTGCTTGCATACTAGACTTGAAAGGTTCTTAGGAGAGGCACTTGTCTCTAGCAGAGTTTGCCTACAATAATAGTTATCAGGTTAGAAAGTGGCTCTTATTCGGAAGAGGTTGATCACGGCTCAGAGCCAACGGAAAAGTTATGTCGACTGGAGAAGAAGACCCTTGTCTTTCGAAGTAGGTGATCATGTATTTTTGAAGATATCACCTAGGAAGGGTTTGATGAGATTTGGGCAAAGTAGAAAGTTATCACCTAGGTTCATTGGCCCTTTTAATATTATAGAACGGATGGGGGAAGTAGTTTACCATCTTGCCTTACGACTACAACTCTCTAGGGTACACGATGTATTTCACATTTCCATGCTTTATAAGTATGAACCTAATCTTTCCCATGTTTTGGATTGGACAAGTCTAGAAGTAGATGAAAATGCCACATATGAAGAGATACCGATAAGGATCTTGGACTCTTGAGAGCAAGTTTTGCGCGGTGAAGTTATTCCCTTAGTGAAAGTATTGTGGCACCACCATATGGTGGAAGAAGCTACTTGGGAGCGAGAAGCCGAGGTTCGTGAGAAATATCCAGATTTGTTTAATGATGTGTAATTTGGATGATTTGTTATTTGTCTGAGTATTATGTATTTTGAAATGTGGAAGGGATGCGATAAAAAGGTGTTTTCATAAAAGCTTGAACTTTTCATTTCATTATATGAATTGTGACTTGATTTCATTTTTCCTCGATTATATTATACATGTGGGATGACGGTTAAAATGATGTTAGTCTTCTTTGGGAATTGTTAGTGTTGTTTTTAGTAGGAATCATGAAATTTTGGAAATGAAATTCTTTAAGGAGGTAGAATGTAAAAACCTGTTTGGAGTGACCGCTTGAGCGGTCAATCGGTCGCTCAAGCAGATAAGTAGAGCTCCCAGTATCTTTCTTGTTTACAGGTGAGATCGCTCGAGCGGTATAGTGGTCGCTCGAGCAAAGATGTCAAGCTTTCAATAGTTTTATTATAGCTCTGCAAAACTTCTAAGACCTTGTATTTACTGCTTAAGAGATGGATAGCTTGCTCGAGCGGTCTGCTTGCATTGTGTGCATCACTCGAGCAATGGAAAGTTTGCTTGAGCAGTCTGTTTAGGACAGTAGTTTTAAATTTCGATCTAAACACTTTTTGGCTAACTTTTTCATACCCCTTCTCTCTCTAAACCCAATTTCCGAAAACCCTAACTTCTAAACGCTAGATTTCATCTATTTTTTAGCTAGAATCCATTCTTGCTACTTCATCAAAGTTGTTTGTCTCATCAAGGGCTACATTTTAAATCGATTGGATCTTGTTATTGTGGAGGTTCATCTTTTGGGTTTTCATCTCTTCTCTCACAACTCTTGAGATAAGAATATCTTTACCCATGTATATCTATATTTTAGTTTAAATGTGCATTAATATTATGATATGGATGTATGATTTGGAATAAGTGATATATATATATATATATATATGGATGCTTATGGTGATGGTGAGTTTTGACTAAAATTGTTGAAAGATTTGATTATGTACTATGGAAAGATAATTTAAAAAGCATAAATCAAGAAAAATGAAGGATGGAAGGAAATGCCCTAATTTGCTTGTGAAACCTTACTTGTGGTTCATGGCTCTTGGTTGGTAATTGAAGAGTAATTGGTGGGTAAATTGGTGATGTATTGAAATCCCTTCTTACTTGATAAAGATTAAGTTATGGATGAATTACTTGTTGCGTGATATGGTTTTACCCGTGCGAGGAAATTGAGGTACCCACTTGCCCAGTCGTGTGAGGACGACAAATATGGGAATGTTTTGAGGTGTCCATGTGCCCGGTAGTGTGAGGACGACAAATGTGGAAGGATTAAGGTGCCCACTGGCCATCCTTGTGAGGACAGAAAAATATAGAGTTTAGTGAAAGATTGTGTATTATAATATGAACTTGAAAATTAGTATTCAAGGGCAAAAAGTAATAGTCATGCATATTTAAGTCACATATTTATATACTTGGCTAAATATATTCTCTACTGGGCAATTGCTCATTCCTATCTGACAACACTACAAGAATTAACACTTTTGGCAACAAAAAAAATGGTCGCTAAAAGTCTATTTTTGGTCGGCAAAAGTTATCCGCGACTAATTTTTTTGGCCGCTACTTTGGTCGCCAATTGAGGGTCGGCAAAAGTAATTCGCGACCAAAATTTTGGTTGGTCGGCAAAAGTCGAATTTGCCGACTAAATTTTTTGTCGCGAAATATATCATTACCGCGACTAATTCATTTAGTCGCTAAAACACTTTGGTCGCGAAAAGTCACCTTTTGCCGACCAAATATCTTAGTCGCCAATTGACACATTTCACAACCAAAAATTTTGGTCGCCATTTATCACATTCAACGACCAAAAATTTTGGTCGCCAATCGTGACATTCCACGACCAAAAATTTTGGTCGCCAATTGTCACATTCTGCGACCAAACATGTTTTGCGCAACTAAAACTTTAGTCGGCAATAGACCTATTCGCGACCAAATCCTTTGGTTGCCAAAATTAATAATTTTAACGACTAATTATTTAGTCGCCAAATGTGCTTGGTGATACACCGACTACTTTATTTAGTCGGCAAAAGTATAACTTACTGGGACACGAGTGCCCTTACTAGTTTTGGGGCTTTGATTAGCAAAAGCTATTGGGAATTTGGGACAAAAGTACAACATTTCACACTCTCAGTTGCCATGGAATGCAAAAGATCGGAACATTTCCACATCAATCATAAACATTACAACACAACTTTATTTCTTTACAATCGTGTCAAGTACAAAGAGAGACAAACAGAGAGAGAACAAAATCAACTTAACCTTCCCCACCAAAAAAATAGCAAGACTGTCTGCGAGATAACAAGGTAAAAGCTGCATACTAAACTTTACATTCCCAATATATACATTCATGCAGCAGTGAGATAAAATAAGTAGTTGCACCAGCTGTTTCTTATCTGGTGACAAAACAGCATGCTGCCACTCCGTCATTGCTGTATCTGGAGGGCACATAGGACTGTTACACAGGGCCCTCAATTTTATCTCTCTGACTTGGCCATCATATTCATCAGCATCATGCCACGGACCAATCTAAAATTAGCATAAAAGAAAATACAAAATTTTTTAGATTAATTAGAAGCAGTTTGTTAAACAGAAATTACAGTCATCCCGAGGGTTTAAATAATTCAGATACATCTCATGGCGGGGCTTAACCTTGGTTGATCATGGGCTATAAGTTTGTATTGCTAGAGTACTGTGTTTATGTAAATTTCTGTTCTAATTTTAGAATATCAAAATATTGATTAAATCTGACAAATTGAGGTAAATGATTTTATATATATATAAGCATATCATTGAGTTTGAGGGGTTACTGATAATTTTAACAAATTCTCTGCATAATTCGACTCTTGATGTGTAATGCTTGATAGTCCCAACACTGCTACACCACGATTGATATCGACTCGTCTTCTAATACCACTGTTTAAAACCATGCACTAATCTTTAAGACTGATTTCAATCGTTGACTGTTGCAGAGGGCATGCATAAAAGGTGAAGTTGTCGAAACAAAACTTTTACTATAAGTTATTTTGTGGGGTGCAAAAATTATCAACTTGCAAAAGTTTAATGAAAAAGAACAACACCAACTAGAGTAACTAGTAAGTCACAACTAAGGTTAGGACAACATATGTGGAGTTTCCAGTTAAATGTCCGGCATTAAATTTTGATGTTAAAAATGAAACCAAATATCTTAATGGAGTACAAGCTGAAGATTGAAAACTTCTCAAATTGATCATCATGCGAAAACTATTTAACCAATCGAAAACATAAAATTTCAGAAGACAAATAAACATTATCAACATAAAATCTTGGTACTTACAGTAAGGTTAGTGTCCTTTCGGACTGAACGATACTCATTTATAAAATTTGAGTCATCGTTCAACAATAGGTCAAAGAATTCCTCTGCTGTACTTGGGAAAACATCCTGAGGGGAATTGACATAGATAATATTAACACGAAACGTAAAGAAATTAAATACTCAAGGATAGGGCAAAACAATTATACATACATTGTGTATACTAACTAAGGCTTCTTCTTTGATGAAGGGTTGGAACTTCAGTCTTGGGCACGCTTTCTTCAGTAATCTTAGCCTGGCTTTTGCTGCTTCTAACAGAGCTGCTCTGTGCACGAAGAGCAGACTGTTACTTCTCCTGTATAACAGTAAGAATAGAACAATCAAAGAAGTTTAATAGCTATTTAAATAGTTCAGGGTCAAAACTTAACAAAAGTAAAGGTACAATGTCAAGGGCAAGGCCTTGCAAGCAGCCCTAACCTAATTCAAGCAGAGGAACCATGAGTATCATTTCACATAGTTCAGAAGATTACCAAATATAATTTACTACTCATATGTACCAAATAAATGGTATATCTCATGTGTAACTAATAATAACTTGAAGCCTGATTTATGAGGATATTCATGTTTGTGCCATCACATTTGATCCTCTATGTCAAGGGTTTTTGCTCAAACTTAAAACAAAAATCAATGAAAATCAATGGTAAGTATTATAACCACTGGTCCCCATACCACAAAAAGTTCCTTCAGGAAGACCTCAAACTTATTTTTCCTTTTATTGTTGGTAACTGTCAATTAACAAATAAAGAAAGGTAATATGTTGAAACCAGTTGGTTGATTTTTAAGCAATCATATCTGGTGACAAATTCCTCCTTTTATAAAAAAGGATAATCTCTTTAGGCAAGGACCACTACCCAACACTAACAAAGACTGATAGCCTAAACATATCTGAGCAATAATAGCCTAAACATATCTCAGTCCTAATGCCAAGAATAGCCTAAACATATCTGAGCAATTATTACAACACAGCAGAAACCAAGACTGTATTTGAACATATCAGCAATCAGCAGCATAGCAACTCTGTTCAATAGGCAGCAGAGCAGACCTATGCAGCCACAGACTCAACCATCATTAAGATCAGTAATGCCTCATGATTTAAGGCTCAAGATAGCAGCAGATAGGCCATACACACAAACAATAGCAGCATAACAGCGTCAAGACTGTATTTGAACATAGCAACAAGCAGCATAGCAGATAGGGCACACAGACAACAGCAACTGATGCAGGGCACACCAGAGAACAGCAGCTCAGATCAAAAAGCAGGAACTAAATGGAAGCAGGTGAAGATAGAACCTGTTTTACCTGTTAACCAAGAGAGCAACAGATGCATAGAATGCAAAATATGATGCCCATAAATGGCATCAAACTTGGTATGAGGGTCAAAAACGTGGCAACAAAGGCACGGTACCGCTAGACTTGCATCAAGAGCCTAATTAATCGTAACATTCTAGCAAGAAGAAGATAATGGATCCTGTAATTAAGGAGAGCCAATTAAATATATATCATGGAATTTAAAGAAATGATTGTGAGGCTAATCACTCTAGGCAACAGCTAGTACTAAACAAACTATTTTCCAGACATGAGTATGAATCAAGGAATAGAACTATATGATATGCCATGGCTATTTTTCACGACATACCTCGGGTTTTCAATAAGGTTCATGCAAGTGGCTCATGATCCATTTTATTTATTTATTTATTCATTTATTTATATTGGGTATGTGTCTAGGGCCATTAAATTGTATGAGATGTTAACCAGCCTTGGATGTTTGTCTATTATTTTCTTATGCAATACAACTGTACAAGTATAGAGGTGAAATTCGAATTACAAAAGCAAAATGTAGATGTGGATTCTATATCTCACTAACTTCCTCCTGATTACAAACGGACACACTTGAACTAATAAACTCATGTAAATTAAATTACCGAAAGTAACCCGGAGTTAGCATGGAAAAGAGGATACTTATAAACTGAGTATAGCATCCAGAACAGATTCATCGGACATATTTGCAGGCAAGATCACCAAGCTTATAGTTCCCCACCATCTAAATTCTTCAGGGGGTTATGTTAGAAGAAAACTTGTATCCTTGACATTCCAACTCAAAGTATTAATATACAAATAAAGTATACATAAAACATGAGTTATTTGCAGCAACAAATAAAGCGGAGGTTACAAAGAAAATTTCGGCCTTGACTTGCACAAAGTGTCTGTCCTCATACTTTATTTAAACCTGTGTTTTAACCACTTAAGAACCAAAGCTTTAATCACTGTACCCTCTTTAATGGTTACATACTAGTATATCTTGCAAGCTGCAAAAGTATGACAGTAGTTAATTTATTTGTGTACTTCAGATATAGTATACATACCTGGGCCTTGCCCATATTAATGTATTATACACATTAGGGCATGGAAGCTACCATAACTAAAGGAAAATAAGTGAAGGAAGAAGACTTTTAGCATTATAAAGATTACAGAGGCATCCCAGGCTGACTATAAGACTCGACTACAAGATTTCATTATGTCTGTATAACATGGTACTAGAGCCCTTTCAAGTCGTGAGCTTCGGTTTAAATAACATAACTAGATCTAATTTCCACCATTCTTGCTGAAGTGTCACAACAATTCTATCAATACCAATATTTGAAGGATGTTACCAATGGAGTTTTCCTGTAGTTTTAGCAGAATCTCATCCAACCACATCTGCATTTTGCAACTTATTCGAAATGTTCTAGATCTTATTGTTGATGGAATATTTAGATGGGTCAGGGTAAATGTAAAATTTAACTTTGGATATTATCAGAAATTCGAAGTTTTTTTAATTTGAAAATTAAGAAAAGAATAAACAATAATAAATAACGTGGACAGCATGATCCATCTATATAATCAAACTTAATGACTCTTTAAAGAATAAAAAACAATCTTGGAAGCATTGTAAAAATTAGAATAACTGTATAATTGAATTTGAAAACATCCTACACAGCCAAAAATTACTAACTGGTAAATGTGGTCCTGTCAAGAATGTTTAATTATAAATTCTCTAAACTTTGCAGCTATCAAAACTCCATACATTCTAATCATCTTTGGGGCTACCAAAAATCCATCAATTCTCATCATCTTTGTAGCTACCAAAAATGCACCAATTCTCATCATCTTTGCGGCTACCAAAGCTCCCCTAGTCTAATAAAATTCTTTAAATTATGCAACACTAGAAACTATGTCAATATTAGCCTCTAAGGCAAAAAAAAGAATTTTAAATTCTTCCAATTATTCAAGACTAGAAACTATGGCAACCTTAACCACTAACAACCAAACAATGAATTTTTAACTGTCCTCTATACAACTAATAAAAAAAGCAATAAACGGATAATAAAAAATCTAAGCATAAGCATTTACCTTCTAATCCGATCATCGTGCAACAAGATGACAATAAAATTGGAATGCCTATCACCATAGTATATGATAAAAACTACAGAAGCAATCCAAAGAACATTCTCCATAAACTCTAGAGGTTTAAAACATGAAAGTTAATAATGTTGTTTCTGTTGCCCCAAGGAGAATGCATCAATTTTATAAAGTTAATAATCACTTATTGAATAAAACTTTCAGCTTCCACTTTCATCGTTCATGAGACGTAAGACTTTACAAATTTTGAAAACTAGGAGTGACAGAAGTCCAGTAAGGCTAAAGGGTTGATTTACCTGGAAGAGAGTTACAAAATCATTACCAAAATGAAAAAAACTAATGAATGATAGGTAATCCAAATTAAACAGATTGACAAAAATAGTTACCTTGGCATTATAAGCAGCAGCCTTCACACCACACTTGCAAAGAAACTTTGATATGCTTAATGTTTCTTTTCTGGTAGGTACATATATAATTGTTGATCCTTCTAAATGACCTTGCTGAAGTTTTAATCCTTCTTCCCATTTGTTAGGCGGATCATTTATCTCACGTAACCCACAAATATCCGAGTCCTTGTCAGGCAATTGACCAAAGAATTCACCACAGGAAACTGCAATGAATAGATTCTAAGTGAATGCTCATGTAAGAGAAAAAGAATTATAGGAACATCTTAAACCAAATATTAACATCTTATCAGGGATCCAGTTGCTAGAAGCTAAAAAAAACAGAGGATTTGAAATTTAAAATTTAAGATGGCCCACATTGATATTTAAGCTAGAAGCTACAAGACACACAAAACACATTATTCGAGGTACAAATATTACCTAAACCAAATATTATGAAGATATTGTTAGTAAGGATGAAGATCAGTTTCATGAAGAAGCCATCTAAAATGAGATAGAAAAGATTGAGGAAGCTAAGAACATCTAAAATCTTAGTTTTTCTTGATACCTGATGAGATAGTTCAATTGAAGTCCAAGCCATTGAAGTACATCAACCTGGGGACCAAAAAAAATCCATTTAGAATTTAAGCACCCAACAAACCAATAGAGAAAAAAGAAACAATTAATTTGATCAGCCACCTCCACATTTCCTTGCAGATCTGGATTCTACTATATACTCACAGAGTATCATACTACATTTTTGGGATAAAGAACAAAGTTTGGAGCAATAAACCAAATATTGGCGTACTTTTAAATAACATGCCTTCACCAATTACTCTAGTTCTACTATTGTTCAAAATAATAAAATCGGTTGATCAGCAATTATATACATATTTCCACAAGTTTAACCAAGAAAGCTCTCAAAATATTTTTAGTACATGATAAAGGCCTTGTCTGAAATGCACAACCTGTTCTTCAAGCCTAACAACCTCCTCTTCCAAAACAGCCACTTCAGCAAGAAGCTCTAGTGTCTAAACATATCAAAATTCAGAATTATAATCAAAATTCTCACCCAAGATACATTTTGTGGTCAAAATTCATTGACTGTTAGATAAAAAAAAAATATTAGGTGAAATTGGGGAAATTGCATCAATGTCAATCTTTCCATTCAAATTTGTATGCCCATTATTCTAATTATTACTAAAATTGTTTGTGGTTCGCTTATCCAAATTGCAAATACTATTCACAATTACAAATATAAAAATGAAATCAAATATAAAAAATGTTTACACAGAGAGTGAATTACTAACAGATGGAGGCAGATAAGGAGGAAGACGAGGTAGGGCTCCCAAGGGTCTGGTGAAAGCCCTCTCCAATGCTCTGTGAACATTCTCTTCATGTCTAAGCTTCTTCTTTAGCTTATCTACCTGACAGTAAAGGAACAGTATTATTGCAGAGCCACAATCAGTGGAATCAAATTTGGGCTTTTTTTACGAGGCCAAGACGAAGAAAACTACGGTTCCCTATGAGGCCATGCTTAGCCTCGTACAGCAGCAATTGGGCGGTGGTCAGCCTCCCGGAACAGTCGCCGCCGCCGCTGATGATGTTTTGGGTGTTTTGAAGAACAATAACCCCAACAAGAGGCCGGAGATTGAGAAATTGTTGAACCCTATGTCGAATCATGTTTTCGATCAGATGGTTTGTATTGGGAACCTAATCACTGATTTCCAAGAAGAAAAAGACAATGTTAGGATTGATGATAATGTGGGTTTTACTGTTGTGTTTGACGAGGAAGAAGAACAGGAGGAAGATTTCTCAGGTCTACAAGCAACGGATTGATCCTCACCAGAGCAAGAAGCTTGCAGAAGAGGTTCTTGCAATTCTTGCTGAAGATGATGATGATCTTAAAGTTGAGACCAAGCTTTTGGGTCATCTCCAATTCGATAATTTCAGCCTTGTTAAGTGTTTGTTGCAGAACCGGTTGAAGATTGTGTGGTGTACTCGTCTAGCCAGGGCCGAGGATCAGGAGAAGAGAGAGAAGCTTGAGGAAGAAATGTTGGATTCTGGACTGGAATTGGCTGCCAAACTTTTGTTTCATTTCCCCCCTCCATGTTTCATTTCTCAGGAGAAGAGAGAGAAGATTGAGTCGTCCAGCCTTGTTTCATTTCCCCCCTCCATGTTTCAAATTTCCCTCCCAAACTTTTGGCGACCAAAAGACCGTATTAGTCGCAGAAAAGGTAGCTTCACCGACAAATTTTTTTAGTCGCCAAATCTTAATCAACAGCAACTAAAAGATTAGTAGCTAAAAGTACTAATTTAGCGACTAATTTTTTTTGGTTGCTGAAAATAAGTTTTTGGCGACCAAATTTTTGGTTGCCAAAAAATATGTGACATTCCGCGACCAAATTTGTAGTTGGTCGGCAAAAGTATACTACTTTCTGCGACCAACTCATTTTTTGGTCGCCAAAATATAACCTTCCGCGACCAATAATATTTGGTCGCCAAAAATAATAATCATTCGCGACTAATTAATATTTGGTCGCCAAAGGTCATTTATTTGCAACCAAAATTTTTTTGGTCGGCAAAAGTGGTCGGCAATTGTGTAAATTGTTGTAGTGCAACATTTCAAGACTTGGTAAACCGTAACCCCATCAATGAACAAGAAGTTGACCAACCCCTTTTGTTTTCAACTTAAAGATCTTTTGAAATTGTAATCTAATTGTAAGGCTTTTACGTTGTTCATTTTGGGAAATTATGGGCCCTTTTTGTTCGTTGAAGGCCGTGTTTAAAACTTGTAAGCCCATGGGGCAATTGTTTTGTTTTCTCTAACTTTTTGAACTGTAAAGATTTCCATGAAATTGTAACTCTTAATTTATAGTTCAATGGGGAAGAGAACTTTTGGGATTGATCTTGTGGTTCTCTTGGTATATTTAATATATATATAACATTATGTAAGAACTATTTTATAGTGAATTATTTGGGGTGTTACATCAATCTTGATGAGTTCGACCTTAATGGTGTTAAAGTGAAGCGGGAAGCTCCCTCAACTATTGCTAGCAATGATGGTTGCAATGACGAGTCTCAAGATTAACTAGGGGCAATTGTTGAAAGCACTTGGAAACGACTTTCTAAACTAGGGGCATGGCATGAGAAATTTTCAAAGGGAAGTTGCTTTGGTCAAAGAGAAGTTTGGAGGCTAGCAGGCGGATTTTGGATAGTGATGCTACAATAAAGGCAAATTGAGACTTACCAATGGGCTACTTGAAGTCTGTCATAAATTTTGTCGATGGACTTGGAAAATGGAAAACTCTTCTGTGTTTAGGATGCTAATGATGTGATTTTGGTTGAACTCTGAGTTGTGTCTTGTGGGTGGTTGAATCGTGTGCCGAGTTAGAGTCTTATTTTCTTTGTCTTTTATTGTGTCGTTGTGTCAATTGAGTATTTTCATTTGAGTTGCTCTCGTGTACCCTTGGGTCTTTGTCTTTCAATAAGAGAAAGAGAGTCGAGGTTTCAATCTTTTGATTGTGCCTACAGTAATCCATATGCCTATAGTAATCCATGTGTGACCTAATGAAAATAAGAAAACTTTGAAAATTTTAATTAAGCAAGGGAAATGTGTAAAATTGTCCAATGTGCTAATGAGAATAAGATTTCACTAATAAGCTCGAGTATTTTGGAGGATCTCCCAAATGGTTCGAACGAATTCTGAATTGTTGTCGCAATACTTTTCATGATCATTCCAAAATTTCAAGTGGTTTCTTTTTGAAAACTTGTGAAGATAGGTCCATAATCGTGCATGGCATTTTACACTATTTTGGGAATTCTCTTCACACTCTAGTAATTATTTTGGAAAACACAAGATGGCTTTCAGACCTCACAGTCATAGAATTCCTCGTCATGGCATTTTCATCAGTCAAAGAGAAAAAACAAGAAGAAAAATCAAAAAAGAAAGAGAAAAGGAAAAAAGAAAATGAAAATGAAAAATCAACCATCAAGCTAGGGGCATCCATGGGATGAAATCCAATCAACTGTGAGGAAAGGAAGTGTTGTATGAATTCAATGAAGCTAAATGCAATAAGGTACCACATTGTGAGCATAATTAACTTTGAAAGATGAGTGAAAACGAGGAATATGGCACGCACCAGTTTTCACCAATCACGAGGAATAGGTCGAGGGGTTAAAAACCAAACTTCATTTCTTTCAAATTGATTTAATTCTTCTTGCATTGCTAAAATCCAGTTTTCATAATTTTCAGCTTCTAAAAATGATTTTGGTTCAATTTGTGAATCAAACACTAAGTTACCACATATATTTCTAACAGATGAACGAGTTTTTATACCTTCTGCCGCATTACCTATGATGAGGTCTTTGGGGTGGCCATGAGCATACTTCCATTCTTTTGGTAGATTTGAGTCACTTTCTGGAAGAGCATATATTTCTTGAAGTTTCTCCATTATCATTTCTTCTTCATGTTCACGTAATGGATTTTCTTCATTTTCCTTTTTGTAAATGCTCTCCATGCTTGCTTGATTTTATACAATATCATTGCTTACAAGATTCTTAGAAATAATGTCGTTAGATTCATCAAAAACAACATGCACAGATTCTTCAACAAGTAGAGTTCTTTTATTGAATACTCTATAAGCTTTATTGGACATAGAATAACCAAGAAATATAGCTTCATCCGATATAGCATCAAATTTTCCTAAGTTATCTTTATTATTATTTAATACAAAGCATTTACAACCAAAAACACGCAAGTGACTAATATTAGGTTTTCCACCTTTCCAAAGTTCATAAGGGGTTTTCTTAAGAATAGGTCTAATCATGGCATGGTTTATAACATAGCATGCAGTGTTAACAACTTTCGCCCAAAAATATTTAGGCAAATTATTTTCACAGAGCATAATACGGGCCATTTCTTCAAGAGTTCTATTTTTTCTTTCAACCACACCGTTTTGTTGAGGAGTCCTAGGGGCTGAGAAATTATGATCTATTCCTAAGTCATCACAAAACATAATAAAATCATCATTTTCAAATTCTCTACCATAGTCACTTCTAATACTACAAATATTAAGATTTTTCTTATTTTGAATTCTTTTACAAAGTTTTGAGAAATTATAAAAAGCTTCATTTTTGTATGCTAAAAATAATACACAAGTATATCTAGTATAATCATCAACACAAACAAGGGCATAAGATTTTCCTCCTAAACTTAATGTTCTAGATGGTCCGAATAGATCAATATGTAAGAGTTGAAGCGGTCTAGGAGTTGAAACGATATTTTTTGGTTTAAAAGAAATTCTAGTTTGTTTTCCAAATTGACATGCATCACAAAGTTTATCTTTTTCAAAAATAATTTTTGGTAAACCTATAACTAACTCATTTTTTGAAAGTTTGGAAATTAAATCAAAATGAGCATGTCCTAATCTTCTATGCCAAAGCCAACCATTATCATTTATAGCAGATAAACATTTAATGTTAAAATGAGAAAATAAATCATGTAAATCAAACACATATACATTCTCATGTCTATAACCTACAAATAAAATTTTGTTTTCTAGGGTATTTTCAATAGTGCAATGAGTTTTCTAAAAAATAACTCTATAACCGTTATCACATAATTGACTAATGCTAAGCAAGTTATGTTTTAAACCTTCAATAAATAAAACATTTTCAATAATAAGAGAGTGATTTTTACCAATACTTCATACACTAATGATTTTACCCTTGCTATTGTCGCCAAAAGTCACATATCTGCCATCCTTTGGTTGAAGTGTGGCAAACATAGCTTTATTTCCAGTCATGTGCCTCAAACATGCACCGTCGAGATAACATCTATCATTACTGGATTTTATCTTGAAACATACCTACAAAAATTTGATTTTTCTATTGGTACCCATTTTTTCTTAAGTCCATAAAAGTTAGAATTTGATACACTTAAAATGTCCTTAGGGACCCACATCTTTTTTATTTTAGCAAAATGATTTCTTTTAACAGGACATGAAGGTGAAATATGACTTTTTGTACCACAAAAATGACATGTGAGATTAGAGTGATTAGAAGATGCATACACAAAGCCATTTTTGACAGTTTTTACTTTTGAAAAAGGTTTATATCCAATTCCTGCTCTATCAAAAGTACGATTTTCATTTTTAAGAATTTTATCTAAAGTTTCTCTACCTTGAGTGAATTTTGAAAGAGTATTTTTCAAATCTTCAATATTTTCTTTCAAAATAATTTGCTCCTTTTTTAAAGACTCGTTTTCTTTTTGCAATACAAAATGTTTTTCAGAAATTGAAGACTCTTTTCGAGTTAAAATCTCATTTTCTTTTTTCATTTTCATGGCTTCATTTTCTAAAACATTTATCTTGGAAGTCAATGATTCATTTTCTTTTGATAAACTTGAAATTACTTTCTTTTGACAATTACTTTTCAAACTAAGTTTCTTAAATTCCGCATGTAATTCATCAAAAGCTAATTGTAATTCATCAAATGTAAATGATTTGTCATTTACCTCATTTTTGTTTCCAAGTGCCATTAACCATAGGTTAGCAACCTCATTTTTGCAAACTTCGGTTTTTGTGTCGCTTTCATCACTATCTTCTCCCCATGCTGCAATCATAGCTTTCTTCTTGTCCTTCTTGAATATTTTCTTAAGTTCTGGACATTCTGATTTGTAGTGTCCAGGTTTGTTGCATTCATAGCAGGTTACTTTAGATTTTTTGTGATTTTCTCTTCTTTGAAAATCCCTGTTGTTGAAGTCTTTTCTGAAAAAATTTCGTATGCCTTGTTTCTTTCTCACAAACCTTTGGAACTTTCTAGTGATGAATGTCATTTCCTCATCCTCATCTGAATCATCTTCCTCATCCTCTTGATGTTTCGAGGTGGATTTGAAGGCTATTCCTTTCTTCTTGTTGTTGTCCTCTTCTTCCTTTCCTTCTTGCATTATGAGCTCATGAGTTAAGAGAGATCCCATTAACTCATCTAGACTTAGCTTTGATAAATCCTTGGCTTCGGTAATGGCAATGACTTTTTGTCTCCCAACTTTTTGGCAATGACCTAAGCACTTTTCTTACAATTTCAGCATTAGTATATATTTTTCCAAGAGAAGTTGAACCATTAATAATATCAGTAAAGCGAGGAAACATTTGAGGAATAGTCTCATCAGGCTTTATTTTAAAGAGTTCATAATTATGGACTAGCAAACTGACTCTAGATTCTTTAACTTGTTCGGTTTTCTCATGAGTCACTATAAGCTTGTCCCAAATTTCTTTTGCGGTTTTACATGTGGAAATTCTGTTGAACTCGTTGGCATCTAAGGCGCAGTGCAACATGTTTGTAGCTATGACATTAATTTGGGCCATTCTAGTATCTGATTCATCCCACTCATCTTCAGGTTTTGGTACCCTAAGTCCATCTACGGTTTTGGTAGGAATTTTTGGACCATTGCAAATAATTTTCCAGCATTCATAATCATTAGATTGAACATGTATGGTCATCCTAGTTTTCCAATAGTTAAAATTTGTGCCGCTAAATAGTGGTGGCCTATTGGATGCTTGTCCCTCGGGTAAAGAATAACTAGCGGTTGCCATGATCTACTCTAAGACGGTTAAGTCACACAAACTAGAGTTTAGGCTTTGATACCAATTGTTATCCCAAGTAGGCAACCCAAGAGGGGGGATGAATTGGGTTATTAAAAATTTCACAATATTAAAATTAACACAATATTCAGAATTTTAATAAATAAAAAAAATAGAATAATAATTATCAAAAGTAAGACAGATAGGGAGAGAAAATCAAACACTGAGATTTATAATGGTTCGGCACGCCAGGCCTACGTCTACTCCCCAAGGAATCTCCTTGAGAATTTCTTTACTATCAATTGAATAAATACACCACCAAGTTTGTGGATTTGGCACAGGACTTACTCTAAGCTATTGAGCCTCACTCAACAATAAATGTCTTATCCTTACAAAATCTGTCACAAAAATGAGGAATAAGAATAAGTGGTACTTAAACCCTCTTTTACAATAATTCTCTCAAAAAGAGTAGATATGAAAGTGTAAGAACAAAGGCTAGATTTAGATCTAAAAGTGAAAGAGCAGAATACAATATACTCATAATTTTGGAGCTCACAGAAAATTTTCTCTTCAAGTTTTTGATTTTTCTCCACACACAACACTTCTATTTATACACAAAAATATACCCGTTAGACACTCTTTGCTGACGTCATGGCTTACATAAGCATGCTGCTGACGTCATGGCTTACATAAGCATGCTGCTGACGTCATGGCTTACATAAGCACGCTCCTTGATTTTAAATAGTCAGCAAATGTTAATAATTAAAAAGATAAAAGTAAAACTAATTTTTTCTTTTCCTTTTTTGTTTTTTTCAAACATGGAGCCACGGTTTTTGTAGACAATTTAATACAAAGTTCATAACTTTCAAACAAGCAAATGATTTTCTCCATCTTGTTTTATTATAATATATAACTCCATCTTTTTCTTCTTGTTTTATTATAATATGATATAATCAATGTAGCGTAAAAAATTTAATTGCTCACGTGATTTATTCTATTTATATTATATGCATTCTATACAATATTCTAATCAAATATTTGCATATATAGTAAAATCTCTTTAAGTAATATTTATAATAGATCTGATCATATATACTATTTTTCTGTATATGTTGCAGAGATTTTAAATTAAATATAACCTTCCACTCCATATCAATTTTGTCAAAAGAAGACAACCCATAAATACCAAATTTGTCAAAATAATACAACCAATCAATATCAAATTTGTCAAAAGATTAATAGTAATCAGCCTAATTATTCAAAAAGTGAATAGTAAAGTTTTCAACAATATTTTTTATTTAAATAATTTTTAACAAATGTATCATACAATATATATTTTAAATAGATAATATTTTGTGTCAAATAATATAAAATATGTATATTATTTACAAATTTTCAATTAATATTTTAGACATCATCAAAATTAAACAACATGGTTAATAGATGCCTTGACGATGAACCTCTGTAGAGATTAAGCCATTGAGCATAGGTCTCTTTTCTCATGCCTTGAATAACGGTCGATCGGTTGAAGTGACTCTCAAACGAAAGAAAGAAAAGAAAAAAAAGGGAGGTGGCAAAAATGATTGCGGGATCAATTATTAGAATGAGACTCTTCGACATGAAAATTAAACAAAGAAAAGCTATCAAAGCATGTATAACACAACATAACAAGCTAGACATTCAAAGCATACAGTAATTAAATAAATTACAATAGCTCTAAAACAGCCCCTAATATGATAAAAACAGTAGCTAAAAATCATGTTAAGGAGCATAAAAAAGGTAAGAAAAAATAAGGCAAAGCAAGGCTAGTGAACAAAAACAATGAGAGGTGGCTAACCTCTTTTGAGACCTCAAACCATGTTTTTTAGCCTTTATTAAACTCTAAAAATCAGTTTAAAAGGCACATAAAATAGGGTAGAACAAGGGTGTGAGCTATGAAGTAGAGAGCTAGAAAGGGTGTTAACCCTCTCCACCCTTTGGTAGCTATACAAACCCAAGTTTCAATACTTGAAATAGGATCAAAACAATACAAAAACACAAGGAATAGACAAAGAAAGACAGAAATTAAAGCAATACAAAGGTGGTAAGCTTATACCTCTTGAAGAAGGTAAGCTCTTGTTTGTGAACCAAACTTGGTCCAAGCACACTCTCAAGCTTGAATTGTGATTCACAAAGCTCAATCAAGGTCCTAAGGCTTTGCTCTAAGGTTGTCTATGTTGTATGGATATAGTATAAGGATGATCAAATGTCTCAAAGGTAGCTAGCACAAGAAGAAGGAGCTCTCAAGGGTTGTTTGGCTTATTTGAAATTTTTTCAACCTCTAGCACTAAGATATATTCTCGTATTTATAGAATTTAAGCAAAATAGATCAAAAATATCTTTAAAAATGGATAGCTAGCCCATTCCTGCCCAAAACAGTGTTTCTCACTATCGAGAGTCGGCTGGCTCCCAATAGCTACGGCTTGCTCCTAATGTGGTACAACCGACTCCCAATGCTCTCCCTTGTTCCACTGTTTTACACTCAGTGTAGGGTGGCATAATGGTCAAAAATGAATTTTTGGGTTAAGAATAGTATGAATATGAAGGGTTTGGGATTGGTTTTAGAGCGCGAGCTTATGTTCCTTCGTTGAGAATTCGAATCACAATCAACCCAACATCATCATTGAGTGCACAAGACAAAGCGTCCAAGTCTTGCAGGCGGTAAAAAATGGGATGTCTATAGTCATATATCCCATAATTCAAGCATGTTGGTCTATATGCTTCAACCCATGCTGAATCTTAATGAGTAGTGGTAGTTGTTTCATGGGGCTAGTTAGATGATTTTTGGGATTTGATGTTGAGAAGGTGCAGTTGGTTTTCATTTATATATTGATTTTTTGGAAGTAAAGTAAAACATTTTGGGTCAAAGATGTTGAAAACTCTCTTCTCAATCTTTTGTGAACATAGAAAGTGATGGAAACATCCTTACTGCATGAATAAAGAGGAGTCTTCAATAACCTTTGATGAATTTTTTACTTTCAAAGCAAACCTTCCACCAAGAAATAGTGGACATTAATCTACTCTCTCCAATTAATACATGAATCTGGGTATTAATCTACCTTTATTCACAAAGAGATGATTGTAGATTTTCATTTATTTCTTGGGCTTGAATTTCTTCCAACTTCAATTTCTATTTTCATTTGATAAATTGTCATAAATATCATGTTGTTTGTGTCTTTTTTGTGTTTTTAAATAAGGGTTGAGGCCTATCTACCCCTTCCTTAAAGTGTCTTTGCAAAAACAAGAGGTAGAAACGATGAGCACCCTTTGGAAAGTGATATTGTTCTATTTTGGCTCTGCTGTACAATGCAGATTTTTCCTTGGATCTTTTATCTGACCAGCCAAGAAACCATCCGGCTAGCAAAACTTTCGTCCTATCGACTTACATTTCTCCAGGTAGAACAGACTAGAACAAGGTAGCTTCTAGAGGGTGATCTCTTAGGCATTTGTGGTTGCTATTTTTAGTTTATTTTCTATTCTCTTATGATTTGTTAGATTCAGCTTCATTTGGCTGAATTAATTCATTGTAATAACTTCCAGCCCCACATCTATTCAATTAATTCATTGTTGTAATAACTTCCAATATCACGTCTATTCAATTAATTCATTGTTGTAATAACTTCCAACATCACGTCTTTATATCCCTTTTTATTTCTATGCTTTCAATTTCTTTTGATAAACATTCATATTTTATTTATCATATCCAAGTTTTGCATCCACTTTTCATGCATCTGTATTTGGCTCATCTGCATTCGTGGGATTTATCATTTAAAATGTGATTCTGTGTGCTACCTTATGCCTTGAGATGATTCACATGTCACGTATTAGTAGTCGAATCTTTAGTTGCATTTTGTGTATGTGTTGCATTAGCTATTTGTATATAGGATCATGCATATGTTTATAATATATTTCTTTTGTCTTACCATGGATGAGTATTAAGTGGGTGGTGTAGCTTGACTTTTCGTGCTCCTTTTGGATACGACTAGCCCTACAGTTCAGACTCCCGTGGTTCTGAATCTGATCTCACAAGTACAATGTGAAATAGATAAACACAAAAGAGTCCAAATCCGACAAATCTTTTGAAAAATCGATTTTGAATCAAAATGCAAAAAATGGACTGCTTTGCCAGATACAGAGTCGCCACCTAAATATTTTTGAAAAATTTATGAAACCCATGACTCGTGCCTCAGGCCACGTGCCCGTCATCACCAAGATTGTCTCGACTAGGGAACTTAGGTACGAGAGGGGAAGGTCATGAATTGAGCACCCCACTCGCCCGATCAAAGATTGGCCTCTACTAATCATGATGTGATTCTTATTTACATTATATGCTCTTGTCCAGGTTATTAGGCTAGCATTACTATGTGATGTGCACACAAGTATAGAATAATTTGCAAAAATTGGAACACTTTGATTCATGTTTATTTTTGAAAAGTGTTTGAATAAGTACCATTTGAAAAAGTGACAGCATATATACATTACTCAAATTATTCCAATTCAAGCAATTAGCCTTCATCCACAGGCATTCAAGCAAGTATAGCAATTAAGCAATTAGCCTCATGGTAAGCATGCTAAACATGGCAACAATCACACTCATACAAATATGCTAAAGCACAAAAATGCTCACCTAGCACTCTGAAGCAAGCCAAAGGAAGCAAAAGAGTTAGAAAACATGCATGCTCCTAACTAATGCAACATGACTAATGTAACACATGCAATGGTGCAACTAATAGGCTCGGCTACTAACTATGACATATGAATCAATTTGATAGCATGCAGTTTAACATGTTTTCAACGAAGTATGTAAACTACAATGATTGTCAGAATGATGAACCGAGCCTCGATGCATGCATGACAAGTGGATACAAACATGGAATATGCTAAATGAAACATGATGTTCTAAACTACCCATCATAAACAAGTAAATAAAAGGAAGAAAGACATGAGGTTGGAAGACATACACATTATTACATGTTGGCCCTCGCACAAGAGGGTCCGAATAAATGGACTAGCTAATTAATTACCTAATTTAACTAACTATTACAAACCCAAATGAATAAATTAGCTAAGCTATTTAATTAATTATTACAACAACAAATTAACTAACTATTCTTGCTAATTAAATAAGTACAACACAAAAATTAACTAACTATTCTAACTAATTAATTACAAATCTGCTACTCCAAGCACAACACTAATATTACAACATAATTTAAACGGGCCCCGAAATGCTAGGAATGGCTCATGCATGAAAACGAATTTCCACCCGATGATGCTCTTCGTTTTGCTACTGGAATGCTTCTGTTGTATAGTTAGAAAATTGCACATGTTTTCCACCTCAGCTTCTGCTCTGCTCTGCTGGAAAAAAGATACTGCCTGCCTAGAAAAAGTGGCCGGTAACCCAGAAGTAGTGGCTGGCAGGCCACTAATAGTGGGTAGCTATCCAGTAAAAGTGGCCCAGTAGCCACTGATGTTGGTTCTTTCCTACAGCAACAGAGGACAAACAGAGCACAAACCAGAGTATTTTCAGGGGATTTTTGTCCACCCTATCTCTCCTTATCAGCAAATAGGTCAAATGAGGAGTAGGCTTGATTCGCAAACCATCAATCGACGCAATCTCATTGCGTGATGACTTATGAATCAAGGGACACAATTTCAATAAATGCATAACAAAAGACCAACAAAACCTCCTCCCTATCATGGATTGATCAAGGAAAGTGGTTGACCTTGGAAACTTGAACCATTTCATCACTGAAAAAGTATGAAATGACTCAAGTCTCCATGCGTTCAATTAACATCCGATTGAACACAAATCCTCTAATTATCTTGCATCACTTTTAGTTCCAGTTTTATTACTTTGTGCTAATTACCATCCATTCATTAGTTCATTTAAGTCCAAAAATGAAGATTAAGTCCTCTAATGGAAAGGAGCATCAAAGAAAGAGTTGTTTTGGGCATGAGAGAGACACCATGCCATTGGTAATGAACCCCCAAAGGGATTAAACCATTAAGCACAATACCTATATCTCAAGCTTAAACAAGCAATTAGTTTGAAACAACTTTCAAAACAAAAAGAGAAAAAAAAAAAAAAAAAAAAAAGCTAAGAAAGAAGGGAGGTTGCAGAGGTGATTAGAGATGAATACAAGTATGGAAAGCAAGAAATAAACACTATCAACTCAAATAGGTTGGTGGCTAAAGCCTAAACCACCAAATCTATGAGGACCGTTACACTACAAGCCTATAATACAAAGCATGATTGGAACAAACACATAAAAAATAGTCCTAAAATAGGCTAAAACAATGCTAGAATAAAAGTCAAAGAGCTAAAGGAGTAAGCTACGACATGGAGCAACTTAAGCTAGTAAGCATGCATAAGGAGGGGAGGCTAACCCCTTCATTTTTGGGACTTCGAAACATGGTTTTAGCCTCCAAAAAACCTCTGAGATTCAGTAGTAAAAAGCTCAAAAAAAGATAATAGAAAGGTGGGAAACACAAGGGCAAAGGCTTAAGAAGTTAGCTGCAAAGAAGGGTGATCCACCCCTCCACCCTTAATGGCCTTAAACCACAAGTTTCAGCCCAGAAATTCAGTGTAAAAACAGTCCAAAAACAGTGGAAAAGATGGAAAATAAATAAGGAAAACAAGTTAAGAATTATACCTCTTGAAGAGGGATACCCTTTTTGAGTTACAAACCAACAATTATATACGCTCAAGAGCTAAATGCAAGCTTAAAAACACCTCAACACAAATACCACTAGGTTTGGTTTAGAGTGTATAGGCAAAGAGTGAAGAACTTGCAAAAGAGAGAGAGAATTGTAGAGAGAGAGAAATATTTTTGCTCCCAAATTTTTCTAACCTCTAAAACAAGAAAGAGGGTCCTCTATATATAGAAAAACATGAGACCACCTCAGAAATATCTATACAGACACGTATGGACTGGTGCATGCATCTGTGGAAACAGCTGGCACAACTGGCAAAAAGATCTAAAAAAACACACAAGTGGCCAGCAGGCCACAAATAGTGGCTAGCAGGACACACTAATGGCCGGCAGTCCACAAGGTTTTTAGGGTTTTGAGGCTCAAAGCTGAGGCATTCTGCTGAGGACTTCGAGTATTTGACAAGCATATACAAATTCATCATTGGGTATGCAATCGATGGCGCCCAAGTTGTAAGGGCAGTCAAAAATAGGGTGTCTACAGGTGGTTCCAGTTTTAGCATCCTGATTTTGTATGTTATTGCTATTATGTCTAGCATCCTACGATGCAGCTACATGCTTAAGTGATATATCTTCTTGAATACCAGTGGATGAAGGTTGTGTTGCTTGGGTTGGAATGATGTTGATTGATATGCATGTGAGCTTAGTTTTTCGGTGAGTTGTGCATTTGTTCAAAAAAAACCTTCCAAAATGCATGGAATCAAAGCATAACCAAAATGAGCGACACAATCTATACTCGTTTGCTTCACATAGTAATGTTAGCATTATTAAAACCAGAACATGAGCACATAATGTTTATAAAATTCATATCGTGTTTAGTAGAGGCCGATCTTCTGCCTTTTCATTAGGATCGGTTTATGTTTGTATATCCTTCTTACGATTGATTCTGTCAATTGAACGAAAACTGCTTCTTGCTTCTTCTTTTTTCCTTTCTAGCTTGACTACTTAGCTTGCTTAACACAAGTGTGACTTAACCTTCACAGACCACTTCACTACCCAACAAGCTCCAGCTCGAAAGCAACAAGCAACGGATTAAGCAACTTGTTATGAACAAATCCAAAATCTTTGTACCTCGATGCCAGCTCTTCGCCATCTGGGGCTGTAGGGGGTGCTCAATTCATGACCTTCCCCCCCTCATACCTAAGGTTCCGAATCGATGCATCTTTGGTTATGACAAACAGTGGCCTTTGGCACAAGTTACGATTTTCCTAGTTTTCCCAAAAGATTAGGTAGCGACTATGAAATCTGATGATGTAGTCAATTTCTGGCATATTTTGAAATAAATAGATTTTCTATAAAGTTTCTTGATCTAGACTTTCATTTTCTATTTCACAGTGCACTAGTGATATCATATTAGAAATCAGGAGTCTGAATTGTCGGGCTCGCTCGGGTACCCCTGAAAACATCCTACACACTATTAAAAAACGTCACTAATTTTTAATTTTTAGCGACAGTTTGAAAATCTTATCACAAAAAATGTCACTAATTATAAGTTTTAGCGACAGTTTAAAAAAAATCATCACAAAAAAAGTCAGTAATTTTTAACTTCAAGTGATAGTTTGAAAATTTTGTCATAGAAAAACGGCACTAATTGTAAGTTTTAGCGACAATTTATAAAAACCGTGACAAAAAAAAGTCACTAATTGTTAATTTGTAACGACATGCAAAAAATCATCACAAAAATTATTTTTAGTGTCAATTTTATTAGGACTTATTTTCAATGGGACTTGATGGGAATTAATTCCAACTATTAGGTCCTATTGGTAGTTTACCCTATAATAATCATGCATGACCTGGTTTGATCACCATGTAATTTTCTAGTATTTTTGCCTTTTATGTGTTAGTTGTATTTTATGCATATTTATCATGCTATTAGCTTCAAACCAGTCCTAGGATCATTCTTGTATGTATTAGTTGCATATTAGGATCATATTTAATTTATTTGCTACATATAAGACGCTGAAAGTGGCCGACCGGGTAAGTCTTCTTAATCTCCATAACATGTGCATGTCCTTATTGCATTGTCTTTTAAATAATCTAAGTCTATATGTTTTTTATCTGCAACATTGTGTGTTTTTGTATGTTTTTATGAATATTGTGTGTTTTAATTTGGCTTTAAAGCCATGGATTATCAAAAGTCCCCTTTTAATGATATTTTTTATAAAAATATAACTTTATTCATTCAATCTAAAACATATGATATTCATTTTTTTTTTTTTTCAAATCTCATAGTTTTTGGTTAGTTAATGATTTTAGGTCTAATAATGAATTTATGTGAATAATTAACTACTAAAATCATGAAATAGAAAGTGAGTAGAGGTCAATTTTCGTGATGCTTCCATGTAAATGGCCTTCTCCTTTTGTACTTAAACTCCAAAACACATAATTTTCTTGGCTCTGACAGACTAGGCCTTAACTTAGTTTTCATCATTAAAGGTTTCTTAAATTTCCTTTAAAAATGAAGTGGCGACTCTTTGTGTCAAAACAAGTCGGTGTGGGAAGCAATGCCTTAGACTCGAAAAAAGCACGGCACCCACGGGTGCGTACTATCAGTTATCTTGCATCCAAAGCAACCATTTTGCATCTTTAAGCACTCTTCCTCATTTTTAGCACCCAGAAGAACATTTTTCTTTCCCTCTTTTGGCAAGAATGGACGGGTGCAAGAAATGTAACTTTGTCAACTTCAGCCTTAATTCACTTTTTCACCTTTGTCGAGTTTCCATGACTTCCCATTTCTTCGAGTTGCCGCTCAGTTGTGGGATTCTATGACTCATGTTTTCAGATGTGGTTCTCAAGCAATGTGCTCGACTTTCAAGGAGTTTCGGGCCTTGATGGGGTGTGTAGACATCGTGCCTTTTTTGAGTATAAGGCACGTTTCAACCCATATTGTGCCAACTTGCTTTATCCCACATTGAAAGAGTCACAATTTAATTTTATAGGGAATTAAGAAACCTTCTAAGACTATTCTGGGCAGTGATTTGATTCCAAAAATCTAAGGGTCCAATTAGGTAGTGATTTGATTCTAACCATGATTCTGGCAATCAGTGGTGAATTAAGAAATGTTTTTCTAATTTAAATTATTTGAGTTTACCTACATGATCACCTATGCATGCTAACACCCTAATCATTATCATTTATGTAAAACATGATTAAAGGTACTAATATCTACATAAAATAAGAAGACTTACCCGCTGGTTTGAATACCAAACCAAAGAACGCGAGAAAATATGATCAAACTTGCTTGCAAGCTTCCCTTAGGCTTTGGCTTTGCTTTTGATCTAGTTTCTTCAAACCCTAGATCTACTTTAGGTTGTAGAGCTACTGATTAGGGATAGGATTCTTGAATTTAAGGCTAGGGATAAAGGGTTCACACTTATAGCTCTCTTAAAACACTTCAAAAAACTCAAACTCTTGGTTCTCGCCAAAGGGGAAAATAGGGGTTTATTTATAGATAAGGAGAGGCTTGGGGGCCAAGTAAGGAGCTGCTAGGGTTACCCCCATTTCTTTCTCCTTGTGCCTCCCGTCCAAAACATAGCAACAGTCCAAAGCAAAATATAATTCTTGGCTGTTGGGCGCACAACGCACATGCAGCCTCATGTTCCCAACTTAGGGACATGTGCAAATGCATACAGAGGTACGAATTTCCATGCAGATGTGTGCGTTTTCCATGCAACATGTGGATTTTCCATACATCGAGTAAATTGAGTCTCCTGGTGTATCGTGTGTTGATTAACCCATTGGTTCATGAGATTCCAAGTCAACCTTTCGATATTCTGGGTCTGCTTGTTGCCTAAGTAAGCCCGATTAACTCTTAATCGATGTTTTTAAGTGAAAATCGGTCAACGCTTTTGAAAATATCGTCAATTTAAGTTCAATCGGACCTTCCCTTCTCCATCTCTTCTAAATGGGACCAAAGAGTTAGGTTTTGGCTAAAAACGAATTCTAGATCAAAATGGTGATTTTGTAAAAGGATGATTTTGGCTTAAAATGGGGTGATACAATAACTCATAACAACTTCAAATATCTCTAAAGATGAAGTATTTACCATTTCATCAGCAAGAAACTTTCAAGTGCCCAAGTCTTAAGGTCAATCAAAATGAGGTTCTATAGTTGCCCCGATTGACAAACTGAAGTAGTCATAAATGACGGGAGTGAATGTGAAAAACTCAAAATCAACTCAGTTGACATGGTCGTAAGACTTAAGGCAGTGCCATACATTCATGCAAGCGAAAATTATTTTATTTAAATCTTCAATTTTTTCTTTTAAAACATTATTTTCAATTTCAATTCATTTGAAATTTTTTTGAGAGAATCATTTTCATTTTTCAAACTTTCATTTTTATTTATAAGTGAAGCATTGGATTTTTAAGGAGAGTATATTTTGAAATTATCTTTTCAAAACTTTCATGTAGTTCTTCAACATGTAACAATTCTTCATAAGAAAGAGAGTTTTCAATACCTCATTATCTTGAATTCCCATGAAGCAAAGATTTGCTACTTCATTGTCATTGTTTTTTTCTTTGGAGCCACTTTCATCACCATCTCCACATATGGCTTTCACATTCCTTGTGGTTCCATTTATCATTGTAAGCTCATGGGCCATGAGAGATCCCAACAATTCATCCATGCTAAGTTTTGATAAATCTTTTGCTTCTTGAATAGCAATCACTTTAGCTTCCCAACTTTTTCGTAAGCACGTGAGAATTTTTATCACCATATCATGGTTAGTATACTCTTTACCAAGAATTTTCAAAGAATTAATAATATTAGTAAATCTAATAAACATATCAGAAATGGATTCATTATGTTGCATCTTAAATAAGTCACAGTTATGAGTAAGCATGCTAATTCTAGACTCCTTTACTTGACTCGTGCATTTATGTGTAATTTCTAATTTTTCCTAAATCTCTTTAACAGTATCACAAGCACAAACTCTATTATATTGGTTAGGGTCTAGAGTACAATATAAAATATGTTTTGCTTTAGCATTTGCTTGAATCCTCCCCCAAGGTCATGGTCATTCCGTTTATCTTCCGATGTATATACTGCAAATATTTTGTCTTTATTAGTCGCTGCTTTTTGATCATTTGTTTACATGAAGGTGTTTAGTTATGAGACAAAAAGTATATCATTGCATAACTGGTTATACGATAAATCTGTTTTCTACTGAGGTGTACTACAGAGTTATCCATCAATGTGTTGATTATTAATCTTTCAATGGAAAGCAAGTATATCTTGATTTGTAGATAATCTCCCTGAATTGACTGAAAACTTTATTTGGGTCGTTTTTGGATCTTGAATTTTTGAAGAGAATATAATGTGAATTTAGCCAAGATGAAGTATATTTTTTGAGAAGTGAAAATTTCCTTAAGAATGTCGCACAAAAAAAAAAAAAAAAAAAAAAAAAAATTCCAATTGAAATATTTTTAAACAAACAAACATCTGGATGGCATAACTAGTAAAATTGGGGATAGTACAAAACTTGTTTCTCTTTGGAATGAAAAAGAGGCTATATTACACAAGAGCAAGCCATGCTTCCAGTTTTGACCCTCTTCAATTGGTGTTGCTTCCATTGACTATCCATGGACAGCTAGCATAGATTCCTTGGTCAATTTCTTCAAGGAGTCTCTCTAAGAGGCTCAAGTCAGGGTAAGGAACAGAGGGGGTTTGGTCCTCCAATCCCAAACAAGGAAACTGTATATTCATCTGGGTATAGAGGTCATGATTTCCTTCTGTATCCCCTCCATGGGAGAGCAGTGAATCTTGTTGACTTAAAAAATTTTGTACATTCGTCATGTCATTATGCTGCTGAGAATAAACCCATAACTCATTATTAAACTGATTAGTTGCTTGAGAACTTCCACAACTCGAAACGTCAACTGTGAGGTTAGCCATTTGCATTCCAAGAGTTTCTATCTCCTCCTGTAGGCTAGCTACCTGCAAGTTTAGGTTTAATAAAGGCGCAACATTAGAGATTTTTGTTTTGTTATTGTGAGTGATTTAACTAGCCATGTATGAGAGAAGTCAGTCATGCAGTGAAACCTGTTGTTGGAGTGCAAAGATTTGAGAAACACAACCATAAATCGGATCGTGCATCCGAGCCAGCGCCTCGTAGGATATTGTGATGGCAGCTTCACGGCGATCGTTCATGGGAAGGTTTGTCAACAGCTTCGAGACGTTGCTGGCACCGAACACCTTGTGCACCACTGCAAAATGGGCTGCAGCTTCATCATAGTTGAAGTATGGAGCAAACACACATTCACTTGTGCACCTTCTCCTCAAGAACTTGCATGCTCCACATGAAGAGCCAAGCCCTGTCATTGTCCAAATCTTTTGCTTTTCAATTTTGCTTCAATGATCACTCACTCACACACACACTCTGAAACTACTAGGCTTTGATTTGTTTTAGTGCCATAAGTTGATATTTGTACTCTTTATATATAGCCTAGCCACCACCACTTGAAAAGGTTCAGAAGCTCTTTTAGTTATGGTTAAGGGACATTCTCACTTTAGTTAGAAAAGTAAATTCATTCAGGTCTCCTTTGTGGCCAGCATTGTCATTCTCAAATTGGGTAACTTTCCTAATTGAAAGACTTAGAGAGGGCTTTTATTCACTGTTGAGAGTTCACAAATATGACATTTGATGGAAGACCTAATCATCATTTTTAATACGTTGGGCTCTAAAAAATGAGAAAATAATTGCTGATTAGTATTTTAAATTAATGCTCTTGGTGTTGTTGTCTTATAGGTAAGTACAATGACTTCTTTCCCCTTTATTTGGCAATATAATGATGATGAGTTCATCTTGCCTGCACTAAATGGCGGTGAGAAAACATTAAAAAATAACTTTTGGCATCTAATAAGGTTTAAAACATGTAAAATATAAGGAAGACTTTAATTATACATAAAATATATATATACGAAATAAAATTGTGATCCTCTCCATTATATAAGGAGACATTACAAGAATGATATGATAATGTTAAATTTGTAAATAAAAATGATCTTCATAGATATTATGTTTTAAAATAAAATATCTACATCGTATTATTCTGAATGAATATTTTGTATTGATTTTATTTTGTTTTGTTTTTATTTGTATATAATTACTCACATAAATGAAAGTTGGTGCACAAAAAAAAGCTATCTTGACTATCTGCCACAACCATTTACCCTTACTATTTATTAACATCTTTACTTGATATATTGCAGTTGATGGTGATTCATTCCATCCTGGGGTATTACTCTGTTCTTTCTGTAATAATACTGTGGGTGTGTTGATTAGTCAAAATTTAACTAGTCTTAAAGGAAAATGTTATACATCTCAAATAATTAATCAAACTTTTTAGAGAAAAGTTAGAGATCAAGAAATTTTTTTTCATGAAAATGATCATGAAAGAGTTATGATCCGTAGATTACCTTAATTAGTGTGGGGTATTTTATTTTAAGTGTAATCCAAGGGTCACAAAGCTTTCATGATTATTTTCATGAAAGGTTTTTCATGATATCTAGCATTGCTGAACTTTTTATATAGATGTAGGACCCACACAAACTCATGTGTGCGCGCACACTCATATGAGAATTTGGTAGAAAAATTAATATAAAAAATTTAATAGATTATTTAGAATCCCTGACGTAACGCAATCTCAAAACATGACTTGTGGTTTTGCTTCAGAGTCCCCTTCCTCTTTATATATTGGGCAGCCTTATTTTGTAAACAGAGAGACTATTTCTGTTTTTTTATGTGCAAGTATATTTTGCATATATATTTTAATTGTAAAATTCAATCAGGTTTGGTTGTTGGCCACTTCAAGTTGGAACGGTGGTGGTCGCATCGCATGGACCCGCTCTCATTGTCTTCCCAACACAGTAAAAAGCCTTAGACAGGTGTTGTGTTTATCCAATACATGAAGTGAGTGAGTGGGAATTTTTTGTATCCAAAATTATTGGTTCCCTCTACTAAATATTTTTGTATTTTAAGATTCTCACCATATGATACGATTGATGCTATGCTGGATTCAGAATAGATTTTGGGAACAGAGATCGCTGGCGGGAGGCTCACTATAGCTATCAACAACAAAACTACTGTCAAGTGTTTTAACTAACTTTTGCTATTCTTCTATTCTTCAAGGCTCAAGAAAAAAAAGAAAGAAAAAAAAGAGAGAGATGGAGGGAGGGAAGGGGAGGGGAGGGGAGACAAATGAGAATGCCATTTTCACTAAAACAAACTTGGTCTATCACTTTTACTTTCCGTCTTTTGAAAGTGTTTTTGTTTGAATTGGAAGCAAATGCATGAGAGAGAGACAAGGGAGGCTAGCCCAGTTCTCTGTCTCTCTCTCTATATATATATTATATGATATTGGACGGTGGAGCAGAGCCTTCCAACTTTTTGAGTATAACGATGAAAGTGATTTTCTCTATCATGCATTAATGATGTCTTCTCAATATGCTAATATGGTAGGTTTGCTATTGTTTACCCCTCAGTTGCCTAAGATTAATTAGTCAGTAATTTCACAATATAGATACGTAATATTTTATAATATTATAATTGATAAAAAATATAAGTGATTGGGTGATTGAGGAATATAATGTGTTTATTTGGTGCAGTTTAAAAGTTACTTATTTCAGATTTCAGCTTAATTTAAGTTATTTTGATGTGTTTAGTTTAGTTTATAACTTATAACTTATAACTTTTTGGAAGTCAGAAATCAGCTTATTCTTTGAGTGGGGCAGGAGATGCTTAATTTATAAGTCAGAAATCAGCTTAGATTCATAGTTATAAGCTATAAGTTGTTTAGGCATAAGCTATAAACACTTTCCCACAGCTCTACCAAATAGGGCCAATGGAACATATTAAATGATAATTAGTTAAGAAGTACAGACACGTAATACTCTAAAAATATTTTATAATTTTCCCTCTTCTTAATTTTTTTTTTTCTATTGTTATTACTATTTTATTTTATTTTTACAGTCGGCATGTGAGACAAATATGGAAAGGAGAAATTGTTATGGGATGACGTGGATCGTGGTAAATATTGACCATTAATTACACGACTGCAGAAGAAACTATAGTAAGAGGATTTTTCCATTACTATGGGTGCCGTAAACCCATCTTTCACGGCTCATTCGTGAATAATTTAATCTCATATTATATATATAAAGAGTGGTGATATATTTTTTAATACATTATTATTATTTTTATTTTTAATAAGGTGAAAGAAAGAGATAAAGAAAATGGTATAGATCCTCCCTTCACATGATACATTCTATATCATTAAAGATGAATTGAGAGTGTTCAATTAGAACTCTCAAATATGTATATATATATATATATTGTGAGAACCCACTATATCTATATATATATATTGATTCAATCTCTTTATAATGAAACTGCAATGACCACAAAAGGGACTTAGTTTTAATGAACCATGTGAATTTTCTGTTTTTGTGTGTATTTTCCAATGGAAAGACTACACTGCAAGAAGAATTTGCAATCTTAATGATTTGGACTAGAGGATATTGTCCGGGCAAGTAGGGAAATTCTACAGTACATTTTATTCAAAAATATGTATGGTACAAAGAAAATGAAGTGTTAAGATTGAGTCATATCATTAAAAGTGACCTGGTAAACAGGTCATTCTTTATAGTTATGAACCAAAATCATATTTGTTCATAACTAAAATCAAATTGATCATAACTTAGTTATAAACCATCACCACATATCTCATAACTACATCCTATAACCAACACCATTTGGCTCATAACCAATATCACATATCTATAACTACTAATCACTTATTTCATAACCACATCTCATAACTAACACCTTTTGCCTCATAACCACACTATTTGGCTCATAACGTACATCACATATCTCATAACTCATAACCACATCTCATAACTAACACCCTTTGGCTCATAACCAATATATATATCTTATAACCACTAATCACATGTCTCATAACTAACACTTTTGGCTCATAACTATACTACTTTGAGCATAACCAATATCACATATCTGATAACTAGTAATCACACATCTCATAATTAACACCCTCTGGCTCATAACTACACCACTTTGATCATAACCGACATCACATATCTTATAACCACTACCCACGTATCTCATAACGAATACCCTTTGGCTCACAATCAATACTCTTTGGCTCAAAACCACACCAGTTTGATTATAACCAACATCTCATACCTTATAACCACCAATCACCTGTCTTATAACCACACCATTTGGCTCATAACCAATATCACATATCTCATAACTACTAATCACCATATCTTATAACCAATACCCTTTGACTCCTAATCACATCTCATAATCAACACCATTTGGCTCATAACCAATATCACATATCTTATAACCATTAATCACATATCTCATAACTAACATCTTTTGGCTCATAAATATATCACTTTGAGCATAACCAACATCACATATTTCATAATCAGTAATCACATATCTCATAACCAACACCCTTTGACTCATAACCACACCACTTTGATCATAACCAACATCACATATCTCATAACCACTACCCACATATGTCATTATCAACACCATTTGGTTCATAACCAATACTCTTTGGCTCATAACCACACCACTTTGATCATAACTTATGCAATGCCCTGAAATAATTACGATCATCCATACACAATATCAATAAATGACAACAACGATAACATAACTATCTTCCATTAAATTCCAGTTGTATTTACAAATGAGAAACATATGCGGTATACATTCATAATGCCTGACCCTAAATCTATAGCATATGTTGTGAACAAAAGAGAGAGAATGAAAGTTAAACAGATAAGAAATGTCCTAAGGGCTTATAGCTTTCCAAGACGATACTTGGTTATAGCAAAAGTAGACTTAAGTCTAATACAGTTTAAACCCTTGGTTTATACAAAAATATACATAGCAAATAAACGAAAGAAGCTCTCGCCCCAAGTCCTCCCTAAGCTATTGCTTTGATAGAAGCATATCATCAGCACCTAAAATGTTTTTTCCACATAAGGTAAGCCAAGCCCCAGTAGAAATAATCCAATATAGTATATGAATCTTAACAAGACTATATGGTGAGTACATATGCAATGCTCGTGCCAAAACATTTTTATACCTTTTTCCAAACTATGCAATGCCAAAACAATATCTTGATTCATAAATCATTTTCCATTACAAGAGAAAATAGGGTAGTGAATCACACTTTGGGAATTTCAAAACAATACAACCTTTCTCAGAAATTTCGTCCAGAGAAAACCGTAAACTGGGAGCCATGTAAACGTAGGCTATACAAGAACTACTATCGCCATTTCACGAAAATTTTGTCTACAGGATCGGCACCGATGTATACGTACGGTTTTCGAAACTTTCAGCTTGGACAATCAGGCCAACTTACTTCAATATTACAATTCATGTTTCCCAAATTCACCATTTTTCCCAAACGATAAACATTTTCAATGTATAAGTGTGCAAGGATGCTCAATGCAAATAAATGAGGAAATAGTTTCAATTCTCCTAATTCACATGCAATTTCTATAATACTCATAGTTATCCTCCACCGATAGCCCAAGGCAGATATTTCTAAAAAGATAATTTAAATTCCATAAAGATGCACTTTTCCAAAATCTCAAATGGGAGTAATAATACATATATATAACTCCACAATTCTCATCAACATCAATTTAATTTTACAATTCCAATACAAATCTCAAAATTTATACAAAACCAAATTTGAGGCATTTAGGGCAAAATTTATTTTCTTCCCAAAATCAATTCCAACATTCGAAATTCACAATTTATTTCCAACTCAACATCATCTCCTATATCAAAATCATTTTCAAGGATCCATTTGAAAAACCCCTCTTTTAATATATTTACCCAAAACCCAAGTTGTTCCAAATCCTCCAAAAACTCAATATAGCTTAGAAATGACAAATAGCTAAGTTAAAACTCATAAAAAGAGTGGAAATTTCCCTACCTCAAGCTTTAAAGATGATTGAAGGAGGGATGAAAACTCAAAGATGCCGAAATCTAATTTTTCTTCGATTAGAATGAAGCCCTCGTCAAGCTCTGCCATTTTGACAAAGACACACGGGTGAAAGATCGACAGATTTAGGTGTATTTGAGGGAAATGTGTGAGTTTTAGAGAGAGAGTGAGAGAAAATAGGGTTTTGAAATATTTAGAGAGAGAGAATGGTGAAAAAGTGACTTAGAAAAGTGATTTTACGAACTGATATACGCACAGCTCGCTTGAGCGCAAGATGTGTCGCTCGGGCGACCAGACACAATAAGTTGTTCCACTCGAGTGCAAGAAGCTTCACTCGAACACAAAGTACACACTTCCAGTAGTTTTGAGACAGAGGTCATCACTCGAGCATAAGAAGCTTTGCTTGAGCGAAGAATACAAACTCCTAGTATTTTTGCAGACCTGCAAAAGTACTAGAGTTTCACAAAAGTCGCTTGAGAGTAAGAAGTGTCACTCGAGTGAAGGGACAAAAATTTGGGCAACACAAGTTTGGAAAAACAAGCCACCAACCTGCTCCAAACACAACCAACACATCCCAAAAGCCAAACTCAATGAGGGAAAAGAGGAATAAGACATGAACAACAATACAAAACAAGGAAACCTGAATTTGGAATATCAATGGGCCGGGTCTTAAACCAGAATTGCTATAACCTCCCTCCTTAAGGATTTTGTCCCCAAAATTACAAATCAAACTTTAAAACCATAGTTAAACCAATTACAACAATGATAATCAATCAATCCCAATACCATCACCCATTCATTGGTCATTAATTTTCATCAGCATGATAAACAACTTCTCAATACTGAATATACAATTCTCCTTTCCAAAACATATACAATATTTATATTAAATCCACATAACAAAAGTTTCAATACATGCTCAAACATTAACAAATAGGTCCGGATACTTCTCACAGACTTCCAACTCACGCTCCCAAGTTGCTTTCTCAACTCTGTAATGTCGCCACAACACTTTAACCAAGGGAATTGTCTTGCCTCGCAAGACTTGGTCTCAAGTATCTAAGACTCTTAGCGGTCTCCTTATACAAGGCATCCTCGTCTACCTCTAAGTTGGTTCAATTCAACACATGCGATTGATCCGGCTCATACATCCAAAGCATACAAATATGGAACACATCATGAACCACGGAAAGCTGTGGCGGCAAGGCCAAACGATAAGCTACCTCTCCAACCCAGCTCAAGGATCTTAAAAGGCCCAATAAATCTAGGGGACAACTTCCCACTCTTCCCAAACCTCATCAACCTCTGTCTAGGTGATATCTTCAAGAAGACGTGATCTCCTACCTCAAAGGATAATGGTCTCCTCCTACGGTCGGCATAGCTCTTTTGGCGACTCTGAGCTGTGACTAACCTCTTATAGATAAGTGCAACTTTTTTCGTCGTTTCCCGAACTAACTTTGGACCCAACATTGGTGCATCACCCACCTCGGCCCAACACACAGGAGATGTACACGGTCGACCATACAAGGCCTCAATCGGTGCCATGCCAATATTTGACTGGAAACTATTGTTATAGGCAAACTCTACTAAGGGCAAGTGCCTTTCCCATGACCCTTTAAAGTTAAGAAGACAACCTCGAAGCATATCCTTTAGGATCTAAGTGGTGCGCTTTAACTGCCTGTCAGTCTGAGGATGATACACTGCACTAAAAGTTAATCTCGTGCCCAAGGCATTCTGTGGACTCTGCCATAAATGAGCCTTAAAATGCGGATCTCTATCCGAAACGATAGTCATAGGGACTCCATGAAATCGAACAATGTCTCTGCTGTAAAGGTCAGCTAGATAATTTACTGAGTCACTCGTGTACATAGGTACAAAGTGCATTGACTTGGTCAATCGGTCAACTACCCCCCAAATGGCATCGCTAACCCGTTGAGTCCTCGAAAGACCCACAATAAAATCTATCGTGACATGCTTTCACTTCCACTCGACTATAGGCAAGAATTGCTACAAACCCACTGGTCTTTGATGTTGGGCCTTCACTTGTTAACAAGTAAGTGTAGACACCCCATTTTTGACCGTCCTCAAGACTCGGACGTCATCGTTTAAACACCTGATGATTGTGCTCGCTCGTGTTCGTTTTGAGTCCCTGAAGGTCTCGGCTAAGTGCCTTGCCTTGGAGCCTCTAATCTTGTCTATTTTGTGCTTGGTTGTGGGCCAAGAGCTTGTTGCTTCACTTTTGGAGGAGAGGGTGACCTGTTGGCCATCCCCCTAGCCTGCCGGCCATGACTTGTGTCTGTCGGCCACTAGTGGTGGCCGGTCGGTTACATTGATGGCTGGTCGGCCACTGATGATGGCCAACGGCCATTTTTCTCCTTTTTCAGATATTTATTTGCCAGCTGTGCCAGCTGTTGTTCACTGATGCTCATCTCCATACACGTGTATGGAGGAATGAATGCAAGCCTTTAGCTTGATTTTCTATATAAGGGGAGGTCTCTCCCCCATTTTGGAGGGTGACACAATTTGGAGCAAAATTTTCCCTTTCTCGCTCTAGAATTCTCTCTCTCTCTCTCTCTCTCTCTCTCTCTCTCTCCTTTTGTTTTATACTTGAAAGTGAGAATTCTCTACACTTTTGCACTAAGACCCTTAGCCAAACATCTTCATCTTGGAGCTGAGGTTCTTTGAGGCTTGGTTTGAGCTCATAAGGGTGGTTTAAGCTCAGAATTGTGACTGTTTAGTGCTGTGCTTCAAAGGTGTAAGGCTTACCTCATTTAAGCTTTGTTTTAGTTGCTTTCTTGGCTATCTTTTTACACTGTTTTGACCTGATTTTTCAACCAAAAAAAAACTCTATTTTGAAGGTTTCAAAATGGTGGTTTAAGTTTTGGTGAGTTAGGGGGTTGTCTCCTTTTTTTTCTCTTTGGCTTGTGAAGCCTTTTGTGCCATCTCTTACTACCTTTACATCAAACGTTTTGGGCCTTTAAACCACTAAAATTCAAAGTTATTTCAATGGTGAAAAGTATGTTTTGAGGTCCAAAAATAGAGGGGTTAGCCTCTCCTCCTTGTGTCTCTCTTGCATGCCTAGTTAGCACTACATATTAGCTTGATTTTGTAGCTTGTGTTAGCTTAGTTCAAGCATGTTTTAGGCTCTATTTTTACGTGTTTCAACTTTGTTTTGGGTTGGTTGGAGCATTTGTTGCTTGCTTTTTGTACTTGTAGTGCAATTTTGCTTGCTAGTCTAACATGCTTAATGGTTTAGCCTATTTTTGTAGCTTTTGTTAGCTTAACTTCAAGTTGTTTTAGCTACTATTTTGGCCTACTTTAACTCTATTTTGGGCTGGTTAAATCCTTCGAGGCCTGTATTGCATGGCTATAGTGTAATGGTCTTCACTAGCTCATTGTTTTGAGGCTTTAAGCATGAAGTGTTTGAGTTGTTTGCATGTTGTAGCATCATTTTGCATGTGATTTCAGTGCATATAGCTCTGTCACACTCTCACTTACTTTACTCTTTCATTGCTTTTGAGAGTTGTGTTTTGAGTCTTGTTTGCAAGCTAACATGTGAGCATGTTTTTCTAGTCTTTTATGTTTCAATCTCAACATGTTTTAGCCACTGCTTTGACATGTTTTAACTCTGTCCAGAGCTGGTTTGGTCAATTGAGCTTTGTGTTGCATGCTTATAGTGTTGTGATCTTCACTAGTTTGATGCTTTAGGCTCTTAAGCATGACTTGCATGTGTTGCTTGCATGATTTAGTGTCTTTTTTCATGCCATTTTAGCACTGAAAAGTCTACAACCTCCCTCTATTCTTCACTTTTTAATTTGTTTTGAAAGTGGCCTGGAGCCCCTTATTGGCTTGAGTGTGAAATTGAGGCTCTCATGCATAATGATTTTAATCCTCCCTTGAGGGTTTCTACTAACCAACAGCATGAGGCCTCTTTCATGCTCAAGGCACTTGTAGCTTAGGACCTTTTTCCAATTAGAGGACTTTCACTTTGGACTTAATTGGTTAAAGGACTAATCGGTAATGTAAAATGTGTAAACAAAACATGACAAGTAAAACTTGAGCAAGTTAAGCATGTTGTGTTGCATTGCATGTGTTTGGATCAGACGTTAATCCAAACACAAGAAAAATGGGACATTTCATACTTAAAGTGATGAAACGTGCCACTTTTCTTAGTCACCGACACCCTTGATCATGCGTGATAGGGTGGAGGTCCTTCGAGTCTTATTTGTGCATTCATTAAGCTTGTACAAGCTTGGGTTTCTAGCCATCATGCATTGAAAATGCTTGATTGGTGGCTTGAGAGCCAAGGGCTACACTCCTTTGAGCTTGAGATATGATAAGGAGGGTGGCAGTACACACATCCCTTGAAAAATGCATTGCTTTGCCTCTGTTGCTCTCTGTTGCAGCAAAAACAGAAGTCTGAAAAGGGGTGGCCGACTGGCCACCTGAAGTAGCCGACCGACCAGTTAAGGTGGCCGACAGCCACTTTTTGTGGCCGACCGGCCACTGTAGACGCGCCCTTGGGGGACCTCGCTACAGTTCGGACTCGATTTTTGTTGTTGCGGTTCTTAATCTTGAACCAAAGAGTCCAAATCCGGCAAATCGTTTTGGAAAACAGATTTTTGAAAAGAAGTGCCAAACATGGACTGCTTTGCCAGATACAGAGTCGCCACCTAAATATTTTTTAACGGGGAAATTTAGGAAACCCTGACTCGGTGCCAAAGGCCACGTGTCCGTCATCACCAAAGTTGCCTCGGCTCGGGAGCTTGGGTACGATTGGGGAAGGTCAGCTATGAGCACCCCCTTTCGCCCGATCCGAAGACCGGCCTCTACTAACTGTGATATCCGTTTTTGAAAACGTTATGTGTTCTTATTCCAGTTATTAGCCTAGAGTTACTATGTTATGCGCACATCAAATAAGTATAGACTAGATCGCCTAATTTGGAACAACATTGCATATCCGTTCGTTTTAGAAAATGCTTTGGGATTTGCTACTCGCAAGTAGGCTAAAAAGACGGATTTCAATGAGTTTTTCCAACTCAGGCAACTCAAATATGAGGGCTAAACACACATACACACATACACATGTTAAGATACAAATCTAAGCATTAAGCAAGTAACTCTCAAGCACACTTGAAAGGAGTATAACATGGACACTAGGCATGCAACATAAGCTCTGAAAATCATGCTATAAGAGGTGCCAAACCAACTCAAACAAGAGAAACATTAGCATGGAAATAGTCCAAGTACTTGAAGCAAGTCAAAGAGGCTTAAACCATGGCTAAGCCAACCAAGCCCCGTAAGGCCAAGAAGGCTTAAAATAGGTTCAAGGCAGTCTTCGGCCATGCAAAAGGGACCCTTAGATGGCATCTAAGTGGCTCGAATTCAAAAGCATGCACAATGGCCAAAACATGGAGCATACAACACAAGCCTTCAAAGCATTAAAGAGGTGTTTAAGGCAAGCACACAAGCATGTTAGAGGGACTGAAATAGCATGAAAAACAATCCCAACCCACTAAATCCATGCAAGAATGGCATGCTACACACTTACATACTTAAGGCCAACAAGCCAAAATACAAAGGGGCCACATAATGCATGTCAAGATCGACCCAAACAACTATGGACGGTCCTTGAACATGGCAAAATAAGCACAAAACCTTCACAAGGCCAAACCTAAAGCATGCTTGAACAAGGGTTTACAACCTAAGGCATATTAAGGCATGAACATGGCATTACAAGGTAGGTATGCTAAGCATGCATGGTGTACCAAAACCAACTTAATACAATGTTATATTATTGCAATATAAGCATGAAATACAGCCATGGCATGATCAACAAACACTTAAGCATGATGCTCCCTCAAGAGGCCAAAATTGGTCCTTTTCAAGGACAACAAGGAGAGGGGGTGGCCCTCTCCTTCTTGAGACTTCAAGGCACCATCCTCACCACTGAAATCCCTCAAGATTTTAGTGGTGAGGAGGCCCAAGCACCAAAGTCTCGGGGCTCACCAAAAATGGCACAAAATGAGGCCTCTCAAGGCTTAGGAGGGGTCTAACACCTCCAAACCACAAAACACTCTAAACAAACAATTTAGAGGGCCCAAAAACAGAACTTTTTTGTATTATACACTAAGCACAAAAACAGTTCTAAGATAGGCTAACAAGCTATGCAAAAATGGGGATAAAAGGGACTAGTGTCTCACCCTTGTAGACCTCTTCACAAAAGATGATCTTGTTGCCTCCTTGAGCTTCAATCCAGCCAAGAACAACAAGAACAAGCCTCAGGTCCCTCAAGAACCAAGAGAAGGTGAAAGACTATGTGTTTGTGTGCAATAGTAAGGACAACTACACCTAGAACACACACAAGAGAGATATAGAGATAGGTTATGTATGGAACTTAAACCCTAAAACCAGAGCTTCTCCCACACCTTTCTAACCAAAAATTTCTAACCCTAAAGCCAAGAGAAGAGCCCTCCTCTTATAGGCAAACAATCTTGTAAAGCTTGTTCAATAAGCTTACAAGAGGAGCATCCCTCCATACACGTGTATGGAGGGGAACAAAATGCCACACAACTGTCCTAAAATATTTGCAAAAGCAGATGAACAGTAGTCGGCTGCTCAAAATTGCCATTTTGACAAAATTGATGGCCGGTCGGCCAAAAAGAGTGCCGGTCGGCCAAATATATGGCCGATGAGCACAAACAGCAACCGGTGGCCTCAAGCCACGGCCGGTGACCTCAAGCCACGGCCGGTGATGTGTGGGGAGACCTCACAAGGCATCCCCTGCCGTTCCAAGGCAAAACAGAAGTGTTTGGTGCAAAACCAGACACAAAACGGTCGAGTTCGGAGATCCTGAGGCAAGGCACGTAGCCGAGACCTCTGGGAACTCCAAACGAACACAAACATGGATAATCACCGGGTGTTCAAATGGTGACGTCCAAGTCTTGAGGACGGTCAAAAATGGGGTGTCTACAGTTGCCCCTCTTTGACAGAACTCGAAAGTCATAGCAATGACGGGAGTGAATGTCAAAGCCTAGAGACGACCCATTTTTGACAAGGCCGAAGACTTGGACAAACATGCAAGACAAACCAGGTATGCGCCCGAAGGCAGGGGCAAAATGCAAGATAATACACGAAGCCGAGCATAACTTATGATCATGCAAAGAAAACTGTAACGAAGCATACATGCGACAGTTTTAAGCTAGCATACACCAAACTACACTACAATGCAGAAAGGATGTAAGAGAATTATACGATTCTCAATACGTCTCACGCGGAGGATACAATACCTGTCCGGTTCGTCTGGTTCCACCAGTCGCAAATGAACCGTACATACAATATCGTGCCTGCAAAGAAAACAACTTAACAGGTATAATATTGTTAGCAATGTGCATGACAATGCAAGAATGAATGCAAAATGATATGCAATATGTACAAAACAATGCAATGTAATTGAAACAATGCAAACTATATGCAAAGCAATTGAATCATGATCCAATCATGAGCGATTCAAAACCACACAAATGTCAAATAGATTGATGGAGGTAACAAGTCCGTCTACCATAGAACGATCTACTGAACTATGAGTAATGTAGACGGACACAAGAACGAGTATTAGGGGGATGACATAAGTGGGGTAACGACCCGCTGGAGAAAGAATGATGATCCTAATGCCGGATGCAAAAATTACACTACAATGTAATATATATAATGGATATGGCATGCAGCCAAACCAAATTTTGCCTAGGAAAGGCATGTACACAAACAAGCCGCGGCTAACATAGAACGGTCTACTGAACTATGCTTCGACGCGAGAAGTATGGGCACATACCAGACTAAGCTCAACATGGAAAGGCGCAAGCCATAAATGAAAGGTGATGCAATGGATGCATGCAACTACAATGCAATATCTACAAATATGCAATGGAATGAATATAATGGATATGGCACGCGGGCCAAACCAAATCTTGCCTAGGAAAGGCATGTACACATACAAGCCGCGGCTAACATAGAACGGTCTACTGAACTATGCTTCGACGTGAAAAGTATGGGCACATACCAGACCAAGCTCAACATGGAAAGGCGCAAGCCATAGATGGAAGCGATGCAATGGATGCATGCAAACTACAATGCAATGGAAATGCATGACAATGCAATATTTACCATGTATGCATGACAATGCACTACTTACAATGGATGCATGACAATGCACTATGATGCAACGGCTATGATTGCAGCTTTCCCTATCTTACCAACAAGGCGATATATTAGGTTGGTTCAGTATCCAGAATTGAGGCGCAGACATGCCGCCTCAACCTATGGGGCTTCCATACAGATTTTAAGCCGAGAATACACCCCTGGGTATTTAAACCAGACTTTAGTCTCGGAACTCCCGAACCTTTGCGTTCTAGGCATAAGCCGTTCGAACTCTAGTTTCCACCGTCCCAGTTGGTCTTCTAGGAACTCACCGCAAAAACAGGCAGGTCGCTTTACCAGACCACCGAAAGTCGTTCGGGCACGACAAACACCAAAGGAATTACACCTTTAGAGGATTTAAGGTCTCCTAGACCGGGATACAAAAAGGTGTATGCATGACAATGCATGTTGCATGGAATGCGTGACAACACAAGTTTACTTGAAATGCATGACAATGCATGAAAATTTGACGCGTGGCGATGCGCGGCTTTAGATGCATGACAATGCAAATGAACCGAGAATGCATGAAGATGTATGATATCGAGATGCGCGACAACGCGCGGCTTTTGAGATGCATGATAATGCGATCGAGTGGGCTTACGGTCTCGCCAGACCACACGTGTTTTTGGTCCTTACCAGACCGTGGCGTGTTTTCGGTCCCGCCGGACCCACTTTGGGGCAATGCATGAATTGAGATGCGGTGCACAAAACAGTGCGATGCGCAAGATCGCGCGATGGAATGCATGCCAAATGCAATGAGATGCGCAAAACGGCGCGGTGTGTTCAGACAACGCGAATGAAGGTTTTGCACCTCCCAAGGATTTAAGGTCTCCTAGACCGTGCGTGTTTAAGGTCTCGCCAGACCGTAGATGCACAAGAAATGCATGCCAATGCAAGTGAACTTGAAATGCGCAGCAACGTGCGGCTTAAAATATGCATGACAATGCAACCGAGCGGTTTTAAGGTCTCGCCAGACCACGCGTGCTTTTGGTCCCGCTGGACCGTGGCGTGTTTAAGGTCTCGCCAGACCAGGCGAATGCGGTTTGAGATGTGATGCGCAAGACAGCGCGATGCAATGCATGCCAAATGCAATGATATGCGCAAAACAGCGCGATGCGAAATATGATGCACGTGACGGTGCAAATTGAAATGCGATGCATGCGGGGCGACTTTTGAGTTTTGTAAAAGCCAAAAGGATACGAGAAGGATACACCTTGCACGAATTCGAGTGCCACGCACAGAAGACACGATCCAAGGCCAAAACGGAGGCCGGTTGAGCGTCGGAGAGGCACTGTTTTACACTGTTTTAAGCAGTGAAGGCTCTGGACCACTCATATAACCCAAGGAAAGGTGTAGGAGGCTCAAAAACCACTGTGGGAGACCACCGGCTATCTACCGGCCATCACAATTCATCACCGGCCGTCCATCGGCCATCAAACAGTTCCATCGGCACAATATATTGCCGACCGGCAAATAATGTGGCCGACCGGCAAAAAGTCCCTGTATCGGGGCAGTTTTGACTTTTTGCTTCGGGTCTTTTAAAATAGGGTTTCTAGCCCTATTTTTTTCATTCCTCCCTAGCCGAAATCTCTCTCCCTCTCTCTTTAGAGCATTTTCCCCTCCCCATTTCGTCATTTTCTTCGCGTTCTACGCCCGTTTCGTCGTCGGATTCGCGATTTCCTTCCCGTTTCGGACGTTTTCAACCGATTGAAACTTCGTTTCGGTACACCCTTTGCTATTTCCACCTTTTTGGGGTTTGTTCCCCTCACTTTCCTCTTGATTTCCGTGCCTTTTTCACATCCCGGCTTTTCCGGCCATTTTCCACCCTCCCGGGGGTTGACTTTTCGGTTGACTTTCCATATTCCAGCCCGATTTTCATTTTTCGACCATTTTCCTCGTCATTTTGACATGGCCGACGATATTCCATAGGGCGGGACTCCTCCGGATCACGAGATGGATCCCGGGGCCGAGCTCCTTCCTTTGAGCGTCCGCCCATTCGACCCGGCGACCTACCGGCCGGCGATTCACGTTCTGCCCCCCGACGGACTACGCCAGTTCAGGAGTTTTGACAGGGCGCTGGATCCCGAGCTTCTACTACGTGAGCCTGCCTCTCACCTATCCTTCGGCGCTTCCGAGGTAACATTTTTTTCTCTGTTTTACATTCTGTAATGTAGAACTTTTAACTGTCAACTGTCATAGCTGATTACATTCTTTAATTGCTTTAGCTCAGATGCTCTGATACACTGTGCATTGTAATTGATCGCAAACAAACTTGCAACTGATATCTGTTTAAGACCGACACATGCACACACACTACACTAGCCTTAATCACCCAAACACACGGCACATACCGTATTTTAGTGCAAACTCACCGGCACCAGGTATCTGCTTGAATCTAAAACACTTGCACGCACGCTCGCTAAATTTGCACCGAACCACGCAAACACACTGACGCATCATACGTTGTAGTTCACTATAAGCACACCGGCACCCGGTATCAGTTTGAATCTGAAAAACTTGCACGCATACCAAATTTGCACCGAACCACACAAACACGCTGACGCATCATACGTTGTAGTTCACTATAAGCACACCGGCACCCGGTATCTGTTTGAATCTGAAAAACTTGTACGCATGCTAAATTTGCACCGATTTTGACTGTTTCTTCAAAAACTGTACATTTTATATTACTTCGCAACTACTTGTTTGAAAACAGGGAGATTCCCATACCATCCGCGGGTATGGGAATACTGTCGCTCGTGATTGGTACGCCGAGCTACCCGATGCAGTTCGCCACATCGTGGACCAGGCCGGCTTTGGCGCATTCTGCAGAGGACTCTCCAGACTCACTACATGCAGACCTCTCCTTGCCGCTCTGGTGGAGAGGTGGTGGGACACCACCGATTCATTCCATTTCTCTGCGACGGGGGACATGACGATGACTCCCTATGATTTCTCGATGCTCACAGGCATCGGGGTAGGGGGTGATCCGATCCCCTTTGATACTGATATGGATGAGTGGGAGGCCGCTCAGATCTACTTGCTCGGTGAGCTGCCGCCTCTGGCGCGTCCCGGCTTCGTCCGATATTCCTGGTTTGAGGTGCAGTTCAGGGTCCAGCCCACCCTTGTCGAGGCAGCCCCGATGACTCAGGAGGCCGTGGAGAGATACGCACGCGGCTTTCTCATGTTCCTATTTGGGACGACCATTTTCGCCGACCGGGCGAACAACGTGCCTCTCTGCCTGCTCAGCGCATTGGTGGACGTCAGGGATATCTTACATTACGACTGGGGTGGCGCCGCTCTGGCCACTCTCTACGGATATATGAGCTCAGCTTTCCGCGGCAGCGGACAGTTGCTCGGGGGCTACTGGCGTGTTTGGGAGGTACATTTCTTTTTCTGCCTTTCATTTCTATTCTATATTTTCTGTACTCTGTACACTGCACACACTGTAGTCTGCTTTATACTTGTTGTATACTGTACACACGGCACACACATACTCTGCTTTACACTGACTGTACACTGCTCACACTGTACACTCTGCACAATGCACTGCACAACATATGGCTCTGCTATTTCTGCTTTTATTCTAAATTCTACTTTATTTGATAAATGCACTGGTATTTACCTTGCAGTTGTGGGTTTATGCCTACTTTCCTAGGCTTGCTCTTGTACCCGACGCAGAGACCCCTCTCGTCGTCCCGTTCTCGCGCCGTTTCGACGGGAGGTGCGTGCGGAGGCCCCGTGAGTCATTCATCTTCTTCCGCCGTTATTTCGACACCATCACCCCCGCAGAGGTATGTTTTACTTGCAGTTCATTTAAGCTTCCTCTTTTCACTGCATATTTCAATAACAGTAGATAACAAATTGTATTTCATTTTCAGATCACCTGGCAGCCTTGGGCTCCTTTGCCAGCCGTGATGCGGGATCGGTTTGCCGGTGCCGATGAGACCTCGCGTTTCCGGATTCTGCTGGAGGGCCCGATCTGTCAGGCTTGGTACCTGGGTGAGCGTTTCTTGCGTCAGACCCTGGGTTTACCGGAGCAGATAGTCCCGGTGCACCCTCCTGAGCATATGAGGGATACCGAGAGATTCACCGCCGAGCCGATGACTGACTATACGATCGGCTGGGAGGCAGACGGCTTCAGAGGCGAGGGCGATTACTTGGAGTACGTCCGGACCTTCATCATGCGGCCTCTGAGCGGCGGCCGCCGAGCGGAGAGAGAGAGACCTGCGGCGCCAGCGGCTGGAGTGGGAGCAGGGGCTGGAGGGGGAGTGTCGAGGAGAGCTCGAGTTCGTGGCAGGGGCGAAGTTCAGCGAGGGCGGGGGACCGGCTGGCCCGCTCTGCCCACTTCACTGACTTTCAGAGGGCAGGGTGGGGCGTCCTACCAGATCCCCTTCGCCCCTCCCCCGGCTGATCACGAGTTAGTCGGTGTCCCCGACTTGCCTCCGGTATGTATTACTGCATTCTTGTACAGTCGTTTCATTTCAGTTTATTTAATATTCTGCAGAATACTGATGTATCCGATATTTTTGCAGGCTTCCTCCGAGTACACCCGGCAGTCATTGGAGATGAATGCCTCCATGATGGGGATGCTACAGCGGACCTTCGACCTCCTAGCCCTTTACAGCATTCCGGTATGTTCTTTCTGACCACAGCCTCAAACCATACACAAACTGCTTTGCATAATCTGATGCACGACACAACACTGGATACCCAGCCCTCACGGCACCTGATACACTATACTCACACACTGCATCCTGCACTGATTCACTGCTCACAGCATACGTACACTGTACTCATACACTGTATTCTGCACTGATTCACTGCTCACGGCATCACACAGGCTGTACTCATACACTGTATTCTTACACTAATTCACTGCTCACAGCACTCACAGACTGTACTCATACACTTGCATTCTATACTGATTCACTGCTCACAGTATTCTGATATGTTCGCCTTTCATGCTTTTTCAGCCTCCCTTCCAGATTCCTCCGGTGGGTGGTGCTCCGGCTGGACCTCCATTTCTACCGAGGATGGCAGAGTATATCCCCGCACCAGAGGGGGGCGCACTCATGTCGGGGAGCAGCTCGCGGGCTCCAGTTCCAGATGACGAGTCTGAGGCAGAGACAGAGGCGGAGGCAGAGTCGTCGGAGGAGGAGACCGGTGATGGCTCGGACTCGGGCTCAGACGGTGATGCTCCTGGTGATGCTCCTGGACTTCTGCCCAGGAAGAGGGCGAGGACGGATCCCCAGGCGTGAGACCATTGATGCTGCTTCAGATTTTGCTGCTTTTTCCTTCTTTTTGTACTTTTTCTCTTTTTGGTAGCTAGATTTACCTTGTACTGCCGCAGGCAGATTTTTGTTTTCCTCAAAACTTTGTACTTGAAAAAGATTATATGAAATGAAACGAACTTTTTTCTAAAAGTTGTTAAATTTGTGTATCTCATGCATTGCATCGCATTACATCATATCATATTATATCTCAATGTAAATGAAATTGGCCTGTTGTCTGAAAATTGAGCACTTGTAATTGAAATTGTAAAGCATTTTACTGTAATAATCAGATGACCATCCAGCAAATAGCAAAAACAACCCAAGCAAACCACTGCTTAACCTGAACACACAGCCCATACTCCACTGGGGACTAATTTGCATACAGCCCATAACATAGTATTTGGTTCATTCTACACACAGCAAACCCTGAAACAAACAGCCCCAATCTGACAAGACGGACTACGAAAGCTGAAACGGTTGCAGTTTGAAACACACTCGGATGCCCCAAATTTTCCCTTTTCACCGGCACCCGGTATCTGTTTGAATCTGAAAAACTTGCACGCATGCTAAATTTGCACTGAATCACACAAACACGCTGACGCATCATACGTTGTAGTTCACTATAAGCACACCGGTACCCGGTATCTGTTTGAATCTAAAAAACTTGCACGCATGCTAAATTTGCACCGAATCACACAAATACGCTGACGCATCATACGTTGTAATTCACTATAAGCACACCGGCACCCGGTATCTGTTTGAATCTGAAAAACTTGCACGCATGCTAAATTTGCACTGATTTTGACTGTTTGTTCAAAACTGTACATTTTATATTACTTTGCAACTACTTGTTTGAAAACAGGGAGATTCCCATACCATCCGCGGGTATGGGAACACTGTCGCTCGTGATTGGTACGCCGAGCTACCTGATGCAGTTCGCCACATCATGGACCAAGCCGGCTTTGGCGCATTCTGCAGAGGACTCTCCAGACTCACTACATGCAGACCTCTCCTTGCCGCTCTGGTGGAAAGGTGGTGGGACACCACCGATTCATTCCATTTCTCTGCGACGGGGGACATGACGATGACTCCCTATGATTTCTCCGTGCTTACAGGCATCGGGGTAGGGGGTGATCCGATCCCCTTTGATACTGATATGGATGAGTGGGAAGCCGCTCAGATCTACTTGCTCGGCGAGCTGCCGCCACTGGCGCCTCCCGGCTTCGTCCGATATTCCTGGTTTGAGGTGCAGTTCAGGGTCCAGCCCACCCTTGTCGAGGCAGCCCCGATGACTCAGGAGGCTGTGGAGAGATACGCACGCGGCTTTCTCATGTTCCTGTTTGGGACGACCATTTTCGCCGACCGGGCGAACACCGTGCCTCTCTGCTTGCTCAACGCACTGGTGGACGTCAGGGATATCTTACATTACGACTGGGGTGGCGCCGCTCTGGCCACTCTCTACGGATATATGAGCTCAGCTTCCCGCGGCAGCGGACAGTTGCTCGGGGGCTACTGGCGTGTTTGGGAGGTACATTTCTTTTTCTGCCTTTCATTTCTGTTCTATATTTTCTGTACTCTGTACACTGCACACACTGTAGTCTGCTTTATACTTGCTGTATACTGTACACACGGCACACACATACTCTGCTTTACATTGAATGTACACTGCTTACACTGTACACTCTGCACAATACACTGCACAACACATGGCTCTGCTATTTCTGCTTTTATTCTAAATTCTACTTTATCTGATAAATGCACTGGTATTTACCTTGCAGTTGTGGGTTTATGCCTACTTTCCTAGGCTTGCTCCCGTACCCAACGCAGAGACCCCTCTCGTCGTCCCGTTCTCGCGCCGCTTCGACGGGAGGTGCGTGCAGAGGCCCCGCGAGTCATTCATCTTCTTCCGCCGTTATTTCGACACCATCACCCCCGTAGAGGTATGTTTTACTTGCAGTTCATTTAAGCTTCGTCTTTCCACTGCATATTTCAATAACAGTAGATAACAAACTGTATTTCATTTTCAGATCACCTGGCAGCCTTGGGCTCCTTTGCCAGCCGTGATGCGGGATCGGTTTGCCGGTGCCGATGAGACCTCGCGTTTCCGGATTCTGCTGGAGGGCCCGATCTGTCGGGCTTGGTACCTGGGTGAGCGTTTCTTGCGTCAGACCCTGGGTTTACCGGAGCAGATAGTCCCGGTGCACCCTCCTGAGCATATGAGGGATACCGAGAGATTCACCGCCGAGCAGATGACCGACTATACGATCGGCTGGGAGGCAGACGGCTTCAGAGGCGAGGGCGATTACTTGGAGTACGTCCGGACCTTCATCATGCGGCCTCTGAGCGGCGGCCGCTGAGCGGAGAGAGAGAGACCTGTGGCGCCAGAGGCTGGAGCGGGAGTAGGGGCTGGAGGGGGAGTGTCGAGGAGAGCTCGAGTCCGTGGCAGGGGCGGAGTTCAGCGAGGGCGGGGGACCGGCTGGCCCACTCTGCCCGCTTCACTGACTTTCAGAGGGCAGGGTGGGGCGACCTACCAGATCCCCTTCGCCCTCCCCCGGCTGATCACGAGTTAGTCGGTGTCCCCGACTTGCCTCCGGTATGTATTACTGCATTCTTGTACAGTCGTTTCATTTCAGTTTATTTAATATTCCGCAGAATACTGATGTATCCGATATTTTTGCAGGCTTCCTCTGAGTACACCCGCAGTCATTGGAGATGAATGCCTCCATGATGGGGATGCTACAGCGGACCTTCGACCTCCTAGCCCTTTACAGCATTCCGGTATGTTCCTTCTAACCACAGCCTCAAACCATACACAAACTGCTTTGCATAATCTAATGCACGACACAACACTGGATACCCAGCCCTCACGGCACCTAATACGCTGTACTCACACACTGCATCCTGCACTGATTCACTGCTCACAGCATACATACACTGTACTCATACACTGTATTCTGCACTGATTCACTGCTCACGGCACTCACAGACTGTACTCATACACCGTATTCTATACTGATTCACTGCTCACAACATACGTACACTGTACTCATACACTGTATTATGCACTGATTCACTGCTTACGACACTCACAGACTGTACTCATACACTGTATTCTATACTGATTCACTGCTCACGACACTCTGATATATTCGCCTTTCATGCTTTTTCAGCCTCCCTTCCAGATTCCTCCGGTGGGTGGTGCTCCGGCTGGACCTCCCATTTCTACCCGGGATGGCAGAGTATATCCCCGTACCAGAGGGGGGGGCACTTACGTCGGGAGCAACTCGCGGGCTCCAGTTCCAGATGACGAGTCTGAGGCAGAGATAGAGGAGGAGGTAGAGTCGTCGGAGGAGGAGACCGGTGATGGCTCGGACTCGGGCTCAGACGGTGATGCTCCTGGACTTCTGCCCAGGAAGAGGGCGAGGACGGATCCCCAGGCGTGAGACCATTGATGCTGCTTCAGATTTTTGCTGCTTTTTCCTTCTTTTTGTACTTTTTCTCTTTTTGGTAGCTAGATTACCTTGTACTACCGCAGGCAGATTTTTGTTTTCCTCAAAACTTTGTACTTGAAAAGATTATATGAAATGAAACAAACTTTTGTCTAAAGTTGTTAAATTTGTGTATCTCATGCATTGCATCGCATTACATCATATCATATTATATCTCAATGTGAATGAAATTGGTCTATTGTCTGAAAATTGAGCACTTGTAAATTGAACACTTGCAAATTGAGTATTTGTAAATTGAGCATTTGTACTGTAATAATCAGATGACCATCCAGCAAATAGCAAAACAACCCAAGCGAACCACTACTTATCCTGAACACACAGCCCATACTCCACCGGGGCTAATTTGCATACAGCCCGCATCACAGTATTTGATTCATTCTACACACAGCAAACCCTGAACAAACAGCCCCGATCTGACAAGATGGACTACGAAAGCTGAAACGGTTGCAGCTGGAACACACTCAGATGCCCCAAATTGTTCCCTTTTCTATGTAGAGAATGGCACAGTACTCTGAGCATAAACGATTTCAATCTTTTGAAAAGGGGTTCTACAACCGGGGTATCGAGCCTAAAACTGAACACAGCGGGAAAGACTCAAACAAAAGGTGAGCGACCTGGACACAACGAGACATGCTCAGAAAAGACTTAAGACGAAAGTTGAGGTAAACAAGACAAAAGACACGACACACGGACGTGCTTATAAAAACAAAAGACCTCAGATCTCGAGGAGCCAGTTCCTCCGGGTATATCCCCCCTCTTTTCTGATTTTTTGATCCTCACATCGCTCGGCCCTCAGGCTCGATTTTTCTCTCAAAACCCTCTTGCTCACTTCTCTCTCCACTTACACCTCTCTATTCTTCAATCCCTCATTTTTTATCCCTCCCCAGGGTAATTGATGGATGAATAGGAAGTTGCGGGTTCGTGCCCACACCGTTAGCTCACGGCTGTTTCTTCCGGTGGATAGAGTGCCCTTCTGGCAAGTATGTTGATGGCGGGGAAAAGACAGAAGACCTGACTCGAATGCGCCCCTAGTTCGTCACTTTGACCATTTTTTCGTTTTCTTCTTTCTAAAACAATTTTAACCAAAAATGAGAGCCGGATTAACATACTTGTTCAATTTTTGATTTGAAAATCATGCAAGTCAAGCTGTGAGCACTGAAAATTTTCCCTTTTGGGTCCAAGAAAGTGGTCCGGTTTTTGGAAAATGAAATAGTTTTCGAGAAAATAGTCAATCTCAGTAAAAATTTTCAAAAACTATTTTTGCAAACGGCCACTGCTAAACAAGCACAGAACTTACCCTCGAGATATGCAACCTCGGATCGGGGGAGCAATGGAAAATTGCCCCTTGCTTGAGGGGGGAACATGGCAACGGAAAGTTGCCCCTGGTTTGGATGGTAACTCGCGGCAATGGAAAGTTGCCCCTTGTCTGGATGGTGCCGCAACATACTGTAAACTGAACTCCGAAGTGACGGTCTGAACCAATATATGGACACAGTCACTGTAAGAGCAATGGTGGCTGGACTTCAAGATGAAGTTGCCTACGTATCCCAAACATGGGAATCAAGCCTACGTAGTTCACGGTTGTCACAACTGAACTGTCGGATGCAGAGAAGGCAAGGATGATCAAGACCATTACATGGACTGAGGCGCTATGAAAGCGTTGGGGGCTGGACTTCAGGATGAAGTTGCCTACGTATCCCAAACATGGGAATCAAGCCATACGTAGTTCCGGTTAAGGTACACTCGGGTATTTTAACCTTCACTTTTTAGGCTCTAATTTTTGCCAAGGCGCTTGTTGCAGGTTTTCGACCTTGCGAGCTTTGTTCTTTCTTTTCTTTTTCAATTCTTTTTTTTTAATTTAATTTTTTTATTTCTTCTTTTTCAATTTTTTTTCTCTTTCTTTTTTTGCATTTTCTTTTTCTTTCCTTTTTTCTTTTCTTTTGCATTTTTTTGTTTTCTTTTTTTTTTGTATATATTTTGTTTGCCTTGCTCTAACTTTTGCCTGGGTCGCCCTTTCGGGGGGTTTCGGCCCAGCGAGCCTCTCAAAGGGTAAAATTGTAACAAGTCCATGCCAAATGGTTTTGAAATTGAAGCCCTCTGTATTCGGGAGAGTGACTACTGTGTCGATTTACAGAAGAATCCATCACGGTTGCTCCACAAGCTTCTTCCGGTGAGATCTAATCCTTCTGACATGATTTTGGTGCCTCTTGTTCGAGGGCTGCTTCAAATCTGGCCACACGGGCCTTACATGGCGGTTGCGGTCGACTGTTGAACGCTTTGAACGGATTCCAGGTTCGAAACAGATAGATTGAATCTTGAGGCTGAGAGCGATCCTAGGCTGCACAATCTCAAGAGCAATTCCACACAAGTCTTCACAGGACAGCGCAAAACATTTTGTTTTTGAAAGTTTTTAAGAAAGCGACCAATCGCTCGCGCTGAAGATAGTGTGAAACCAGTCTGGATCAAGCCAGGGTCCTTCTCAGTACTCACGCTGACAAGCATGATTTCATTCATGAAAGGCTTAGCATGCCTATCCTTTTCTCACAATGATCAAAATTTTGCAAAACCCAAGGAATCCCTTCCTCTTCGTTTTTGTCACCGTAGTGTTCAAAAGGGGTTTTTGAAAAGCTTAGGTCATTATAACGATATTCAAGGCACAAGAGAGTAGGTAGAGTGTACTGCCGTTCCATTCGCCTCCTCTAGCACAACTAACTCACACTGAAAGCAAGCATGAAAATGAGATAGCCACGGCTGTTTCATTCAGATTTGTTGGTATAACTGGCCCCTCGGCAGAGACAGACTCAAAAACCAAAAAACGGGTAATTACAAGACAAAACAGTGTTCGAGGCAACAACCTCGGAATCACCTGGCATCCTATACAAAAAAGGGGGGGTGACTTGCTACAACAAGACAGACCCATAAGCGAAAGGACTGACTCAAGACAATGAGACAGACTCAAAACAAAACAACAGACTGACTCGACACCCAAGCCAGAATTTACAAAATTAGTATTCGCAGATGCTCAAAAATGCGTGCTAGACGCCACATCCAAAATGCATCAGTCACTGCCCGCAGGCGGTTCACCCTTCGATTACATACTCGCAGCATCAGTGTCCTCAAAATCCAATAACTGGGTAGTAACGGACTTGGCTGAGGTGGGCGGGAGGATAACCTCGTTGTCAATCAAATCCTGCACCTCATGACGGAGGCGGAAGCAATTGTCGGTAGCATGGCCTGTCTGCTGGTGGTACGCACAGTACTGAGCAGGATCATGCGTAGCAGGGAGATATTTCGGGAGAGGCCGAGGCTCCAGGGGTTTAAGGTGTCCCCTCTCGGCAAGGATCTGAAGTGCCTTGGACAATGGCATGTAGAGAGCATGAAAAACTCTGCGCCGTCGGGGCAGGTACTTTGAAGTCTGAGCATTTTTGCTAGACGCATTAGCGAACGGGTCGGCAGGCACTGCCTTAACTTTCTGGTCCTTCCCGGGTGCAGGGTTGGGAGCAGAAGAAACTGTTTTAGCGTGACGGGGCTTGTCTCGGTTCTCTGACTGACTTGAACTACCCTCAGGTGGGGTGGGGAAAGCATCCTTCACAGCTTTTGTCACAACTGCAGATACCTGTTGCTTTTTCATCCCCGCGGCTTTCAAAGCCTCGACTGCCCACAGCAGTTGTTCGATGGGATCGGCATCTGCCTTCATTTTACCTTTGTCTCGGGCCTCAGGCTGATCTAGGATTTGAGTTGGTACGTCGTTGCCATAGCTGGAGGCCATCTCCGGTTGGCCAAGCTCAATCACAATCCGTCCCAATAACGGGGGCTCCTGGGGTACAAAGTCTCCGGCATATGGTGCGGCTGGTGGCGAAGCAGACATTCCATAGGCGAGATCCGTCACGGATCTTTGAAGATCACCTATCATCCCCATTAGTTCAAATGTGGTGGGCTCGCGAGCCTGATATAGCTGGGGGGTCCAAACCGGGTGCGCAATCGGCGATCTGGGTAGATGCGGCACATCGACATTGGTCTCACTTTGCAGAGTGATTCCTTGATCTAACACGGCTGTCATAATCACGATCTCTTCTGAATTCTGCGTCATCATAGGTCTTGCCTCGGCAAGGGGGAACACTGACTATTCTGGAGTTCTCTGAACTGAAAGGAAAAACAAGCAGCATTTCAGCCCAAAACGGATCAAACACAGGTGCAGCCGATCAACTGTACTCTACTACTGATCACTGTTCCCCAGAAATCACTGTCTCGCAAAACACTGAATCGGGTATCCACAGACATAACTGATTCTCACAAACTGATACTGATGCCCTCAGGCTTGACACTCAAACTTGTAAACTGATATGCGGGTTCCTGTAGAGATACACTCTAAAAGCACATAGCAAGTAAATGAGAGACAATACACCCCTATGTTGGGGTAGGGTTTCCCTGTCCTATTTTGTCAGGAGCTAGGGTTTCACTACGCACGTAGCGGTTTCAAACAACCTAACATCAGGTAAGCAACCTGTCCTAATTTGGAATAGTCACTTGGATTCCGAATATGCGCTAGGTCGAATGGTCGAAAAGGGTGCCCCGGTAAAATCGGGGTTTGTGTTCCCATACTGGCAAAGCCCGCAACCGGTCAGCCTTATGGCATGCTTTGACAAAGTCAAGCCTCCGACAGACCGTTCAGGAATAGCAGATGGCCAACACGGTGTCCTAGGCGCACCAATGCACCTGCAATGCAAAGAAACACATAAGTGAAATCAAAACAGGGTATCACGAGTTCGAGTCAAGCTCTCTAAACTCCCCAGCAGAGTCGCCAGAAACTGTAGACGCGCCCTTGAGCTTCACTCTACAGTTTGGACTCCCTTTTGTTGTCACGGTTCTTAATCTGAACCAAAGAGTCCAAATCGGGCAAATCGTTTTGGAAAACAGATTTTTGAAAAGAAGTGCCAAACATGGACTGCTTTGCCAGATACAGAGTCGCCACCTAAATATTTTTTAATGGGGAAATTTAGGAAACCCTGACTCGGTGCCAAAGGCCACGTGTCCGTCATCACCAAAGTTGCCTCGGCTCAAGAGCTTGGGTACGATTGGGGAAGGTCAGCTATGAGCACCCCCTTTCGCCCGGTCCGAAGACCGGCCTCTACTAACCGTGATATCCGTTTTTGAAAACGTTATGTGTTCTTATTCCAGTTATTAGCCTAGAGTTACTATGTTGTGCGCACAGCAAACAAGTATAGACTAGATCGCCTAATTTGGAACAACATTGCATATCCATTCTTTTTTTTTTAAAATGCTTTGGGATTTGCTACTCGCAAGTAGGCTAAAAAAGACGGATTTCAATGAGTTTTTCCAACTCAGGCAATCCAACCTTCACCCACAGGCATTCAGGCAGTTTAACACATAAGCATCTAGCTACATGGTAAGCATGCTGTCTTGATAGCACTCATACGCATGCGGTATGCTAAAGCATGAAAATACTTACATCGTACTCCGTGCCAAAACAATAAACTAGTTAGCAGATATGCATGGTCCTAGTTTATGTCAAACTGACTAATGCAACACATACAGAATGCAATTAGGGTAGGCTCGGCTATCCTAAACATGTCATGTGAAATGCAATCAATTGATGCACATATTCAATTTGGAATTGAAGCACAAATGCAGTTAGCATGATGCGCCGAGCCTGGTGCATGCAAGACAAGTGTATGGATGCACGCATGCATTGCATAAGGTATGCTAATTTAAATATGCCCTAATCTACCATCAAAAGCAGGTAAATAAAAGGGAATAAAGAAGTGGGGATTGGAAGACATGCACACACACGCACCCACACTTATTACAGGTTTGCCCTCGCCCGGAGGGACCAAAAGAATAATACAAATTAATTAACCTACGAGCTAATTAAATATTACAGATTACCTAATTAGTTAACAAACTAACTAAGCTAGGAAAAACAGTAAATCGCCTCGGGAGGAGAGTCTGGTGCAATACATGCTCGGATCCTGCTCGGAAGCGCACTGCCATGCATAGACTGCCTCTGTTTTCCCTGCTCTGCCCCTCTGAAGACTGCCAAAGTCTCTGAATTGATTCCCTGGACACTGGGGAATACCACCGGCTGAGTAGAATTACCACCGGCTGCTAGACATGGCCATCGGCACAAGATGCATCCATCGGCCACCAAAGGATGGCCGGTCGGCACTATATGTTGCCGGTCGGCCAAAAATGCCTGCAGAACCTGCAACTTACAGCAGCAGAGGACAGAACTTGCATGGCAATGCAATTCAAACCATGTATGCCCTAACCATACCCCCTATCATGTGTAGAACTCAAAGGGACATGGTCTTTGGTTTTCGAACCACCAATCAAGCGTTTCGATGCATGATGGCCCAAAAACCAAGTGTGCACATTTCAATTTCAAATGAATGCAATGCACACAATCACATAAAAAAAAGGGGGGGGGGGGCCAACCTCTATCACACTCACTTCAAGAGGCCAAGCATGCACATTGATGCAATGCAATCCTAGGCACATTGACTAGTATGCAACCATGGCCATGCAAATAAGCATACAAGCTAACAAGCATACAAGACATGAAGCATAAATGTTAACCAACAAGCATACAAGATGTAATATGGATGTTCAAGCATGCAAACAAGCATGTGACTTCATTCAATCATGCAAATTCCAACATGCAACAACTTACCAATATGCTACAACACACAAGGAGCATATGCAACCAATGAAGGGATGGACTTAAACATGAATTAGGCAGCTCTAAATAGGCCCAAAGCAGTGGCCAAAATGCTCAAATATGAGGGCTAAACACACATACACACATGCACATGTTAAGACACAAATCTAAGCATTAAGCAAATAACTCTCAAGCACACTTGAAAGGAGTATAACATGGACACTAGGCATGCAACATAAGCTCTGAAAATCATGCTATAAGAGGTGCCAAACCAACTCAAACAAGACAAACATTAGCATGGAAATAGTCCAAGTATCAAGGCAAGCTAAAGAGGTATTGGACCACACTTAGCAAGACCAACATGGCATGCATTAAACAACTAAAAACAGATTTTTAGCATGTTAAAACAAGGCCAAAAGACTACTTAGATGGCATCTAAGTAGCTCAAATATGAAGGCATGCGCAAATACACTTTCAAGGAGCATACAACACAAGCTCATAAGGCATCAAAGAGGTATTTAAGGCAAGCACACAAGCATGTTAGAGGGACTGAAATAGCATGAAAAATGATCCCAACCCACTAAATCCATGCAAGAATGGCATGCTACACACTTACATACTTAAGGCCAACAAGCCAAAATACAAAGGGGCCACATAATGCATGTCAAGATCGACCCAAACAACTATGGACAGACCTTGAACATGGAAAAATAGGCACAAAACCTTCACAAGGCCAAACCTAAAGCATGCTTGAACAAGGGTTTACAACCTAAGGCATATTAAGGCATAAACATGGCATTACAAGGTAGGTATGCTAAGCATGCATGGTGTACCAAAACCAACTTAATAAAATGTTATATTATGGCAATATAAGCATGAAATACAGCCATGGCATGATCAACAAACACTTAAGCATGATGCTCCCTCAAGAGGCCAAAATTGGTCCTTTTTAAGGACAACAAGGAGAGGGGGTGGCCCTCTCCTTCTTGAGACTTCAAGGCACCATCCTCACCACTGAAATCCCTCAAGATTTCAGTGGTGAGGAGGCCCAAGCACCAAAGTCTCGGAGCTCACCAAAAATGGCACAAAATGAGGCCTCTCAAGGCTTAGGAGGGGTCTAACTCCTCCAAACCACAAAACACTCTAAACAAACAATTTAGAGGGCCCAAAAAAAGAACTTTTTTGTATTATACACTAAGCACAAAAACAGTTCTAAGATAGGCTAACAAGCTATGCAAAAATGGGGATAAAAGGGACTAGTGTCTCACCCTTGTAGACCTCTTCACAAAAGATGATCTTGTTGCTCCTTCAAGCTCAAATCCAGCCAAGAACACTAAGAACAAACCTCTGGTCCTTCAAAAGCCAAGGAAAAGTGAAAGACTAGGTGTTTATGTGCAATAGTATGGACAAAAGCACCTAGAACATAAAAGAGAGAAAAAGAGAGATAGAATAGTTACAACTTTCTAACCCTAGAACCAGAGCTCTCCTCTGTGTTTTTCTCATAAAATTCTCTAACCCTAAAGCCAAGAGAAGAGCCCTCCTCTTATAGGCAAACAATCTTGTAAAGCTTGTTCAACAAGCTTACAAGAGGAGCATCCCTCCATACACGTGTATGGAGGGGAACAAAATGCCACACAGCTGTCCTAAAATATCTGCAAAAGCAGATGAACAGTAGTCGGCTGCTCAAAATTGACTGCCGACCGGCAACAAAGAATGCCGACCGGCAATATACATTGCCGGTGGCAACAAAACACCAGCCGGTGGCCTCTAGCCATGGTCGGTGATGTGTGGGGATGCCTCACAAGGCATTCCCTGCCCCTCCAAGGCACAGCACAAGTTTTTGGTGCAAAACCAGACACTAAACAATCGGGTTCGGAGATCCTGAGGCAAGGCGCGTAGCCGAGACCTCCGGGAACTCCAAACGAACACAAACATGGATAATCACCGGGTGTTCAAACGGTGACGTCCAAGTCTTGAGGACGGTCAAAAATGGGGTGTCTACAACAACAATTATGCACTAGTATATAACTCAATTTAAGATAGCCTCTAAAACTTGAATATCAAAGCCCAAATATGACATCAATCAAAAATATTAATTTTTTATGAAGCATATAGTGATTATATTATACTTACGTATTCCAATTTTGCATAAACCCACAAAATGACTGCAAATAAACAGTATTCAAGAACATAAATTTAGAGAAATAGACTATATTTTTACAATCTTTTGTTGGGTTTCTTTCGTTGTTGTTGGTATAGCCTTTTGCTTTTGTGCTCTTACTAGTTCAATGGTTTGTTCTGGAAGTAATGGACTTAAGCTTAATTTTTCTTTAGTTCTGACATACAATTTACTAGAAATATTGTACATAATGTTTATGCACAATGCAAATAGAAATTATGTGAGTTGAAGTGTATGCTTATATGTTCACAAGTTATAGTGCCCTCTCTTTGTATTTGTTGTTTATTCCCTGTTTGTTTCATCTAGTGCTAACTCAATTCTTTCAATTTTGTTTATCTTTAATCTAATTCCTAGTTATTCTATAATCTAATTCCTTTAACATTTGAAATTTATTGTTATTAAGGTATGGCATCATCTGATAAGCCAGAGATAGTTGAAAGTATTGATCAATTCATCCATTTCAATTGCTTCTGTTAGTTGTTTTTGTGTTCTTGCACTGATTCTGAATCTGGGTTGCCTTCACTTCTCTGATAAATCCATTTCAGGTGTGATTTCTTTCAATTTTTCAGTTCAATACATAACCCATATGCCATCTTTATACTTTTGCTTCAATCCATACTTTTATCTGCAAATTTTCAAGTTATATGGCTACGATTTGAACTTGTTATGTGATTTGTTTGATTTTTGTTCTCTTCATGTTATTTATTTGCAAATTCATTTTCAACATATGTATATACGAAGATTTATATGGATCTGTGTGTATATGCTGATAATGAACAGATTGATGTGTGTTTTCTTTTATGCACTAAAATAATTAATTTAGGTGTTCATTTTCTCAATTCTTATCTTTTTTGGGTTTGTTCATAGATTATGCTTTTTCACTTTTGATAATTTCTCATGATTTGGTTTTAATACTTCATTTTTTAAAAATTAAAAATTAAAAATTTGCTCTTGGTTGGTCTCTACCATAGTGAAATTGAAGCTCATTCCATTGCCATTTTCTCTTGTATTTTATTGATTTGGATCTAAAAGTGGGGTTTTATTGATTTTGTTTTGCCTCATTGAGTTGGGTAATGTGAATTTTCTCTGCTTGTTTTTTCATCTTCATAGATTGTTTTCTTAATCCATCTCCTTTTTTCTGTTGTGTTTTTATTTCCTTTCTATTAAACCAGATTGCAGAATAAAGAAATAAGTAATTATCTTTTGTAAAACTAGAACAATCTCTACAAATAGATAGTTTATTCACATGCTTCTAGCGGTTTTTAAATTAATTTGTGTTTTCCTTTTTCAGGGCAGAAATTTCTTGGAGAGATGCAAAATATGGTCAAAGAATTTAAGAAATTAGTTTTTATTTTTATTTTTATTTTAATATATGTAGGCACAGTTTAAAACTTTTTATTTAATTCCTTTGTATATACTTTTGGACGTATTTAACTTTCATTTATGAAATATATGACGTTATTCCATTCAATATGGGGTTGTGATTCAAAGTATAGTATATAATGTGTATTACATTCTTGAAATGCGCATACAAAAATAATATTAATTATTCTTCAAATATATCGAACCCTTTTTTTTATCACACGCATTAACTGTGATGAGAAATACATATAACATGTGATCTTATCTCATTATTAATCACAGGTTTTATTAGTTATTAGTTACACTTAAAAGATGTGATCTAAATGTTATTAATCACACTTAAAAGATGTAATTAAAAATGACCCTTTTTAATTACTCCCACATATCACACTTTGACAAAACTTAAAAAGTGTGATTAAATAACATAGATCACACAAAAAAAAAGTGTGAACTTTATCTATTTTTGTAGTAGTGCATATATACGCGTGGGTTTTTGGACTTTCACTTTGGACATTTAGACTAACTTATTTTAACGTGACAACAGTTATTTTCCAAATTCACCCATTTTTCTCAAAACGATAAACATTTCCGATGTGTAAGTGTAAGATAATGTTTAATGCAAATGAATGAGGAAATAGTTTCAATTCTCATAATTCTCATGCAATTTCTACAACAATTATAGCTATCCTCTACCGATAGCCTAAAACAGTTATTTCTAAACAGATAAGCAATTATCAACTAAAATAAACTTTCCAAATTTCAAGATATGAGTGATAATACATATCAAATTTCACCATCCTTATTAATATCAATCCAATTTCACAATTTCAACATAAATTCCATTATTTATACAAAATCAACATTTAAGACATTTAGGGCAAGACCCCTTTTCTCTTTATGAATGAATGCTAGGGATAAAAACACACTATTTTATCATCACTCATCATCATCATTTACAATTCCAAAACCATTTCCAAGAATCCATTTGAAAACCCCTCTTTGAATTTTTACCCTAAAACCCTAGATTTGTCCCAAAACTCTAGATTTGTCCCAAAACTTTCCAAATCACAATATTGTTTAGAAATAATAAATAACTAAGTTAAAACTCATAGAAAGTGTGAAGAATCCCTACCTCAAACTTAGAAGACGAGAGAGAGAGTGAAGGAAATTCAAAGACACCAAAAATCAACTTTGCTCCAATTAGAACGAAGCCCTCGACAAGTTCTACCTTTTTAACAAAGGGACACAAGTGAAGAACTTGACGAATCTAGGTGTATTTGTAAAGAGAAGTAGAGTTTTAGAGAGAGAGAGAGAGAGGGTGTAGATTTAGGGTTTTGAAAGGTCTATAGAGAGAGAGTGAAGTGAAAAAAGTGACTATGAAAAGTGACTTTGTGAACTGATATACACGCATCGAGCGCAAAAAGTCTCGCTCGAGTGACCATACACAATAAGTTGCATCGCTCGAACACAAGAAGCTTCGCTCGAGCGAGGAATACCAACTCCCAGAAGTTTTACAGACAGAGAAGCACCGCTCGAGCACAAGAAGGCTCGCTCGAGTGCAAGAAATACCGCCAGAGTGAAAAATGCCAACTCCCAGTATCTCTATAGACTTGCAAAAATACTAGAAGTTCACAAGGACTGCTCAAGTGCAAGAAGTGTCACTCGAGCGAAGAAGCAAAATTATGGGCAACAACAGATTGAAAAACAAGCTACTAATCTATTCCAAATGCGACCAACACATCCTAATAGCCAAACTCAAAGAGAAATAAGAGAAACCAAGGCATGAATAACTATATAAGAGAATAAAACCTGGTTCCAAAATATCAAATGGTTCGGGTCCAAACCAGAATCGCTATAATCTTCCCCTCACGGAATTTCGTTCCCGAAATTTTAAATCAGACACAAAATCATGTTTAAGCCAATTACAACAATGATAGTAATTCAAGTTCATCAGCATCACCCATCCATCGGTCATCCATTTTCATTAACATGATAAGCTAGTTTTAATACTGAACACAAAATTCACATTTCCAAAACATATAATGTTTATATTACAATAACGTAACAAAGTTTTCAATAGAATGTCAAACATCGAAAAATAGTTCTGGATACTTCTCACAGACTTCCATCTGATGCTTCTAAGTGGCTTCCTTAACCACGTGGTATCTCTACAACACTTTCACCAAAGGAATCGTTTTGCCTCGCAAGATTTGATCTCGAGTGTCTAAAACTCTAACCAGTCTCTCCGCATATGAGGCATCCTTGTCTACCTCTAACTCAGTCCAATCTAACACGTGTGAAGGATCAGACTCATACTTCTGAAGCATACAGATATGGAACATGTCTTGAACCCCTAAAAGCTATGGCAGCAAGGCCAAATGGTAAGCTACCTCCCCAATCTATTCTAGGATCTCAAAAGACCCAATAAATCTAGGAGACAACTTCCCACTCTTCCCAAACCTCATCAAACCTCTCCTAGGTGATACCTTCAAGAAGACATGATCTCCTACCTCAAAGGATAACGGTCTCCTCCTACGGTCGGCATAGCTCTTCTGATGACTTTGAGCTATAACCAACCTCTTACGGATAAGTGCAACTTTCTCCGTCGTTTTCCGGACTAACTCTGGACCTATCATAGGTGCATCACCCACCTCGGCCCAACATACGAGAGATTTACACGGTCGGTTATACAAGGCCTCAAACGGTGCCATACCAATATTTGACTGGAAACTGTTGTTATAGGCAAACTCCACTAAAGGCAAGTGTTTTTCCCATAACCCCTTAAAGTCAAGAACACAACCTCAAAGTATATTCTCTAGGATCTGAATATTACACTCTGACTGCCTGTCAATTTGAGGGTGATAGGTGGTACTAAAAGTCAACCTAGTGCCTAAGGCATTATGCAGGCTCTACTACAATCGAGCCGTAAAACACGGATCTATATCTGAAACAATACTCACAGGGATCCCATGAAGTCGAACTATGTCCTTAATGTAGAGGTCGGCTAGATAATCTGTAGAGTCACTCGTGCGTATGGGTACAAAGTGCGCCGACTTGGTCAATTGGTCAACTACCACCCAAATGGTGTTATTACCCCATTGAGTCCTCGAAAGACCGACAACAAAGTCCATCGTGACATGCTCCCACTTCCACTTGGCTATAGGCAAGCGTCGCAACAAACCCGTTGACCTCTGATGTTCGGCCTTCACTTGCTGACAAGTAAGGCACCTCAATACAAACACGGCTACATCCTTCTTCATCCCCTTCCACCAAACACCACAAAAATTTTAATTTTTTGTGACGGCAAAATGCCATCACAAATACTCAAAATGTTGTCTCAAAAACTTTTTTGCGACGGCAAATGACTTTTAGCGACGGCAAGTGGGGGGTCACAACAAAGGGCATTGCTAAAAGGTTTTAGCGACGGCAGAATGCCGTCGCCTTTTTTTTGAGACGGAAAAGTTGCCTTTTTATGACGGAATTCAGCTATCGGCATTAATATGTAAAAATCTGAGATTTTTTGAGACGACACTGTGTTGCCCTCGCTAAAAGTGTTATTTCCGACAGCAAAAAATGCCGTCGTGAAAGTTTTTTTTATTCCGACAGGATACTTACTGTCGCTAAAAGAATATTTGAGACAACACGACATGCCTTCGCTAAAAGATTATTTGCGATGGCAAAGAATACCGTTGCGAAAGGTTTTTGTTTCAACTTTGCCAATATCTTCTGCAATGACATTGCCTACGTCGCAAAAAAAATTTGGTTTTATTGTTTTTTGAGACAGTGTGGCACCGTCTCAAAAAAAAAAAAAAAAAAAAAAAAGCTGCAATAAAATTATTAAAAATATGAAAATTACCTGTATTAAATGAAAAATAACTGAAAAAGAAACCAATAATTACATAATAATACAAAAATTCCAGTATAAAATAACAATTCATCCATAATAAAAATATTCTCGCATTTATAACAACACATTAGCAAAATTATCCCACTACATAATATTGCATAATATATATACAATGTTTAAATACATAATGTTGTTCACAATTCAAAATAACGTAAATCAAAAACAAAAGTTTCCCTCATGATTTTTCTGTGGGTAACAAAAACAAAAGTTAGTCGCAGTTTTCACATGCCTGCATTCCACAAATAGCAAACTACTACTCGGGAAATATCTAAAAACAAAAAATAAAAATAATTAATGACAATATAATTATGTGTTAATATTTTAATTACAAAAAAACATAAAAATTAACTACTATACAATTACAAAGATAATTAAGTAAATAATTTTGGCTAGACAGAAATCTGGCTCCAATTCCCAAACTGGGAACTCGATTGGAGTCCTGTCTTCTCCCACAAGTCTCTCATGCCTAGGAGGTTGTGTCTGCCAAGTTTTGTGCTAAACCGAGGCCGTTTGGTGATTTTGGGGCGTCAACACCTCAAATTCAAATTTCTTAAGGAACTAGTTTGCCTAGACCGAAATCCGGCTCTAACTCACAAATCGGGAACCCGATTCGAGCCCCGTCTTCTTCCACAAGTCTCTCGTTCCTAGGCAGTCGTGTGTGCCATGTTTCGTGCTAATCCGACCCCGTTTGGTGATTTTGGGGCGTCAACACCTCAAATTCAAGTTTCTTAAGGAACTAGTTGGCCTATAGTGAAATCCGGCTCTAACTCCCAAACCGGGAACCCGATTGGAGTCCCATCTTCTCCCACAAGTCTCTCGTGCCTAGGCGGTCGTGTGTGCCAAGTTTCGTGCTAAACCGATGTCGTTTGGTGATTTTGGGGCGTTAACACCTCGAATTCAAATTTCTTAAGGAACTAGTTTGCCTAGACCGAAATCCGGCTCTAACTCCCAAACTGGGAACCTGATTCGAGCTCCGTCTTCTCCCACAAGTCTCTCGTGCCTAGGCGGTCGTCTATGTAAAGTTTTGTGCAAATTCGACGCTGTTTGAAGATTTTGGGGCATCAACACCTGGAATTTAGTTTTCTTAATGAACTAGTTTGCCTAGACCAAAATCCGGCTCTAACTCCCAAACCAGGAACCCGATTGGAGTCTCGTCTTCTCCCACAAGTCTCTCGTGCCTAGTCGGTCATGTGTGCAAAGTTTCGTGCTAAACTGATGCCATTTGGTGATTTTGACGCGTCAACACCTCGAAGTCAAGTTTCTTAAGGAACTAGTTTGTCTAGAGTGAAATTCGGCTCCAACTCCAAACCGGGAACCCGATTCGAGTCCCATCTTCTTCTACAAGTCTCTCGTACCTAGGCGGTCATGTGTGCCAAGTTTCGTGCAAATCTGACCCCGTTTGGTGATTTTAGGGTGTCAACACCTCGAATTCAAGTTTTTTAATGAACTAGTTTGCCGAGTGTGAAATCTGGCTCTAACTCCCAAACCGGGAACCCGATTGGAGTCCCGTCTTCTTCCAGAAGTCTCTCGTGCCCAGGTGGTCGTGTGTGCCAAGTTTCATGCTAATTTGACCCCGTTTGGTGATTTTGGGGCGTGAACACAGCAAATTCAAGTTTCTTAAGGAACTAGTTTGCCTAGAGCGAAATCCGCCTCTAACTCCCAAACCGAGAACCCGATTCGAGTCCCGTCTTCTCCCACAAGTCTCTCGTGCCTAGGCGGTCGTGTGTGAAAAGTTTCGTGCTAATCCGATGCCGTTTGGAGATTCTCGGACGTCAACACCTCGAATTCAAATTTTCTCAATGAACTCGTTTGCCTAGAACGAAATCCTTCTCTAAATCCCAAACCAGGAACCTGATTGGAGTGTCGTCTTCTCCCACAAGTGTCTCGTGCTTAGGCAGTCGTGTGTGCCAAGTTTCGTGCCAATCCGACCCCGTTTGGTGATTTTGGGGTGTCAACACCTCAAATTCAAGTTTCATAAGGAACTAGTTTGCCTAGAGTGAAATCCGGCTCGAACTCCCAAACTGAGAATCCGATTCGAGTCCCGTCTTCTCCCACAAGTCTCTTGTGCCTAGGCGGTCGTGTGTGCCAAGTTTCGTGCTAATCTGTCATGACCCAAACCCGCCCCTGTGGGTTAAGAACATAACCGGCCTGTAATCATGAGATTACTTACGGCCTCAAACCAAACCCAACGTATTTTAACAGAGTTAATGGGGGCCAAACGGAAGCAATTTAAAACTTTTTCCATAGAGCTGTGCTTACATGGCATATCATAACAAGCCATACATATGCATATTAATAACTCACATCAAAATAAGTACTACACAAAGCTTTGTACATACAGGATCATATAAGTCTAAGTCGGCCAGACAAAGCTATATACTAATGTATCCAAAGTCCTCGCCAATATGACAAAATAAAAAGATAGCAAAAAGCCGAAGACGAGTCTCGTGCGTGAGACGTAAGGCTGACTCTTCAAAACCTTGGTTGTTCCACACAAACTTCACTGGGGCTGGGTTTGGACCTCTCTTGGCTCACCTACAAACACATGAATGAGCGTGAGCGAAAGCCCAGTGAATAATATCAAATAAGGAAGTTACATAAATGGTATTTAGAACAACGTGCTTCAAACGGCCTTGGGCCCAATTCGTATTTCTAACTAACACATATAAATATACGTCAAGTGATTACGGTTCCAAGTACATCATACGGCCTCAGCCCCAATTCATTCGTGTCATTCAAGTCAAACTGGCCTTGGGCCCATTCATACTTTCAATCATGTCAAACTGGCCTTTGGCCCATTCAGACTTTCATTCATGTCAAACTGGCCTTTGGCCCATTCAGACTTTTATTCATGTCAAACTGGCCTTTGGCCCATTCAGACTTTCTTGTCAAACTGGCCTTTGGCCCATTCATTTATTCATGTCAAACTGGCCTTTGGCCCATTTATCTTTCATTCAGATCACACTGGCCTCTGGCCCATTCATTTTGTTATTCAAACTCATACGGCCTCTGGCCCATTCACTCTTTCATTCAAACTCATACGGCCTCTGGCCCATTCACTATTTCATTCAAACTCATACTGGCCTCTGGTCCATTCATTTATGTCAGACTGGCCTTCAGCCCGTTCATTCATTCATTCGTGTCAAACTGGCCTCTAGCCCATTCATACTTTCATGTCAAACTGGCCTTGGGCCCATTCATTTAGCATAGCAAACATTGTCCACCAATCAGATTAACAAACTTATAAACTTACATGGAAGTAAGCAATTGGACAACAACATATTTCAGATATCTTTGTCAAGATATTACTCACAGTGATCGCTTGGTTGGTTTGCCCTGGAGCTTGACCCTACACATCACATAACACATACGGGTCACAAATGATTCAATTCGTTCTTTAATTCACATATTCCTCTTTAGGCTTTATTCTTATCCCTTTAATTCAATTACAATGCTCAATGTATGCCTAAGAGTATTTAGAAGTGAAAGAGAACAAAAAAGGAAACACAGAATGCCTTTTTAAAATTTTCAGAAACAGGGTCCCCGATCGAGCATGGACTTCCCCGCTCGAACGGACCCATGAGGTTTGCAAAAGTACTGGATGCATCAAATTTACACTCGAGCGTGAAGTTGGGCGCTCGAGCTGAAGGCCTCACTACATGGCTCCCCGCTCGAGCGTGAACTTTCGCGCTCGAGCGAGCGTCATGTCTGCAGAAAAATACTGGGAGCTCGTATTTTACGCTCGAGCGGCTGTTTCCCCGCTCGAGCGGACATCATGAATTCTGGGTTTTCCAGATTGTGTTCTTGAGCTTGAATTCAACATTCAAACCAACCTTTCTTGCATATATAGCTCAAACTTCAAATATACTTCTGCTAACATGATACAAACACCACATTACATCATTATGAAGCTCAATTTCATGGATCAAATGCATGCATGTCCCAAATTACACCAAACTTGCTTTTATGATAACAATTCCATGTATTTCAAACTCATTTCCTCATAATTCGTACATGCATGTGGATTATAACTCCAATTTCAACTTAAGTGGTGCAAATGGTGATCACAAACATGAGTTCTAACCAAAATTCTACATGGATCATATTTTTCATACTCAACTATACAAATTCATGGCAATTATACACACGCATGCATTCCATGACTTCAAATTCAACAAAAACAACTCAATTCATGACCTTTATCATCATTCAACCTTGAATTTACAAATTTACAACTAGAACTCATGGATTACTCACCAAGAAGCTTTAATCTTCCCAAACTATGGTCAAATCTTGAGTTGGTCTTCAAATTATTCAAGCTTTAATGATCAAACTTCAATCTCTTACACTCTCTCTCTCTCTAGTTGAACCTCCCCCTCTTTTCTTAGAGTTAAAATCAGCCAATATTGAAGCTAAAGAGGAGAATTGAGTGTATATGGCCCTTTATATAGCCCCACTAAGTCAATTTATCAATATTAAATAATTGGGCACTTAATTAATCGTTCTGAATCTAATTATTCTGATTCGAATAAATTTTCAGTTAAATTTCACCATAGGCTCTAAAAATTACGCTAATCACAATGGCGTAATCAATTTCGGATTTTGTGGCCGATAAGGCCTTCAATTTAATTTCCAAAGCAGATAATCAAACAGATATTCCTACGGTGAACAGATAGAAATTCAAAACCACATATTTTCACATAATGGCACACAAAATCATATCAAACACATAATCACATTTATAATGAGGACCAATTAGCATAATACGGAATAGGGTTATCACAGTCTTCCCCCCTTTAGGAAGTTTGGTCCTCCAAACTTATTTTACCTTCGTCGGGAAACAAATGTGGATAGCGTAGTCGCATCTCCTCTTCTTTTTCCCACGTGGCATCCGTCCCATAGTGCTCTTTCCATTCCAGTTTCACCATTGGAATGGACTTGCTCTCAATTGTTTCACTTGCTGGTTAACAATTTGTTCCGGCCATTCGGCATATTTCATATTTTCATCAATGGCTACCCGGTGATAATCAAATCACATGAAACGGGTCTCGGAGGTAACCCCTCAGCATCGACACATGAAACACATTATGGATTTGTTCAAATCCCGGTGGCAAAGCAACCTTATAGGCAACTGGGCCAAGCCTCTCTAGAATCTGAAACGGCCCAATGTATCGGGGCGACAACTTGCCCTTCTTTCCAAACTTGACTTGGCCTTTCATTGGGGACACACGAATAAACACATGGTCACCGACCTCATAATCAAGAGGTCTTCTTCGAACATCTGCATAATTCTTCTATCGGTCCAGAGTTATTTTGAGCCTTTGCCGAATAGTTTTGATCTTCTCAGAAGTGTCTTGCACAATTTCAGGCCCAAGTAAAGCTCTATCCCCGACTTCTGTCCAACAAATCGGTGATCTACACCTCCTACCATACAAAGCCTCGTATGGTGCCATACCAATGCTGGAATGGAAGCTGTTATTGTATGCAAACTCTACAAGTGGCAAATAGTCTTCCCAACTCTCTTGAAAATCCAAAGCACACATCCGAAGCATATCTTCCAAAGTCTGTATTATTCATTCTGATTGCCCATCTATCTGTGGGTGGAATGCAGTACTGAACCTTAGTTCTGTTCCCATAGCTTCCTGCAAACTCTTCCACAATCTTGAAACAAATTTCGGATCTCTATCCGACACAATAGATACCGGGACCCCGTGTAAAAGGACAATCTCATCAACATATATGGTAGCCAATATATAAGCATTAAATGTAGTTCTAACTGGTAGAAAATGTGCAGATTTAGTCAGTCTATCAACTACAACCCAAACAGAATCCTTACCTCGAGGAGTCCGAGGTAGGCCAACAACAAAATCCATAGTCACATGCTCCCACTTCCATTCAGGAATAGGGAGAGGTTGAAGTAGACCGCTTGGTTTCTGATGTTCAGCTTTAACCTGTTAACACTGAAGACATTTGGACACATATTCTGCAATTTCTTTCTTCATTTTAGGCCACCAATAGGTTTGTTTCAGATCCTGATACATTTTATTGTTACCCGGATGCATAACAAATACTGACTTATGGGCTTCATCTAAAACCCTTCTCTTTAGTTCTGGAATATCCGGGACGCACATTCGGCTTCGAAACCTCAACACTTCATTTTCAATACTGGACTCTGCTTTTGGACTTGTGTCAAATTCATCAATCACCTTCCTGAGGAATTCATCCTCTTTTTGTTTCTGTTTAATTTCCTCAATGATTGCTGGCTCGGCTGTGATAGCGGCTATCAATCCGCCCTGTTCACACATTACCACTTCAATTTCAGACTTCTCAAAATCTTGCAAGATCTCTTTCTGTTCAGTAAGTAAACGGGCCATACTCCCCGTTGACTTTCTACTCAAGGCATCAGCAACTGTACTAGCTTTCCCGGGGTGATACTGAATCTCAAGATCGTAGTCTTTTATCAGTTCCAGCCATGTCCTCTGTCGCATATTCAACTCCTTCTGTGTAAAGAAGTAATTCAGACTTTTGTGATCCGTGTAGACTTCACACCTTGCCCCATACAAATAATGCCGCCATATTTTCAAAGCAAAAACAACTGCGGCCAATTCTAAATCATGTGTTGGGTAGTTCTTCTCGTGTGGTTTCAACTGAAATTCCTTCCTTGTTGATCACATGCCCTAAGGACACAACCTCATCCAACCAAAACTCACATTTCTTTAGTTTAGCAAAAAATTTCCTTTCCCGAAGTATTTGTAGGATAGTTCTCAAATGATGTTCATGTTCAAGTCTATCTTTAGAATATATCAAAATGTCATCAATAAAAACCACAACAAATTCGTCAAGGTAGGTTTTAAAAATTCAGTTCATTAAGTCCATAAATGCTGCCGGAGCATTAGTCACTCCAAATGGCATGACAAGAAATTCAAAATGACCATACCTTGTTCTGAACGCAGTTTTCTCAACATCTTCTGCCTTTACTTTCAGCTGATCATACCCGGATCTCAAATCAATCTTGGAAAACACTTGTGATCCCTACAACTGGTCAAACAGGTCATCAATGCGGGGTAAGGGATATTTATTCTTTATTGTTACCTTGTTCAGTTCTCGATAGTCAATACACAAACGTAGGGTTCCATTCTTCTTTTTCACAAACAATACAGGTGCACCCCATAGCGAAGTGCTAGGTCGGATAAACCCTTTGTTAAGCAGGTCTTGCAACTGTTCTTTCAATTCTTTCATTTTAGTAGCAACCATTCTGTAGGGAGTTTTAGAAATAGGTTGGGTGCCTGGCATAGTCTCAATTGTAAACTCTATCTCCCTGTCCACCAATTCCCCTGGTAGTTCATTTGGAAACACATTTGGAAATTCTCTAACAATAGGGATATTATTCAATTCAACATCTACAGATTGTTCAGACAGCACATAACACAAGTAACCCTGGCACCCTTTCCTGATCAGTTTACATGCTTTCATTGCAGATATCAAATAAGGTGGAGGTACTACCCCGTTACCCACAAACACAATTTCTTCCTGTTCTGGTGGTCTAAACACAATCCGTTTTGTCACACAGTCAATAGTGGCACAATATTTAGTTAACCAATCCATGCGAGAATGATATCAAAGTGCCTAAAGTTCAAGGGTAGTAAATCCACATATAGGATGGAATTCCCAACATGCATGTCACAAAAACGATATACAGATTCACACAATACAGATTCCCCAGATGGAGTAGACACACATAGCAAATATGGCAATAATTCTAGAGGTCTACTTAGTCTAGATACAAATGCACATGTCACAAAAGAGTGTGTTGATCTGGAGTCAATTAACACGAAAGCATCCTGCTTACATATAGAAATAGTACTTGAGACGACTGCGTTGGCATTCCGTGTATCGCCCGGAACAAGCGCAAAAACTCTCCCTTGTCTCACGGTATCCCCGGTGGTAGTAGATCTCATAGTATTTCCCGGCTTCGGGATTGATGTAGTCGAGCTTGTGAGACCCCTAACTTTTGTAAACCTTATTAGATCCCAAAATTTTGAGTTACTATAACAAAGCCCTTAATTCGTTGATTGCTCGCAAATTAAACCCTAGAGTCGAAAACGCATCACGGACGAAACCATACAAACCCTAATCGACCCTTGAAGCTTAGAAATCATTCATAACACTCTAATATTAATTATTTAACTCTCAAATTTTAGATTAATTGCTCTAAACCCTAACTTCCGATTTTTACAGTCTTCATTCAGTTATTTACCTTTAAATTCAAAGCAAGATAATACAAACCAAATTATTTTTCCTAAACACTAATTTATTAACTCTTCACTTGAAATATATATTTTAATTGAGCCCAAGCCCTCACATTTTTATTAAATCACAAATTGACCTCAAACAAGTACCATTATATATTTATATATACACTTGTATCCTAAAATCTTTTTTTAACATTATGTTTTACAATTTCCAAGATTTGTACACAAAATAAATAGGGAAATCTCCCCAAATCTCGAGGACATGACTAGCCATCATCATTATACTTTAGTACAAACAAATCCCTTGAATCTTGGAGCAATAATGACTTTAGTACCAATAAAGATTTGCTATGAGTATTTAAATTAGCCCTAAACCTAACTATATCATAATTAAATACATAAATAAGGTCCCAATACATGAGTTTAATTCCAAGCCCTCATTTCTTTTATTGATTTCAAGAATTACCCAAAAAAAAAATAGTACTATTAGTACCATCAATCAATTGAAATATATATATATATATATATATGCATACATTGAGAAGTGTGCCTCTAATACCTAAATTGATAAAAAAAATAATTAAAAAAATAGCCCCTTCACCCTTCCCTATGGCTAGCCTTCCTAGGAAAAAGTGAGAAACCAATTTCCAAGAACCACCATCATGAAATTCTAGAAAACACAACCTAGTACCCTAGACCTAGGATACAATTCTCAATGCTAGTTACTTTTCAACTAAGAGCCAACTAGATGATGCCTAATCCTATGATTTAACACCTTAATCACTCCTATCCCATTAGATTCCAAGCAAAACTCTAAACTTTCCATCCATTTTCAACTAGAGGGCCTTTTTGTCTTTTTACACCAAATTGTCTATAAATACCCACACCCCCCTAGCTTGCAAACACACACAACACACTCACTCACACACACATTTCAGTTAGAGAGAGGGAGGAGAGCAAGGAAGAGAAGTCTAGAGGAGAAGAAGGAGGAAGAAGAGAGCTTCTTGTGCAAAGCTTAGTAGGTAAGCCACAACACAACCTTCTCTTTCATTTTCCTTTTTCAAACACATGTTCTAAGGGTTCTAAATAATGTTTTCAGATCTGTTATTGATGAGTTACTTGTGTTAAAAATGCTAAAAGTTGAGTATTGATTCCATCTCTCTTGTATTTTCCCCATTTTGGCACAAAACCATCTTTTTATACCAATCTCTCAAACTTTCCAAAGGCACACCTTCAAGAAAACTTTATGAGTTAAATATATGTTAGTTAGCATGTTTTCTTCACAAAAGAAATGAAAACTTTCCCTCAGTGGAACCCTTTTCTTATAAATCTTCTTGTTTTGGACATTCCACCTTAGAATCTGTTTTTGCAGCCCACTTCCAGAAATTCTAGAAAAATGTATAAAATTATTCTGGACCTCTATTTTATGTCAAAACCTTCCTTAAGGAGTTATCTTTCAACTAAAATTGGTTTCATCGAAAAACATTAAGCGATTTGCAAGAAAATCAAATTTTCGTAACATTCGATGGGTCTGGACAGAATCTGGACAGCGCTGGAATGTTTTCTAAATAACTTAAAATCTGGAAAAGCAATCCCATTTTCGAAAAATGTTCTAGAAACTAGATCAAATTCTCTACGAACCATAGGAAGACCGAGTCCGGTGGAAGATCTAAAATAGTCCTTTCATTTTAATCTTTATGTGTTATTAAATCTGGAAATTTTGTTATGTATGGATGTTTTATGCCCTTGTATTCATGAAAATGTTTAATAGCTTATGATCATATCTTGGCATGATATTGTATGTGTTATGTTATGCTATTTATCTTTCTCATCTTAAGGATGCATGCTTACGTGGATATTATTATCTTGTAAGTTGGACTAACCTTGTCTTAAAACATTTAACTCAACGGGAAACCTAATTGGGAGGGTATTGGGTTTTCGAGCACTTGAGTAATGAAAAGATGAGAATATGTGATATATGGATTTTTGGGATGCGTTCCCTATTTGAAAGTTAAAGTCTTGCGCAAGCAGTTGTCGCGTAAACCCTGGAATGGAACGGACGTATTCGGACTCCTTGCGACGGTTTGAATGGTGAGATAAGGTTGGGTCTGGATGGGACATTTAGGATGATAAAACTTTTTCTGGAAGGATGAGGTTGGATTCAGGAGATAAAACTTTTTCTTTTCACTATCCCTTTTGAGGCCCTGCGGTTGGCGCTACGCGGTATATAACCGTTGGTAGGCATCCGATGTTAGTTCTACAACAAAGCAGCAAAAGGGGGAGTTCCGAATAGTCTGGTGTCCAATTCTTGTGGTTGGGAGGACAAAATCTCTTTGGGGGATTTCTAGTTTACTAATATCTAACTTGTAACCCCTTAGTTGAGTATCATGCTTTACTATTTGATGTTATATTTGTGATTGTGTATTGGACTGGGAAAGAGGGACGGGGTGTGTGTGTGTTTACTGGGCATTCAAAGCTCACAGCGTGTCATGCCAGATGCCGAAGAGGAGCTTATAGCTGGAGACGACAAACCTGAAACCTTCGAAGACTTTTGGCTATCTTAGAAAAGTTAGAAATTCCTTTTGATATTTTGTAAGACTCATATGAAGATTTAAGTTTTCTCTTAGAATGTAATGTAATGGATCAAGCTTTTGAAATTAATGATATTTGTGGTTGTTATGTACTTATATTTTAATATTTATACGTATACACCTTATCGTTGTTTATGAGACCTTGTGTCAATACCTTTTAAGATCTGTCAAAGGGGTAGTGCGCTGCCTAAGAAAGCCGGACTTAGAAGGGAGGCTAATTTGACTCCTCCGGCGATCTGGGATCTTACTTGGTTATTGACCATAGGACTCATTAGTGACTCTCCCTTGACTGCAACCAATAGTGTAGGTTTAGGGTGTCACAGAGCTAGCAGCTAGCTTCCCACTGTTTTGATTACAATCTCGGGCCATGTGCCCTTGTTTACCACATTTGAAACAGGCTCCTGACACACGGTAACAAACCCCACGGTGCCTTTTGCTACAAATATTGCACATGGAAGATGTGTCTCGGGAAGAATTCGAAGTATTTGAGGAGCCCGTGTTTTGCTTTTTCGAAAATTTCTTCTTTGAGAAGAAGCCTTGCCTTTTGTTGCCTTTCTAGTCAGTTGATGGTTTAGTTTGTCTAGCTGTATTGGCTTCTGATATTATGGCCCGGTCTAGCACCCCAATGTAGGTTTCTAGCTTCAAGACATTCACCCTTTCTAAAATGTCGCTGCGAAGCTCACTTTCAAAATGCCTCGCCTTCTTCTAATCAGTATCAATCACATGTGGTGCGAACCTAGCCAATTCAGTGAATTTGGCCTCATACTCGGCTACAGTCATACTGTCTAGCCTAAGCTCCATGAACTCTGACACTTTCCTATCCTGAACACACTGTGGGAAGTACTTGTCATAGAAAATCTCTAAAAATTTCACCCAATCAACATCTTTGTGATTCTCACGCATCAACATCCACCATCTTCTTGCTTCGTCTTCTAGCATTTAAAAGTGGCTAGAAGTACTTTCTGTGTCTCCGAACACGGGAACACTTCAAATAGTTTCTCGATGCCGAGAACCCAAGCTTCGGCTTTCAATGGATATAATCCACCATGGAACTGTGGTGGTTTCATTTTCTTGAATTCTTTGGTGAGAGCTATTATCTGATCATCATTCTAATTATCTGGCATGGGTGGTGCCGAAGGTGGAGGTGGAGGATGTGGTTGCTGCCACTGTTGTTGCCATTCCTGTTGTTGCCTCAATGTTTTTGCCATTTCCTGAATCAATCTCTCCATTCTATCTATTCTGGCAGTAGAGGACTCTTCTATCTCATCACCTCTTGTTCTCACCATCTGATTAAACTCACATTATACTGCATACAAAATATTCACAAGTTTGCATATATTAAAGAGCATACATATTCAAATAATTTGCAATGCAAGCAAATCACAAACTTATAACACATAGTTGTTCACATTGAAACATCTAGATGCATTCTCGATGCTATCAAATTCATACTTGTCACATGAATGCATCCTGGATCTTTTCTAGATGCTTATTGCTCTTTTGGACAAGTGTGTCCGTTATTAACTCGTGCTCTGATTCCACTCTGTCATGACCCGAACCCGCCCTCGTGGGTTAAGGATATAACCGGCCAGTAATCATGAGATTACTTACGGCCTCAAACCGAACCCAACGTATTTTAACAGAGTTAATGGGGGCCAAACGGAAGCAATTTAAAACTTTGTCCATAGAGCTGTGCTTACATGGCACATCATAACAAACCATACATATGCATATTAATAACTCACATCAAAATAAGTACTACACAAAGCTTTGTACATACAGGATCATATAAGTCTAAGTCAGCCAAACAAAACTATATACAAACGTATCCAAAGTCCTTGCCAATATGACAAAATAAAAAGATAGCAAAAAGGCGAAGACGAGTCTCGTGCGTGAGACGTAAGGCTGACTCTTCAAAACCTTGGTTGTTCCACACAAACTTCACTGGGGCTGGGTTTGGACCTCTCTTGGCTCACCTACAAACACATGAATGAGCGTGAGCGAAAGTCTAGTGAATAATATCAAATAAGGAAGTTACACAAATGGTATTTAGAACAACGTGCTTCAAACGGCCTTGGGCCTAATTCGTGTTTCTAACTAACATATATAAATATACGTCAAGTGATTACGGTTCCAAGTACATCATACGGCCTCAGGCCCAATTCATTCGTGTCATTCAAGTCAAACTGGCCTTGGGCCCATTCATACTTTCAATCATGTCAAACTGGCCTTTGGCCCATTCAGACTTTCATTCATGTCAAACTGGCCTTTGGCCCATTCATTTATTCATGTCAAACTGGCCTTTGGCCCATTTATCTTTCATTCAGATCACACTGGCCTCTGGCCCATTCATTCTGTCATTCAAACTCATACGGCCTCTGGCCCATTCACTTTATCATTCAAACTCATACTGGCCTCTGGCCCATTCGTTTATGTCAGACTGGCCTTCGGCCCGTTCATTCATTCATTCGTGTCAAACTGGCCTCTGGCCCATTCATACTTTCATGTCAAACTGGCCTTGGGCCCATTCATTTGGCATAGCAAACATTGTCCACCAATCAGATTAACAAACTTATAAACTTACATAGAAGTAAGCAATTGGACAACGACATATTTCAGATATCTTTGTCAAGATATTACTCATAGTGATCGGTTGGTTGGTTTGCCCTGGAGCTTGACCCTACACATCACATAACACATACGGGTCACAAATGATTCAATCTGTTCTTTAATTCACATATTCCTCTTTAGGCTTTATTCTTATCCCTTTAATTCAATTACAATGCTCATTGTATGCCTAAGAGTACTTAGAAGTGAAAGAGAACAGAAAAGGAAACACAGAATGCCTTTTTAAAATTTTTAGAAACAGGGTCCCTGCTCGAGCGTGGACTTCCCCGCTCGAGCGGACCCATGAGGTCTGCAAAAGTACTGGATGCATCAAATTTACACTCGAGCGTGAAGTTGGGCGCTCGAGCTGAAGGCCTCACTACATGGCTCCCCGCTCGAGCGTGAACTTCCGCGCTCGAGCGGGTGTCATGTTTGCAAAAAAATACTGGGAGCTCGTATTTTACACTCGAGCGGCTGTTTCCCCGCTCGAGCAGACATCATGAATTCTGGGTTTTCCAGATTGTGTTCTTGAGCTCGAATTCAACATTCAAACCAACCTTTCTTGCATATACAGCTCAAACTTCAGATATACTTGTGCTAACATGATACAAACACCACATTACATCATTATGAAGCTCAATTTCATGGATCAAACACATGCATGTCCCAAATTACACCAAACTTGCTTTTATGATAACAATTCCATGTATTTCAAACTCATTTCCTTATAATTCGTACATGCATGTGGATTATAACTCCAATTTCAACTTAAGTGGTGCAAATGGTGATCACAAACATGAGTTCTAACCAAAATTCTACATGGATCATATTTTTCATACTCAACTATACAAATTCATGGCAATTATACACATGCATGCATTCCATGACTTCAAATTCAACAAAAACAACTCAATTCATGACCTTTATCATCATTCAACCTTGAATTTACAAATTTACAACTAGAACTCATGGATTACTCACCAAGGAGCTTTAATCTTCCCAAACTATGGTCAAATCTTGAGTTGGTCTTCAAATTATTCAAGCTTCAATGATCAAACTTCAATCTCTTACACTCTCTCTCTTTAGATGAACCTCCCCCTCTCTTCTTAGAGTTAAAATCAGCCAATATTGAAGCTAAAGAGGAGAATTGAGTGTATATGGCCCTTTATATAGCCCTACTAAGTCAATTTATCAATATTAAATAATTGGGCACTTAATTAATCGTTCTGAATCCAATTATTCTGATCCGAATAAATTTTCAATTAAATTTCACCGTAGGCTCCAAAAATTACGCTAATCCCAATGGCGTAATCAATTTCGGATTTTGTGGCCGATAAGGCCTTCAATTTAATTTCCAAAGTAGATAATCAAACAGATATTCCTACGGTGAATAGATAGAAATTCAAAACCACATATTTTCACATAATGGCACACAAAATCATATCAAACACATAATCACATTTATAATGAGGACCAATTAGCATAATACGGAATAGGGTTATCACATAATCTGATGCCATTCGGAGATTTGGGGGCGTCAAAACCTCGAATTCAAATTTCTTAATGAACTAGTTTGCCTAAACTGAAATCTGGCTCTAACTCCCAAATCGAGAACCCGATTGGAGTCCCGTCTTCTCCCACAAGTCTCTCGTGCCTAGGCAGTCTTGTGTGCCAAGTTTCTTGCTAATCCAACCTCGTTTGGTGATTTTGGGGCATCAACACAACAATTCAAGTTTCTTAAGGAACTAGTTTGCCTAGAGTGAAATCTGGCTCTAACTGCCAAACCGGGAACCCGATTCGAGTCCCATCTTCTCCCACAAGTCTCTCGTGCCTTGGCGGTCGTGTTTGCCAAGTTTCATGCTAATCTGACGCTGTTTGAAGATTTGGGGGCGTCAAAACCTCGAATTCAAATTTCTTAATGAACTAGTTTGCCTAGACCGAAATGAGGCTCAAACTCCCAAACTAGGAATCCGATTGGAGTCCCGTCTTCTCCCATAAGTCTCTCGTGCCTAGGCGGTCGTGTGTGCCAAGTTTTGTGCTAATCTGACCCCGTTTGGTGATTTTGGGGCGTCAACACATCGAATTCAAGTTTCTTAAGGAACTAGTTTGCCTAGAGTGAAATCCGGCTCTAACTCCCAAACCAAGAACCCGATTCGAGTTCCTTCTTCTCCCACAAGTCTCTCGTGCCTAGGCGGTCGTGTGTGGTATGTTTCTTGCTAAACTGGCGCCGTTTGGTGATTTTGGGGCGTCAACACCTTGAATTCAAATTTCTTAATAAACTAGTTTGCCTTGATTGAAATCCGGCTCTAACTTCCAAACCGGGAACCCGATTGGAGTCTCGTCTTCTCCCACAAGTCTCTCATGCCTAGGCGGTAGTGAGTGCCAAGTTTCGTGCTAAACTGACACCGTTTGGTGATTTTGGGGCATCAACACCTCCAATTCAAATTTTTTAAGAAACGAGTTTGCCTAGACCGAAATCCTGCTATAACTCCCAAACCGGGAACCCGATTGGAGTCCCGTCTTCTCCCACAGTCTCTCGTGCCTAGGTGGTCATATGTGCCAAGTTTCGTGCTAGTCTGATGGCGTTTGGAGATTTTGGGGCGTTAACACCTCGAATTCAAGTTTCTTAAGGAACTAGTTTGCCTAGAGTGAAATTCAACTCTAACTCCCAAACTGGGAACCCGATTCGAGTCCCATCTTCTCCCACAAGTCTCTCGTGCCTAGGTGGTCATATGTACCAAGTTTTGTGCTAATCCAATGCCATTTGGAGATTTTGCGGCGTTAAGACCTCGAATTCAAATTTCTTAATGAACTAGTTTGCCTAGAACGAAATTCGGCTCTAATTCCCAAACCGGGAACCCGATTGGGGTCCCGTCTTCTCCCACAAGTCTCTCGTGCCTAAGCGGTCGTGTATGCCAAGTTTCATGCCTAGCCTCTATCCTTTTGGGCTGTGTACAGTTAATTTATGGTTTTCTTAGCTTAGAATGCAAAGATACATTTTATACCTGATCCTCTGGTGGTGGTGTATATGGATTCTCATCTCCTGCAGATTCCCTAAATGCCCGGTGGCCACTCGATCCATCAGGAGCCTATGATAGTCAATACATAATGCGTTAATCATATTTGAATTTCATTATATATATGAACATATATGTTGTGTGAAAATTTAACTATCAAACAATTTAATTTATGTCAAACCTGTCTGTTGGGATCCACACTCGCCTCCTTTGACACAACGGTCATCATTTCATTTGCTGTAAATGTGTAGAGAACTCTGCTCGCATCTCCTCCCTCATCTCCTCCTTTTAACTCATCCCTTAGCTCTGCACGAACCTACTGGGTGATCTGAACAATAGTCGATGGCTGGGGTGTTGACTGTGATAGCCCAACACCATCTTTATACACCGCTCTCCGAGGCACCGTTCTCCCGTATGTGCGACAATATCCATGTCTGTCATGACCTATCAACTCATGGATAATGGCATTCCTAGCCTCCAAAGTCCAACAATCCTCAGGTAGCATGGAGAGTTGACAATTAAACTCATCATGTATTGAATAAGACATACAAGTATATGTCAAATTAAGATGGTTGACACACAAAAAATAAAAAATAAACTTTAAATACAATGTTAGGTGTTTGGAAACTACCAATGTCTGGATAACCTCAGGGTCATCTGCTCTACGAGTCATAAGCCAAACATTCATCTTATCAGTAGACTCCCCCTTATTGGTCATCTAGATTTTTTTAGAAATATGAAAATTAGAATCCAAATAATTTGCAAATATACAATGTTTATTTATATACAAAAATAAACAATAAAATATAAACCTTACGTTGTATCTGAGCGAAAGTAGTACGCCCTGTTGTATGAGCTATGCCGTGAGCTCGCTGATTTTTAGCGTTCCTAGTTGCAACTTTCTATAACAGGTTCAACAAATGTAAGTATATAAATATGATTTGTATGTTTACATATCATACATATAACTTATTTGTATACCTCAGCATCGAAAGTACGCCAATACTTCACAAGTTCTCCCACTAGCTTGGCACAATGTGCAAAGGAACATCATTCTTCAGATTAGGATCAGAACTTCTAGGCTTGAAATACTTAGTCTTAATCTTATTCTTGTTATCCTTCCATATGCTGTTGCAGGTTTTCATGCAGATTGGCTTATACTCCTCTGGACATATATTCAAATTGTCCTATAAAACACAATTTCATAGCTTAAATATTAATAACACAATTTTGGAATTTGAATTTTTGGACAAAATATACTTTTACCTTCACATCCTTCTAGATAGCATCAAGAATATCATCAGGCACAGTGTTCCAGTCAAGAAAAGTAAGAGGAACAATATTACCATTCTGCACAATATTGCCAGGTTAAGTAGTTAACTTAGACATGTTAACCCCTATTGGGCAGTAATTTTCATCAAATTGTATGTCCAACTTTGTACCAGTACCCCACTCCCTAATGCCCTTGGCACATCCTCTACCATGCCTAGTCGAGGTTGATGAAGAACTAACATGACCTGCGAGATACAATAACAATAAACAATATGCAATGATAATAAACAAATGCAAATTTAAATAATATCAATAAAAATCGAATTCGTATACCTGAGGTAGGCTGTGAAGAAGTCGAAGGGTTTGGAAAATACAATGAGAATAAACAAGTTATATATAATGAGAATAAGTAAATATATATTTAAATAATTTTCATACAAATCAAAGCAAATTTATATACCTGCGGATGGCTTATAAGATGATGACTCTAGTCGGGATGATAGCTGCTATGGTGCCACTGATGGTGGTCGATGCGATGGCACTAATGGCCCCTTTGATGGTGCTCGCTGTGATGCCTCCTCTAATGGTGGTGCCACTAATGGTGGTCGCTGTGGTGGCTAGTCAGATAGTGGTGGCACTAATGGCCCCTCTGATGGTGGTCGATGTGATGCCTCCTCTGATGGTGGTGCCACTAATGTCCTCTTACGCACCACATCGGACATCATGCGTAGGGGATGATCAGACTTCCTCTTCCTTGCCATAATAATCTACAAGTGCCATGACATTAATTAACATTAGAAACGTAGAGAATGGTTTTGAATCAACTATAATATCACATTAATTGAACTAATACAATTACAAAGACAAAGTAAATTAAGAAATTGATGATTAACTATAACCTTAGCCTTAATTCAATTACTGATGTTTATTAAATATTAGTCTATTTCCACATCAAGTGTTTCTCCTTCTGCGGCTTCCCTCACCCAACCAACTTCTTCATCACGGAGCATTATGTTTTCTTCTAATTGTTGGCTCATATATGGCTCGATTTCTAGATCAGTCGAATTCATAACAAATAAACCTCTTTGAGGCATCTTCACTACTACTTGCCAGTCTAGTTCTAACGGGTCTGCAACATACCAAACTTGCTCTGCTTGGGATGCCAAGATGAAAGGTTCATTAGTAATTCAATCATCTCGGTACAACAAATGATTGAAGTTGACCAACGTGAAATTGAAGACATCTTGTATCTTCCCGTGAATGTTGTCAATCCAATCACACTTAAACAACACATGCTTCTTCTCATTGGAATATCGAATCTTAACAATATTTGTCAATTGTCCATAATAGTACACAGACCCCACAGTTGGATTCTTGTCTTTTCGACTAGCATAACTTATGGTATCTGCCTTCAAAGCTACACCACAATTTTGTGTGGCTCGACGGTCATCCATGGCCTTTACTCGATACCGAAACCCATTCATTATATACTCGTTGAACCTCCTTGCCAGGTTATGAGGACCATTTTCCAATACAATAATCTCTTCAGAAAATGTGATATCATTGGTCCTTCGCAAAGTTTGAACCTATTTAAAAAAAAAAATTGTAAAATTTAAAATGTAGTTCGAATTAGGTAAATAGAATCTGTAGATTTAAATACATACATGTTCCTTGAACCAAATGTGAAAAGTTTCAAAATGTTCACGCCGAAGCTGATGATTGTCAACACGAGGCATTTTGACCTTAAGTACTTCAAGGTGTTTGCTGTGTAGATTGAAAATTTATCAATAAAAAAATTTTGGTTCAAAATTCAATGAAACATAATAAAATATTGAGTGAGTGACATAACTTACTTTATGAATGGTTGAACCGCGCTTGTATTGAATAAGACATACCGATGAGCTTGTACCCAAGAAGTATTATCAAGATAAAAGCTTGTGCTTTCACCAACAGCACGACCCAGATTATCATCACCACTGTAGTTCCTCACGGGTCGACTAGATTTGGTTTCCACATCATTGAGATATTGTGCACAAAAATTCATGCATTCTTCCATAAGATATCCTTTAGCAATTGAACCTTCTGGATGAGCTCTATTATGCACATATTGCTTCAATGTAAGAAGATACCTCTCAATTGGATACATCCATCGAAACTGAATCGCTCCACCCAATAATGCTTCGTCAGCTAGATGTATAGGCAAGTGCTCCATTATATCAAAAAAAGTTTGAGGAAATATTTTCTCTAGATGACAAAGTGTTACGACGATACGATCTTGAATATATTGCAAATCCGTCCCACGATTCACTTTGGAACACAATTGTCTAAAGAAATTTCTCAATTCAATCAAAGGTTCAATTACATTCTTCGGTAACGATCTTCGAATAGCCAATGGAATTAGTTGTTGCATCAGAATATGACTATCGTGGCTCTTAAGACCCCCAATACTTCTATCATGTAAGCGCACGTGACGCGATATATTGGATGAATACCCATCGGGAACTCTAAGTTCCTTCAATACTTTCAAGAACAAATCTTTCTCATCCTTGGTCATCGTGAATTGTGATGGTGGTAAATAAGCTTTATTCGACCCTCTTAACTGCAAATGTAGGGGTTTTCTAATATTCATTTCTTGTAAATCACGCCGAGCATTAACACCATCCTTTGATTTTCCTGCAACCCATAACATTGTCCACAACACATTATCACAAACATTCTTCTCTATATGCATCACATCGAGGTTGTGTCTTATTAGATTGTGCTCCCAATATGGCAATTCAGAAAAGATACTCTTTTTCTTCTAGCTATGGGTGCAATGTCCAGTTTTCTCCTTCTCAACTTGTCTCTTATGCCTCTCCTTAAGGTTATTCCTCTTGTATTGGGTTAAAATACCCTCACATTCTAATTGTGGCAACATCTCAGTTCCAGACAACAATTTTGGTTTGAGTCTGAATTCCCGACTACCATCAAATGATACTTTATCCTTTCGAAATTTATGGCCACTAGGTAAAATCTGCGATGACCCAAGTATGATTGTTTCCTACTATGCTTCAACCAACACGATGTAGTTTCCTTATTGCAACAAGGACATGCATATTCACCTTTAGTGCTCTATCCTGACAAGTTTGCATATGCAGGAAAATCACTAATTGTCCACAGTAAAGCTACATACAATTGAAACATTTGATTTGTTGATGCATCAAATGTAGAGACACCATCATTCCATAGTTCTTTCAACTCCTCAATCAACGGTTGCATATACACATCAATCTTGTCACCAGGTCCTTTAGGGCCATCAATAAGCATAGATAAAATTACAAATGGTTGCTTCATGCACATCCATAGCGGCAAGTTGTATGGAATGAGCATAATAGGCCAAGTGCTATGAACTATGTTCATCGTCCTAAATGGGTTAAACCCATCAGATGCTAAGCCAAGCCTTACACTGTGGCAATCATTACTAAAGTCAATATTTCGACAGTCAAAATCTTTCCATGCAAGGAAGTCAACAAGATGCCTAAAGACACCGTCATCAATTCGTTCCTCTGCATGCCATCTCATTAACTTGGCCATCTTGGATGACATAAACAACCTCTGCAACCTTGGCTTTAAAGGAAAATACCTCATCTGTTTTGCAGCTATTCGTTTGCCACCTTTGTTAGGACCATTTGAACCACCATTACCATTTGATTTCCATCTAGAATTGTTGCATATGACACATTTATCAAGCAACTGTTGGGACATGCATCCCACGTCTCATACGTAAAGCCCAAATCTGTTGTGACCTTTTGAGCTTTATAATATGAGTATGGGAGTTTCACACCTACCAGGAACGCCTCATTCAATAACTCAAGTAACATGTCAACAGACTTGTCTGTCCATTGATTAAGCACCTTCAGATGTAGAAGTCGAACAATGAATGACAAAGATGTGAACTTCTGACAACCCAGATACAGTTCACTTTGTGCATCTTGAAGAAGTTTGAAATACGTTGCAGTCTCTACATTTGGACCGAGCTGTGCATGGGGATCAGGTGCCTGTGGTTCATTACCCTCAACACTTGTATCGACATGTGGATTTCCCATAACCCCTTGTATCATTCCAACCATATCATCCCCAATGTCTAAATTAGCCAATATTTCATTCTCTCGATTACCATGCAGAGATACGTAAGATTCCCCATCATTAATCCAATGTTTGTACTTTTTAAAGAAACCATTCAAAATCAGATGCTCCAGCACACCCTCTTATACAAGATGATATCGATTCTCACATTTCCTACGCAGGCAACTAACCATCGAACCTTCAGTCCCATTGGTGTAGGCAAACACAAGGAATTGATCAATCCCATTAATGTATTCCCTCGACATCCTATTTGGCAAGTCAATCCAACTCTTATCCATCCTCTATTCTTCCCTTAAATATCTCTTCTGCACATATCCACAAAAATTAAACATCAAATAACTATAAAACATGATTAATTTGAAAAAAAAAAAAAAATTGTTTTAAAACATCAATCTCAAATTGGGTTCACAGTTTGAGAGTTAGAGCCAGATTTCACTCTAGATAAACTAGTTTCTTGAGAAACTTAGAATTCGAAATGTTGATGCCCCAAAATCACCAACTGGTGTCGGATTAGCACGAAACTTGACACACAAGACTACCTTGGCACGAGAGACTTGTAGGAGAAGATGAGGCTCGAATCGGGTTCCCAATTTGGGAGTTAGAGCCAGATTTCAGTCTAGGTAAGCTAGTTTCTTAACAAACTTAGAATTTGAAGTGTTGACGCCCCAAAGTCACCAAATGGCGTCGGATTAGCACGAAACTTGGCATACACGGCCGCCTTGGCACGAGAGACTTGTGGGAGAAGACAAGACTCGAATCGGGTTCCCGGTTTAGGAGTTAGAGCCAGATTTCGGTCTAGACAAACTAGTTCCTTAAGAAACTTAGAATTGGAGGTGTTGATGCCCCAAAGTCACCAAACGACGTCGGATTAGTACGAAACTTGGTACACACGACCGCCTAGGCACGAGAGACTTGTGGGACAAGACCAGACTCGAATCGGATTCCCAGTTTGGGAGTTAGAGTGATATTTCGGTCTAGAAAAACTAATTTCTCCTCGGAACTTAGAATTCGAGGTGTTGACGCCCCAAAGTCACTAATTTCTCCTGAAAATGTTTTAATTGGAAGATATAACAAGTGTATTTACAGCGTCAAATGTTTTTTATCCCAACAATGAACCGTAGTGGTTGGTGAACTATTTCATTTGTATGCTATCGCTTTTGTGTGTGTGTGTGTGCGTGTGTGTGTGAGAGAGAGAGAGAGAGTGTTGTCTTCAGTAATGTAATCCAACAGCAACCAATGTTATAATTGTGGATTGTTCACGTAACTTCCATTCATCTATTTATTGTTTTTATTTAATTTGTCCTTTCAAGAAGCATGAAATATCACAATGTTGGAAACCTAGGGGAATTTATAATCTATAGCTACATGCTTTTCTTCCTTCTAAGAACTTATTTGGCAGTACAAAGATGAAAAATGACCATACATTGTTTGTGGCGCGGTGGAGGCGGCTTTCCAATATTTTGTGATACCAATCCAAAAGAAAAAAATCACAGTGAAATAAATATCTATTCCTTGTTAAAGACCCAACATGTAGTGATACGGAACGTGCATGCACCAATTTTGGCTTTTTGCCATGGAGATTTTATTTACAATTTTATAATATAAGTCTTTAGTATTTTATTTATTTTCTTTTTAATTATAGTTTAATTTGGAGTTTTATTAACATTTGGTTTCTTATTTTATTAGGGATTCCAATTTTCAAATATTATTAGGGTTTTACTTTCCGATTTTAATAGACTATAAAGAACTTTAAAAATGAAACAACCCTTTTTCTTAATAGGTTCAAACAAAGCAGAGGCATGTAAAGTCCAACTTTTAGTAAACCTCAGATTAAACTCATTTTAGTAAATGATGGGAATGTGATCTCCTTCCATGCTCTCTAATGCAACTTTTTCAACTCCATGAAAAAGGATAAACCTAAGGAAATAAATAGGAGGGAAATTTCTAGATCCCTAAATCTAGAGTATTAGAATTAGAATAGATTCAACAGAAATGTATCATATTCAGAACATGCATTTCAAAACATAAATTGCCTGGGTATTATTAGCCTTTTATGATATATTTTTAAGTTTCAAAGCATATTGCAGGAACAAAAACACAAAAAACAAAAACAAACTGGATATGATGAGAAAAACCATTGATATCTATCTAACAAACTACAAAAACTGCAGATCTACCATAAGGTTTGCATCTACATCTAAGGCTTATCACAGGCATTTCTATTTTTCCGATAAGTCTAGATTCATAAAAGACTAATTAATGTTAAGAAATAAAGTAAAACTTTTTCATTAAATGACCATAGATAGACCTAGATTAATCCTAAACTTATGTATCTCTCTTTTGAAACCCATATAGTATTTTTTAAAAAAAATATTTTTTCAAAATTAATATATATATCATTTTCATAAGCCCAATTGACAAATTCATAAGCCTGCATCAATAAGAACAAGTAATACTTTTTGTATTTTTATAAATAAAGATATTTATATAAGTTAAAGAGAACAAAAGCAACAAGTAATACTTTCCAGTTTAATTTGAATAAACCAATTCGTCAAAATAGTTATAGTTTGTGATCCAAATGGCCATTAAAATTCATAATTTCACTGCAAAATTTATAGCTAAGTGAAAAAAGAATACAACCAGAATTGATCCAAGAAAAAAAGACTTACATAATCTTGATCCAAGAATCTGAGCTGTTTATAGACCTAAAGCAGCTCAAAATTCCATTCACCACATCCCGATGTTGAAGAAAACAACAAAATTCAATAAATTCAGAACATAAAAACCAAGAAATCCCACATCTGTCACTCACAATAATTTATTTAACAAATTACAAAGTTTGAGAATCAGATTCAACAGATCTAACCCTTATCCATATTTTATTTTATTATTATTTTTGCACAGACCTTACCCAGATGTCTGATTATCTTCTTGGAAACAAGAACAGCAACAGACAAAGTGGTCAAGAAACCGTAAATTGGAAACCAAAATTAGGACGAAGTTAAAAAAAGAAAAGAAAAGAAAAGAAAAACATAAACCCAATTCACATGAGCTTTGGATAAGGCTTAAATTTGTGACAAAATTACTAGATTTTAACAAAAATTAATCATGTAAATTAGGAATTTGGGAAGAGAAATTAGAGGGAAAAAATGCAAGAAATTGGAGAGTATTTGGAACTATTTTTTTCTTTTTTACCTTTAGTCCCGTAGAGAGGTGTCCCTTCGAGCTTCCAACTTGGGCATTTTATATCGAGATTCAAGTCAAGGGAGTTGAGAGTGGAGTGAGATCTAGAGCATGAAACTCACTGCTGCTCGTCACTCTGGCGAAGGCCGTCGTTCACCCTTGTCACTCGTCATTCATAGTTGCTGCTGCTCATCACTCCGGTGAAGGCCGTCGTTCACCCTCGTTCACTCCAGTAACGATGAATGCGAGTAAGGATTTTGAGGATTTTGGTTTCAGAATTTTAGGGATTTTGGTTTCAGATGTTGAGGATTTTGATTTTGAAGATTTTGGGGATTTTAGGGATTTTGGGGCACACGACCGCGAATGGGATACAAATGAGCGGGACACCAAATACTTATTTTTTGCGACGACATATTTCAACCGTCGCAAATGATACATATTAACCAATCAAAACGATGCCGTTTTACCAATATTTGTTTGCGATGGGCTTTTGCCATCACAAATGGTCCACTTTTGCGACAGTAACTTCTTACCGTCGCAAAATAATATTTTTTGCGACAGTATACCAGGCATCGCAAATGTTCCTACATTTTTCTTTTATAATCATTAGCGACGGAGGTCAGTACCGTCACAAAAGGTCATTTTTTTCGATGGCAGATACATGTCGTTGCAAAAGATTTTTTTTGGCAATGGCAACTACACTGTGTCGCAAAAAACCATTTTTTGCGATGACAGTTACCCCATTGCAAAAACCTCCGTGTTATTTGCCCTGATTTCTTGTAGTGAAAACTGCGACTAAGGTCATGATACATCTTTGTGCCTCCCAGATGTACCACAAGGCGTGAATGGTGAAACTCGAAAAGTACCTCCTCTCGACAAGACTCTGGCATGAAAAGATAGTCGAGGTATCTAAGACTTGAGTCAGAATACACGTTCAAGCCCTTCTGTACCTTTCCATTAGAGATCTTCTCCTGGAGGGTTTCTACCTCACCACTCTATGCTTCTATAACCCATTTCACATGTATAGGTTGTGCAACTATAGTAAACAAAGTTTCCGAATCAACGGACTCGCCAAGATGCAAGTCGAACTCACCAATAGCACCCAACATCTCCCATTCCTGGATGGCAATACTCGTTACACTGCTAACGAACTTTCTACTCAAGGCATCAACCACTACGTTGGCCTTTCCTAGATGATAATACAACTCAAAATCATAGTCCTCCATGAATTCCATCCATCTTCTTTGCCTCGAATTCAAATCTTTTTGTGAAAACAGATAATTCAAACTCTTATGATTGGAATTGACCTCAAATCGCTTACCATACAAGTAATGCCTCCAAATCTTCAAGGCAAAGATCACCGCTGCTAGCTCTAAATCATGAGTAGGATAGTTTCTCTCGTGTGTTTTCAATTGACGTGAGCCATAAGCTACTACCTTCCCTTCCTGCATCCAGACACAACCCAAACCTTCCCGAGATGCATCACAATACATAAAATAGCCCAAACCCCCCTCTGGAATAATCAACACTAGAGCAGTGGTAAGTCTAACCTTGAGCTCTTGAAATGACTTCTCACAAGTCTCATTCCACACAAACTTAACTTCCTTTCTTGTAAGCCTAGTCAATGGTGAGGCTAACCTAGAAAAATCCTTCACAAACCGACAGTAATACCCGGCCAACCCCAAGGAACTACGAATCCCAAAGGCATTCGTAGGTTGTTCCTAATCTTGTACTGCTTCTATCTTAGAAGAGTCTACAGTCACTCTCTCCCCAGACACCACATGGCCTAAGAACTTCACTTCTCTCAACTAGAATTCACACTTCTCGAATTTAGCATACAACTTGTGGGCTCTAGGAAACTCAAGTACAACTCGCAAGTGTTCCTCGTGCTCCTCCTCAGAGGGTGAGTAAATCAAGATGTCATCAACATAGACGACCACAAAATGGTCCAGGAAGTCAAAAATCCGGTTCATCAAGTCCATAAACAAAGCCAATGCATTGGTTAGCCCAAAAGGCATCACTAAGAACTCATTATGGCCATACCGTGTACAAAATTCTGTCTTCTGGATATCCTTTTCCTTCGCTCTCAACTGATGATAGCCAGACCTCAACTCTATCTTAGAGAAATAACAAGACCCCTTCAACTGATCAACAAAATCATCAATACGAGGCAATGGGTACTTATTCTTAACAGTTACTCGATTAAATTTTCAGTAATCAACACAAAGTTGCAATGCACCATCTTTCTTCTTGGCAAAGAGGTTAGTGCTCCCCAAGGCAAAGTACTAGGGCGGATAAAACTCTTATCTAGTAATTCATGGGGTCGAATCTTTAACTCACTCAATTCGGCGGGTGCAAATCTATACGGTGCCATGAAAATCGGTGCCGTGCCAGACACTAAATCAATAGAGAACTCAATCTCATGGTGAGGTGGTAAACTAGTGAGGTCCTCGGGAAAGACATCTTGGTATTCACAAACTACCCTCGGTAACTCAACTTGAGCCACATCACTCTCAACACCCAAGAATGTAGCAAGAATAAGACTAAGCTTACCCCAACCATGCGAATCACACACAAACAATAAGGCTCTATTGACTCTGGCCCCCATGAAATAAAAACAATCAACACTCGAGGTATATATAGTAACCCTATGACGGTAACAATCTATGATAGCCCGATACGATGACAACCAGTGCATAGCCAATATAGTATCAAAACTCGACATGTCAATCAACACAAATGCAAAAAGAAGTTGGCGATCGGCAACCTCTATATCATAACCCTGACACCCCTGCTTCGAAACAACTTTTCCACCAACAAGTGTCTCTACCCTAAGTGCAGATGCTAACCGGGCGACTTCTAATCCCAATGTCGATGCAAATGCAAATGAGATAAAAGAATGAGATGCACTTGTATTAATCAACACATGGGCAATAAAATTGTATAACAAGAAAGTACCTCTCACAACTGAAGGCACTAGTACTAAGTCTGGCGTGGTAACAACATACACACATCTTGTAGGTCTTTTCTCTACCTCTCCACCCCTTAGAGCATAAGTCTAATGCACTGACTGAGCTGAATGTACTGACTAGGTAGGTTGATGACTCTCTGTCTGTCTCAAACTAGACGCACCTACTGTGCCACCCAAGTAAGAAAAAAACTTTTCATATGCTCTGACTGCCCACACTAATAACAGGTAAGTAGCTGGCATCTCTCCCGGCTCTGACTTTGAGAATGAGTCGAAGTAGGTGCAAATTGTTGCCTTCTTCCCTCATGCTTGCAAGCTGGAGACTTGTGGCCCAACTGGCTACACTTAAAACAAGTGAAGCCTCCCTGATTAACTCTCTTTGAACCCGAGCTTGGCACAAGAAATGTGGATCTAGACTGTGCTTCCTAGGACTGTTGTGGGTCAGAATCCCTCTGCCTTTTACTGTCCCGATTCTCCCCCTACACCTCCTGACTCCTTTGTCTGGAGCCCCTCATCCTCTTCTCCTTAGTCTGAATTACAATCTCTAAGTAAGCCACTACCTCCACAAGATGACCGTAATCCCTAATCGTGGATGCGACCACCTTGAAAAGGAGGCCGGTTCTCAATCTCTTCTCAAACTCCAAGCAACGTCGTTTCTCTGTTGCTACCAACTTCGGTGCTATTGTTTAAAAATAGCAAATAACTAATTTAAAACTCGTAGAAAGTGCAAAGAATCCCTACCTCATACTTAGAAGACAAGAGAGAGAGAGAGTGAAGGAAACTCAAAGACGCCAAAAATCAACTTTGCTCCAATTAGAACGAAGCCCTCGATAAGCTCTGCCTTTTTAACAAAGGGACACAGGTGAAGAACTTGATGGATCTAGGTGTAATTGTATAGAAAAGTAGAGTTTTAGAGAGAGAGGGTGTAGATATAGGGTTTTGAAAGGTTTAGAGAGAGAGAGAGAGTGAATTGAAAAAAGTGACTAAGAAAAGTGACTTTACGAACTGATATATGCGAAGACCGCTCAAGCGCAAGAAGTCTCGCTCGATCAACTAGTCACAATAAGTTGCACCGCTCAAGCACAAGAAGCTTCGCTCGAGCGAAGAATACCAACCCCCAGAAGTTTTACAGATAGAGAACCACCGCTCGAGCACAAGAAGGCTCGCTAGAGTGAATACCGCCCAAGTTCAAGAAATACCGCACAAGCGAAAAATGCCAACTCCCAGTATCTCTGCAAACTTGCAAAAATACTGGAAGTTCACAAGGACCGCTAGTGCAAGAAGTGTTGCTCGAGCAAAGAAACAAAATTTTGGGCAGCAATAGATTGAAAAACAAGCAACCAACCTGTTCCAAATGCAACCAACACAACTGAATAGCCAAACTCAAAGAGAAATAAGGAGAAACAAGGAATGAACAAGTATATAAGACAATGAAACCCAGATCCAAAACATCAAATGGGTCGGGGTCCAAACCAGAATCTCTATATAGCCTCCCTTCAAAATCCAACCACCTTTGATAGTAGAGCTACATTTTTGACAGATCTTACAAGGTATTAACACAAAGTCTACATGAGTTGACAGAAGATAAGGTTAGGCTACATATAATTTATATAGATATATATGTGAAGTAATAATTACAAGATCGTATCTTAATTACGTTGAAAGTTTAAAAACTTACCATCTCAAGATATGATTACAATTTCTAATCTCCTAAGTTAGCCTTACGTCCTTGATTGTTTTTGCTTTGCTGTCATCCGCGTAAATTTCGTCAACACCTGGAATGACACACCATGAGTTTTGAATGCCCAATAAATGCACATACACCCCGTTTCTTTTTCCCAATCCAATACATCATCATAATTACAACAATCAAGTAATGAAGTATGATATTCAAGTCAATAACAAATGATTACAAGGTTAGATGTTAGTAATCTAGAAATTTCCCAAAGAGATTTCATTCTTCCAACCACAAGAATTGGACTCGGATTATTCGGTATGCCCCATCTTTTGCTGCTTTGCAGAACTTACCCCGGATGCCTACCAACGGTTACATACCGTGTAGCGCCAACGGAGGACCTCAAAAGAGCTAGTAAAATAAGGGCCTTACCCATTCCCTCCTTACATCGAAATACCTAGGGTCCGAATACAACCGATCCATTCAAGGGTTTGAAACCACCACTTGTGCAAGACTTAACCTTCAGTTAGGAAACACGTCCCACCAATCCATACTTAACACATTATCATCTCATCATTATTAAAGTGATCGAAACTCAATACAAATCCCTTTTTGTTTCCCCTTTAGTTAGATATTTTAAGTTAAAGTTAGAACAATTTATCAACACAATAATATCTACATAAGCATGAGCATCATCAAAGGACTATGGAAAGAAACAAAACTATAACATATGAAAATATCATACCAAGACATGAACAAGTGATAATATGCACATCCATGAAATTAAGAACATAAGTTTATAAAAGAAAAGTAAATTTCTAGCTTTGGTGCACTTTAAAGATTGAAATTAAAGAGACACTTTTAGATTTTTCCTAAACTTTCCCTTCCTCTGGTTTCTAGAAAATTTTATTTAATTTTCAGAAAATCTTTCAAAAGTTTCATAACTTTCCTAGATTTTTAGTTATTTAAGGAATACTCTAGCGCTGTCCAGATTCGTTGACTATTACGAAAATCGAGTTTTCTCTCAAACCACTCTTTCTTTTTCGATGAAACTTTTTTCCATGAAATATAACACCTACATGAAGGTTTTGACATAAAAATGAAGTTAAGGAGATTTTTCTGCATTTTCATACAATTTTCGTAAGTTGGTTGAAAAATCGGTCCTTTGAGCAAAAAACTTGAAATAAGGGAAAAAGTAAGAAAAGAGGGTAACCATGGATAATTTTTCACTTTTATTGTGATTAAAACATGCTAAACAATATATATTAAACTAAGAAATTGAAATTGAAGATGTTCTTTGGAAATTATGAGAAATCGTTGTAGAAAAAGTTAGTTTTGTACCGATTAATAGAAAACACAAGGGTGGAACAAGTCTCAACTCTTTTCATTTTTAACACAAGAATACCATTAAAACACATCTGAAATTAATTTTTAGAACATCTAAGAGCATGTATTTGAAAATGAAAATAAAAGAGAATGTTGTATTGTGGCTTACTTGATTGCCTAGTGAAGTGTTTGCACAATTTCTTCTCTTTTTCCTTTCCTCTACTACCAAAGCTCTCTTCCTCTCTTTTTCTCTCCCTCAGCCTAAATGTGTAGTTTGGGTGTGCACATATATGTTCAACAATGAGGATGGATGGTATATTTATAGAGGATTTGGTGTGAAAAGTCCAAAATGCCCATTGGTTCCAATTCAATTGAATAGTGCCTCAATTTAGTTTGAATGTAATGGAATGAGAAATGTTAGGACCTTAATTATGTACTTAATTATGATCTAGTTAGGATTACATATAATTTAATACCTTCTAGTTACAAGTACATGAATATATATATATATATATATATGTATATTTTTATATATCCAATTTGGTACAAGAATCTAAGATTTTTCATGATTTTTGGGATGTTGTCTCTAGTACATATATGTAGCAAATCTATAAGGTACCAAAGTCATTATTTCTTCCATGATTTAAGGGATTTTGGTACTAAATGAATCCAATAAAATCCTAAAGTATCCTAGTGAAAAAAGGGGTGGTCGGCTCATCACTACAACAAAAATCACCTTTGGCGACTAAATTTTTAGTCGCCAAAAGTCACTTTTATACCTTCCCCGACTGATTTTTTTTGTCGCCAGTGTTGTCGCGAATAAATGGTCGCCCAAGGTTTTGGCGACTAAAAACGTTTTAGTCGGCAAAAAGTCAGGTCCTCAGCGACCAAACTTTTGGTCGCCAATACTCAATTCCACTTTTTCAAATTATCCATTTAGCGACAACTATTTTAGTCGCCAATAGGTCATGAATCGCCGACTAAACTCATTAGTCGCCCAAAACAACACATTTGGCGACGAAACAGTTTAGTCGCTGAAAGCATTTTTCCGAAAAAAAAAAATTCAGCCTTTGCTACTCCCAGGTTTCGAACCACTAACGTCCCAGCCTCTGTAAACCTTCACCAACACTCTCCCCACTACGCCACAAGAACATCACATGAATATAAATGCAACATATATTATTTATATAATATATTGACCGATATTAATAGAAAACAATATATATATAAATAATTATTTTTATTTAATATATTTTACGAAAAAAATAAAGTATTTACTAAAAAAAATAGGGGAGCACTTTTGGCGACTAAATATGAATTTTAGTCGCCAATTCTATGCTTTTTGGCTACTAAATGCTGTTTTGTCGCTAAATACATTAATTTCCGCCCAAAACAAACAACTTTCGGCGACTAAACTGATTTTTAGTCGCCAAAAGCTCCACTTTTGCCGACTAAACTCAGTTTTAGTCGCCATTTGTCCACTTTTAGCTACTAAATTTTTTTTAGTAGCCAAAAACCTTTACTTTTGGCTACAAAAAATTTGTTTGTCGGTAAAACACCTATATTCGGCGACTAAAGTATTTTTTAGTCGCCAAAACCTATAGTTTTGGCTACTAAATGCTTTTAGTCGCCAAAAACCGTGCCTTTTAGCTACTAAAATTTTTTCAGTTGCTAAAACTCCTATATTCGGCGACTAAACTGACTTTTAGTCGCTAAAAGCCCTATATTCGGCGACTAAAGTGCTTTAGTCGGCAAAAGTGCTCAAGTTTGGCGACTAAACTGATTTTAGTTGCCATTTGTACTACTTTCAACGACGAAAATACTTATTTTAGTCGCCAATTCTGCATTTTCTTGTAGTGCATGTGTTCAAGATTTGGAGAATTTATGTGTACAACTAGGTGTAATATTTGTAGACATAAATTGAATTAAGTTACAAACCCACACACACGCACGCACACACACATATAAATGATTGGATTCTCATGATTTTAGAGAATATTATATTTGATTCTCATTATAACCTAGGGGGGTGATATGATGGTTGGCCATGATGAAGATTTGGAAGGATCCTATTGATTTATTTTGTGTACAAAAGATCTCCTATGTGCAACTTGTTTAATATGGAAATTGGTACAAATATATATATATATATATATAAAGGTACAAAATCTTTTCATATATTCTCCATATCTTTCATTATCTTTCAAAATCTTTCCATATTTAGATTTGATCACAAAAGTACACCTATATATATATAAGGATGAGATGGCTAGCCATAGAACTTGGATTTGGGGAGATTTTTTTCTTTATTTTTGTGTACAAATTGTATCTAATTAGAAGATATTTGTGTAAAAAATAAATCTAAGATACAAATATGTATATATATATATGTGTGTGTGTGTGTGTGTGTGTGTGTGTAAAACCAATAATTTGGGGTCAATTTGTGATTCAAGAAAAATGTGAGGGCTAAGGTCTTAATTTATGAATTAGAACATTTATGTAGTATTTAATTTAATTAGGATTTAGAAATTCAATTCGGTTAAAATACCTTTATTTTCGATTAAACGGTGAATTGTAATGAGGACCAAAAATCTAGAGTTTTGAATAATAGATTTATAATTAGGGTTTTAGAAATGATTACTAAGTTACCAGGATTGGTCAAGGTTTGCAGGTTCTTGGTTGACTCCTTTTTTGACCCTAGGGTTAAAATTGAAATCAAATAGAAAATCGAGGGTCTTTATTGAAAAAAATTTCAAAAGTGAGGGTCTAGAATAAAATTACCAAGGTCAGGGGCCTCACAGTTAATATTTGGGTGTCAGAATCGGTTACTAAGCTATCATAGCTGATTAGGGTTTGTACAGGTTTGTTTGCAATGCGTTTTTGGTTCTAGGGTTAATTTTGTGAATAAACACATAACTAAGGGCTTTATTATAAAATATCAAAAGTCAGTGACTTAATTGGGTTTTCAAAAGTTGGAGGTCTCACAGAATGTGCATTAAGGATGTGGTCGTATTAGGTGGGGGATAATGTCACAACTTGGGAATTCTATCAAATATTTGATCTATGAATTCGATTCTAGATTGATGTATAATTTTGTAGAAATCCCTATGATTAGGTAGATAATTGTAGAAATTTTCCATCATAAGGTGGTGGAAGGATCTAGATAGCTTTTATACTACCATATCATTGATATTTATACATATCTGGACTATCAATGAAAGCCTTGAACGTCTGTAAATATGAGAGGCAACCATTTGGTTATGACAAAAGAATCTAGATAGTTTCCATACCATTGGGTGTAGACACCCCATTTTTAACCAACCTTAAGACTTTGACGTCATTGTTTGTGCACGCGATTATTGCGCATGTTTGTGCTTGTTTCGAGGGCCTGAAGTTCTCAGCTGAGTGCCTTGTCTTTAAGCCTCTTAACACTTTGTGTTTTGGCCTTGGTTTTTGAGCCAAACCTTGTTGCCTCTTGCCTGAGGGAGGGGGAGGGCTGCCGGCCACTTGTGGCACTTGCCGGCCACTTTTCTCCCTTGTAGGCCACTTGGAGTGGTCAGCCGGCTAAGGGAGGTGGCCGGCCGGCCACCTTAACTGGCCGGCAGCCAATCTTTCTCCTTTTTAGGTATTTCCAGATATTTTGAGTTAGTTGTTAAGCATTGAGGGTATCCTCCATACACGTGTATGGAGGGATTGGAACAAGCTCTAAGCTTGTCAAGCAAGCTTCTCCTTGCTTTGCTTATATAAGGGGAGGTCCCTCCCCCTTGTTAGAGGTTGAGATCTTTGGAGAGATAAAATTTTGACTCTCTCTCTAGAACTCTCTCTCTCTCTCTCTCTCTCTCTATTGCTTGAAAGTGAGTGTTCACATATTTTACCTACAACCCCTTAGCCAAACATCTTAACCTTGGAGCTGAGATTCCCTAAGGCTTGTTTGGGCATTCTAAAGCTGGTTTTGGCTTAGAAAAGCTGCTGGTTTTTGCTGTTCTTCAAGGGTAAGGCTCTAACCCTTTTAAGCTCTGTTTCCTTTATTTGATTGGCCACCTTTGCATGCTATTTTTGGCCTAGTTGTCAACTGTTAAAAGTTCTATTTTTGAGTGTTAAAAATGTTGGTTTGAGTCCATGTTGGAGTTAGGGGTGGTCCACCCCCTTTTATTGCTTATTTGCTAAGCTTTTGTACCACCTCTTTAGGCTTCTCAAGGTATCTCTTTTTGGCCTTTTAACCACTGAATTCCAGAGGAATTTCAATGGTGGAAAGGTAGTTTTGAGGTCCCAAATAGGAGGGGGTGGTCCCCTCTCCTCTTGTCTTGTTAGCATGTGTTGATGGCCCACCAAATGAGCATGTGTTTCTACTTCTTTGTGGCTTGGTTCAAGCATATTTTTGTGACTTTTTAGACCTGCCATAACTCTGTTTTTGGCTTGTTTGATCATTGGTTGCTCACATCTTACACCTTTAGTGCAATCTTGCTTGTTAGCATAGTATGCTTCATGAGTTAGTCCATTGTTCTAGCATGTTTTAGCTCTATCTCAGCATGTTTTTACTCATGTTCTGCCATGCTCTAACTGTGTCTTGAGTGGTCTTGGCCCTTTGAGGCTTGCCTTGCATGGTTGTGGTGTAAGTGCCTTTGACTAGCTTTGAGTTTTGAGGTCTTTAAAATGTTATGCATGTGAAGTTTGCATGGTATGGCACCATTTAACATGTAATTTCAGTGCATATAGTGTAGTCACACTCTCACACGATCCACGCTTTCAATGCTTTTGAGAGTCGTGCCTTATGCCTTGTTTATGAGCCAATATGTATGCATGCTTGTCTAAGCTTTTGAGATCTCTGTCCAGAGCTGGTTTGGTTGTTTAGGCTATGTATTGCATGCCTCTTGTGTAAAGCCCTTGACTAGCTTTGAGTTCTAAGGACCCTAACATGCTATACTTGTGATGTTTGCATGATACGTCATCATTTGGCATGTGATTTCAGTGCTCATATCTCTGCCATACTCTTGTATATATCACTCTTTCAATGTGTTTGAGGGTTGAGCTTTGTATCTTGCTTGCGAGCCATAAGTTGAGCATGCATTTTCTTCCCTTTTATGCTATCATTTTAGCACTTTTTGGCCACTATTTTGACATGCATGAGGTCTGTTTAGGGCTGGTTTGGTCCATGGAGCATTGTATTGCATGTCTTTAGTGTTGTGTCCTTCACTAGTTTCATCATTTTAGTTCCTTAACATGTTATGCATGCGTTGCTTACATGATTGAGTCTTGTGCATGCCGCTTTAGCATTGAAAGATAAGTATGTTGTTTGCATTGCATTGTGTTTGGATCGGACGTTAATCCAAACACAAGAAAGGTGGCACGTTTCATACTCAAAGTGGTGAAACGTGTTATGTTTCTCGGTCGCCGACCCTCTTGACCATGCATGATAGAGGTGGAGGCTCTTATGTGTTGTTTGTGCATTCACTAACATTGTGCAAGCTTGACTCTTCGTCCATCATGCATTGAGATGCGTGATTGGTGGCTTGAGAGCCGAGTACTACGGTCATTTGAGCTTGAGAAATGATAAGGAGAGTAGTTGCACACACATTTCCTTGCAAATGCATTGTTGTGCCTTTGTTGTTCTCTCTTGCAGCAAAATTGAAATTCTGGAAGGAGAGCTGGCCGGCCGGCCACTTACACTAGCCGACCAACCACTTACACTGGCCGGCCGGCCAGTTGAGGTAGCCTACCGACCAGTTGAGGTGGCCAGCCGGCCACCTCTGGCAAAATTTTCCAAAATGCTCTTGTTTTGGGGCAGATGCAATCTGAAAGTGTGTTTGATGCTCTAAGGTCACCATAAGTGCAAACGGAGACAACTCATGGCAAGGCAATGCATTTCTGGGCGAAGCAAACCGAGCATGCATCTCTCCCTCGCCATCGAGGCCATTTTTACCGCTTTACTTAGCTAGTCAATTTGCCGGTTTTGTAATTAATTAGTTAATGTGCTTAGCTAATTTAATTCATCTTTTTAATATTCTAATTAGCTTGGTATAGCCAGTTTCAATTCGGTTTGTAATTAATTAGCTTAGCATAGTTAATTAGTTGATTTGTAATAAGTAGCTTAGCTTAGCTCTTATTTATTCGGACCCTCCTGCGAGAGGGCGTATTGTTGTAATAAGTGTGCGTGTGTGTGTGCATGTCTTCCAATCCCATTTCTTTCTCCCTTTTACGTATCAGCTTTTGATGGTTAGTTTAAGGCATATTTCAATTAGCATACCTTATGCTTTGCATGTGTGCATCATTCATTTGTCTTGCATGCACCGGGCTCGGCGCATCATACAAACTGCATTGTATTTCAATACCTACTTGAATACATGTATCAAAGTGTTGCATTCATATGCCATCTTAGGTAGTCGAGCCTATCTCATTGCATTTTGCATGTGCTGCATTAGGCATTTAACATAGCTAGGATCATGCATTGATTTCTAACTAGTTTCCTATTTTGGCTCGGAATACACTTTAAGTGTTTACGCTTTAGCATCCTCGCATGTGTGTAAGTGGCTGCCATGACAGCAAGCTTTCCATGAGGCTATTTGCTTAAGTGTTTAACTGCATGAATGCCTTTGGATGAAGGTTTGATTGCTTGAATTGGGACAATTCATCAAATGCGCGTTTTAAGCCACTTTGTAGAGTGGCAAATCATGTTGTTTTAAGCCCACTTGAGGGTGGCAAATCCACACTTTAGCCTACTTGAGGGTAGCAATTCCAAACCATTTTCGAAAAACAAATATGAGATGCTTTGTTCCAATTCTCGTGATTAAGTCTATACTTGTGTGCTGTGCGCATCACATAGTAAGGTTAGCTAATAAACCGGAATAAAGAACACATGTGTTTTCAAAAAAACATATCATGTTTAGTAGAGGCCGATCCTTTGATCGGACGAGCGGGGGGGCTCATTTCAAGACCTTCCCCTCTCGTACCCAAGTTCCCGAGCCGAGGCAACTTTAGTGATGATGGACACGTGGCCTTAGGCACGAGTCAGGGTTTCCTAAATTTTCCAAAACAAAATATTTAGGTGGCGACTCTGAAATCTGGCGAAGCAGTCCATGTTTGGCGCTTTTTGATTCAAAATTGATTTTTCAAGACCACTTGCCGGATTTGGACTCTTTGGTGATTTATCAGTCTTACATTGCACTTTGTGAGATTAGATTCAGAACCGTGACAGGAGTCCGAACTGTAGTAGCTAGAACCCAATTCGTGCCTTCTCCGAAAAGGGGGCGCGCGGAGAGAGTTCACTAAGCTATCATGGCTGATTAGGGTTTGTACGGGTTTGTTTGCGATGCGTTTTTGGTTCTAGGGTTAATTTTGTGAATAAACACAGAACGAAGGGCTTTATTATAAAATATCAAAAGTCAAAGACTTAATTGGGTTTTCAAAAGTTGGAGGTCTCACAGAATGTGCATTACGGATGTGGTCGTACTAGGTGGGGGATAATGTCACAACTTGGGAATTCTATCAAATATTTGATCTATGAATTCAATTCTAGATTGATGTAAAATTTTGTAGAAATCCCTATAATTAGGTAGATAATTGTAGAAATTTTCCATCATAAGGTGGTGGAAGGATCTAGATAGCTTTTATACTACCATATCATTGATATTTATACATATCTGGACTATCAATTAAAGCCTTGAACATCTGTAAATATGAGAGGCAACCATTTGGTTATGACAGAAGGATCTAGATAGTTTCCATACCATTGGGTTCTTGACATTTGTATATATCTAGACCATTAATTGAAGATTTGAAGGCCTATAATATATGTAAGGCATCACTTAGCCAAACTAAGAAAGCAATTGTAAACTTGTGAATTCTATTAAATTGTTTTTCTTGTGTATTCCTTACTTCCAACTCAAACTCTACCTTCTTGTGAACTTACTACTTTCAATTCAAACTCTCTATCTCTCTCTCTACTTTCAATTCAAACTCTATACACTAGTTTGCTTTTTCAAAGATGTCACTGTTATTGCATTAGGGAGTGCCACTACACAGACAATTTCATGAATTGGTTGATTAAGATCACAACAAATATAAAGTGAATCCACTAATTAGAAGTAGATACAAATATAGAAATAAAAACATACCAAAGTTCAATTGCCTGGAAAAATGCATTGAAGTTTGTCAAAATAACGTGAGCTTCTTCTTCCCCCCCCCCTCAAATTAATCTTTTACTATTGACACAAAACAAGAACTGTATGTTTCTGAGTTCCTTCAACTTTTTGGACTTGTTTGTGGATTAGAGACGACGTCACAACATAGACAACTATGAGAGGGGGTTTGAGATCCTTTGTCCCACTAGCAAGTGTCTCTATAGTTTTCGCTACAATCACAAAGCCTATAGAGCCGATTGTGCCATCCATGTGACAGAAATCGGTTAGCGACAATGAGATGCTTATTACCCCTCCACCACCATCAAGCACTTCCTTCATTTTTCTACATCAATAATGTTAGAGACCGCAATTCAATTCCATGACCGATGAAATGAGCAAAGTGTTATATGGATTGCCACCTAAGACAATGGTGATCTCACCACTAAAAGCACTTGTTGCCTCATAGTTGCTTCACATGATCTCCATGAATTGCAAAACAAAATATTCACTTTCGTCTCTATTTTTAGAAAACTTTATCATAAAATAAACGATTATCTATCTAACCAAACTGAGCTCGACTAAAAAAAATAATAATAAAATATTATTGAATAGTAAAGAATGCTTTAAAATTACCATAGCAGTTAAGAGTGGAAAAGTAATTATAAAAATATTACTCTATTTGGTTTGGAATTTTCAAAAACAATTTTTTGAATTTTCAATTCGTATAGATCCATTTAATCCTAATATAGTTAAAGAGTATAAATTTTTTACAAAAATCTTTAAAACAATAAATTGAATACCATAAAATAAGAAAATGTACTAAATGTATAACTAATTGACATTTTTCCTCTCATCTCTTTCTTTTTTTTCTTTTTTTTTTCTCTATGACTTTTCTTATTTTCTCTATGAATGCATTATTTTGAATTTATGTTCCTAAATTATTTCATTTAATATATTTATGTTTATGTACAACAAAATTTTGAAATGATTTTACAAATTATGAAAAAAGGGGAAAAAATGACCAAAAAAAATAAAAAAAAAAAAGAAAAGAAAAATTAAGAGAATTGTTTGACAGTTTACTTACTAGATGAATAAGCTTGGCTAGCAAATAACATAAATATAATCACTCCAATATAAGTGTATTACAAGTATCTAAAAAGAAAAGAAAAAAAAAAACTTAAAATAAAAATTTCTTTACTCCTCTTTCAATCAACCATTAGGGTGATAGGGTTGTAAATTTTCAATGTTAAAATCAAAATTTGAAGAGGTTAAAAGAGACATGTGGTAACTTTTTAGAGCTTCTTAGAAAAAAAAAAAAAAAAAAGAAACTCTATTTTACTTGTCTTTTATAAGAAAATTTTGAAATGCTTTTACAAATTATAAAAAAAAAGAGGAAAAAATAACACACAAAAAAAAGAAAGAAAAAAAGAGAGAGCTAAAGAAAGAAATGTAAAACTGTAGCAATCCGTTCTGGGTGACCGCTCGAGCGGTCAATCAGTTGCTTGAGCAAATATGTGGTATAACGATTCCAGTTTAGACTTGACTCATTTCTTGCTTTTGAATTCGAGAATCCATGTACTTAACTACTGTTCATCTCATTTCTATCTTGTTGCTTGTTGAGTTTGGCTATTGGGAGTTTTGGTTGCGTTTGAAATAGAATGGGAATTTTGTTTTTCAATGAGTTGTTGCCTAGATTTTTGCTTGTTCGCTGAAGCGGTCTTTTTTATGCTCGAGCAGTCTTTTATAGTCTGCAAAACTATCGGAAGAGTGATATTTTTGCTCAAGCAGTCCTTTTTGCGCTCAAGAAGTTTTTTGCAAGTCTAAACTTCTGAAAGGAGATTATTATGCGCTCGAGCGGTGGTTTTGGTCACTCGAGCGGTCTGTGCGTATATCAGTCCGAGAGAAGGCCATTTGGGGTCACTTTTTCATCTTTATCTCTCTCTAAACATTTCAAAACCCTAAAACCTTCACACACACTCTCTCTAGCTCTTACTTCTAGTTCCAAATACTCTCAATCCATTGGTTTCCTCACCCTGGCTGTGATACCCTTGTTCCGTAGTATGCTAATTAGTCCTTAATTTGAGTATGATTATGTGTTTAGCATGATTTTGTGTGCCATTATGTGAATATATGTGATTTTGAAATGCTATCTGTTCACCGTAGGAATATCTGTTTGAATAATCCGCTTTGGAAATTAAATCAAGGGCCTTATCGGCCATATAACCCAAAATTGATTACGCCATTGTGATTGGAATAATTTCTAGAGCCTACAGTGAAATTTAATTAGAAATTGATTCTGGCCAGATTAAACTGATTAAATTGATGATTTGAGTGCCCAACTATTTTATATTAAAATAGTATGTTAGTGGGGCTTGTTGTATATTAGTACTCACAATCCTTTAACTCTATTGAACTCAAAATATGAGTTATAACATTGAGAGAGAGGGAGATCCGGCCTTAGTGAGAGAAAGGGAGAGAAGTTGTGCAAATTTTAGCTTAAAGCTTGGGAACCTTGAAGATTATTCAAGATTTGGTCATAGATTATGAGAATCAAGCTCCTAGGTGAGTAATTCTTGGATTATAATTTGTAATTTTGTGTGTTCAAGCTAATTTGGTGATCAAGAGTAAGATTGAAAGGAAATTTTGTTGGATTGTTGAATTGAAGCGTAATATGTGAATGCATGTGAAGACTTGCCTTGAATTGCATGTTTGAACACAAATGTGTATAATCCATGTGAAATGTTAAAGGAAACTCATGTCTTGATCACCATTTGTGTTACCTAAGTTGAGAATGTGGCTAATTCATCACATGCATGTGCAATTTGAGAAGATATGAGCTTGAAATGCATGAATATGTATGATAGAGTTGAAGTTGATGTCAATTTGGAACATGCAAGTGTGTAATCCTTGAAATTGAGCTTCCTAATGTTGTAATCTTGTATTGGTAGCATGTTAACATGTGTAAATGTGTAATTTGAGCCATTGCATGCAAGTAATGTGGTTGGAAGTTGAAATGAAGCTCAAGAACACAATTCTGGGTTTTCCAGAATTTTGAGGTCCGCTCGAGCGGGGAACATGACGCTCGAGCGGGAAAATCGTGCTCCCAGCACTTTTTGCAGAGTTGGATGTCCGCTCGAGCGGGATATCTCACGCTCGAGCGGGGAGTTTTGTAGATAGGCCTTCCGCTCGAGCGGTCTGTTCCACGCTCGAGCGTATTTTTCATGCAACCAGTACTTTTGCAGGCCTTAAGGGTCTGCTCGAGCGGGGAAGTTGATGCTCGAGCGGGGACCCTGTTTTCTGAAATCCTGTTTTTGCATTTTGTGTTCTATTTTCCGTTCTCTTTCACTTGTAAGCACTCTTAGGCATGTTTTAAGCATTGTAAATGAATTAATGAGATATGAATGAAGCCTAAAAGAGGAATATGTGAATTAAAGATCGAACTATTAGTGACCCTTTTGTGTTCAGGAAATGTGTAGGGTCAAGCTCTAGGGCAAATCCACAAACCGATCACTGTGAGTAATATCTTAACAAGATATTTGAAAAATACTGTTGTCCAATTGTTTACACTTATGTAAGTTTTATAAGTTCATTAGCCTGAATGGCGGACAACGATTGATATAAATGATTGGGCTGAAGGCCAATGGATACGAATGATTGAAATGAACGATTGGGCCAAAGGCCGATTGACATGAATGATTGGGCCGAAGGCCGATTGATATAAATGATTGGGCCAAAGGTCGATTGAAATGAAAGATTGGGCCAAAGGCCGATTGACATGAATGATTGGGCCGAAGGCCAATTGATATAAATGATTGGGCCAAAGGCTGGCCGATTGACATGAATGATTGGGCCAAAGGCCGATTGATATAAATGATTGGGCCGAAGGCCGTTTGCTGTACTGTTCCAATGATATATTATGTAACTTGTTTATTTGATATTATTCACTGGGCATTCGCTCACGCTCATTCATGTAATTGTAGGTGAGCCAAGTGAGGTCCAACCCCAGCCCCAGTGAAGTCAACCAGGAACAGCATGAGTTTTGGGAGAGTCAGCCTTGTGTCTCACGCACGAGACCCAGCCTTGCCATTTTGTTACGTGTTCATATTCTGTCTGTTGGCAAGAACCCTGTGTATATTTGTATATAGTTGTTATGGGTTGATTCAGTTTAGATGATCTTGTTTGTAAGGAAGTTTATGCTACTGTACTTTTGATGTGGGTTATTAACGTATGCGAGTATGGTTTGTTTCGGTGTGCATATAAGCACGGCTCCATGGACAAAGTTTTAAATTTTTGCTTCCGTTTGGCCCCTTTACTCTAATGAGTTATATCTCTTTTGTGTTGAGGCCGTAGGTAATCTCCGGATTATTGGCCGGTTGTGTCCTTAACCCTTGGGGGCGGGTTTGGGTCATGACACTAGCCCTTTGCAGTAAAAGATTGAGCACGTTGAGGGTTTTGTTTTAATCAGAGGAGTTATTGTTTTTGGCTCTACCAAGTTCTACCTTTTGCTCTCCCTTGTCTTCTACTTTATGGTAGGGATTTCTTTGACCTTTAATATGATTTTTACCTTAGTTATTTGCTCTTTGAAATGGGCTAGTGATTTGGGGATTTTTGGGAAACCTAGGGTTTGATTTTGAAACCAAAAGAGGGGTTTTCCAAATGGGTTCTTGAAAATGGTTGTGGGGATGTGTTTATGGTTGAGATATGTTAAAATGGTGGATATCCTTTATTAAAATTGATTTTGTAAGTAAAGGGGGTAAAATTTGGAATATTTGGATTTATGAAAGGAAATGGAAAATGGTGTTGGGTTTTATAAAATTGGAACGATGCTTAGGTTGATGATGATGGTAGAGTTAGATATGTAATATCACTCCCATTGTAGAAGGATGAAATTATATATTTTGATTGGAAACTATCTGTTGTATAGAAATCTCTGTTTTGGGTTACCGGTGGAGGATAGTCTTGATTGTTGTAGACATTACATGAGGATTAGGATAAATTGAAACTAATTCTCATACATTGTGCATTGAGCATAATTTATTATTAAACATTGTAAATGTATTAATTTTGAAAAAAATGGGTGAATACCTTGGTGAATTTGGTTAAATGGTGTGGTTGTGGTTATGATGTTGGCCTGTGTGTCCTTGGTGAAAGTCTAGAAATGAACGTGGTTAGGTGCCGATCCTTCTGGTTAGTACCGATAAAATGGCTTTGGTAGTGCTTGTATAGCCTACTGACAGACACATACTTAGAGATTCCCAGTGTTTTATATCTACTACCCTATTTTTTGATATGCAAGGATTATTTTCATGAATTGATTTATAATCTGGCATTGCATTATTTTGAGATGGAAAAATGAGGAATGTTTGACAAATGGCATGCATGTGCATTCACCTTATAATTTTGCTAAGATTGATATACTGTGTTAGAGTATCTCTACTGGGCTTTGGCTCACCCTATGTGGAACACAACTTTCAGGTGCTAATGATATGCCTCCACTAAGGACGTAGCTTGGGAGGACTTAGAGCTAAGGGCTTCATTTTTGTTTATGATGTAATTATTTTTGTTTAAGACTTGGGCTTTACCTGTACTGAGTTAAACTCATTTTGTTGTACCCAAGTATCGACTTGGAAAGTTGTAGGGCATATAATTATTTGGTTTTACTTTTACTTTAATTCATGTATCCATGCCATATGCTATAGATTCATAATCTAGGATTTATGAATGTTTATTGCATATGTCATCTTTTGTATTGATCAAAGTTACGAATGGAATGGAAGATATGACGTTGTCGATCATTTGTAAGTAATGTTATGAGTTGGGTTATTGTTATTTATTTTGGGGTGTTACATGCGGAGCTCCTAATATCTTGACTGTTTGCAGGCGAGACTGCTTGAGAGGTGAAGTGGTCGCTTGAGCATAGAATTTAGGCTTCTAATAGTTTCACTGTAACTCTGCAAAACTTCTAAGACCTTATGTTTACTGCTCAAGCGGTCTCTTTGATTTCATCTACTTCACTCGAGCGGTCTGTTCGAGATAACACATTTAAAAGTCGATCTAAAAACTCTTTCTCACTTTTTCAAAAGTTTTCTCTCTCTATTCCCCATTTCTGCACCCAAACCGTATAAACATATGATTTCTCATAGTTTTACCCAAGATCCACCCAAGATCCTGAAAGAGGGTTGCAGAGCAAGCTAAATACTAAATTTCTATTTTGTTTATTGTTTTCTCAAAGATTAGAGTTTGGTCTTCACATTTTGTCTTCAATCTTGGAGGTAGGGGTACTTCTTAACTTGTTATATCTTTGCTTTGAGAGACATATGTGATATTTTCATTATATATATATATATATGTCAAGATGTATGAAGTTTTTGTATTCAAAAGGGGTTTAATCAAAAGAAGTTATATCTCATGGTTTTCTTTGAAGTGCATATTTATATGTTGATGATTGTATTATGGATGATGAGAATTGGTCTTTAAATGTCTTAAAAGGGAAAAGCCTCAATTTTATTAAAACCATAACTTCCCTTTTTGTACAACAAAAAGAGACTTGGTTTAATTAGCTTCATAATCTTGAAATTGGATGTAATGACTTGATTTTTATGTGGGAATATGAAATTTCGAGAATCTCTTTAAGTGTGGATATATAAGTTGTTGGATTGTTGTAAGTTGAAACTATCTAGGGGAAATTGAGATTTGAAAGCTCGTGCATCATATGCATTTATTAATTGTATTTCGTGGCTCTAAATGTTTAATGTTTGGAAAGTGTTAGAAGAGGGTAAATAGCATATGAGTCCAGGTTGTGAGTCGGGTTTAGTTTTTGAGTTGTGTAATGTATATTGGTATCCGCGCAGGGAGTCAATGTGCCCAATTTCTCTATCTTGTGCATATCATCGAATAAATGTAGAAAAGGTTTTTGGGTGTCCACGAACCTGCCGTTTATAGAGTCGACAAATGTGGAAAACTTAATTTTGGATATTCACAAGCTTATCGTTTTAGGAGTCTAGAAAAGTGGATCTTGGGTTTCCATCGCCCTGCCGTTTTGAGAGTTCGCAAATGTAGGGACTATTTTTCGTACATAAACATATATATATATATATATATATTGGTGGTTAAACGGCTGTGACAACCCCATCATGTATTATTCTCTTAAGGGTTGATTGTGAATGTTATTTGAGTGCTTAGTGGGAATTTGAATGCTAATTATGTATTTAATGTGATTTTTGGATTCATATCTGTTAATCGTAGAGATACCGTTATGAATTCTGTTATAACCTGAAATTGAAGGCCTTAATAGCACCAGAAATCGAAATTGATTAGTTTAATGTGTAAGGCATAATTTTTAGAGCCGAATGTGAAGTTTGATTAAAATTTGATTTAGAATGAATTAATTACATTGAATCAATTAAATTAAGCCTTGGATTAATTAACTGAAGCTTTAATTACTTAGCTTAATCCTTGATTAGTTAACTAAGCTAATCTGGCCTATATATATGTTAAGATAGGAGTTAGCTCATAATTTTTGAACTCAAAATTTGAGAGAGAGCTTTAGAGGGAGAGAAAGAACTTCAATTTAGAGAGAGAGAAGGCTTGACCTTGGAGATTTGGCTTAAAGGTTGGAGAATTGAGTAGAAGAGCTCAATAATTAGCTTGTAAAGAGTTAATTGAAGACCTCAAGTAAGCTTTTGAATTATAATTTGTGAGATTATGTCATCAATATGTGTATTCATGAAGTTTATGAATTTAAATGCAAGAATTGAGCTTAAAATGAAGAAATTGGAGTAAATTCATACATGCATACATAAATTAGTAGAGTTTCATGCTTTTGAGTATAGTTCATTTCATCTAAGCTTCAATTGAAGGTTATATCATCCATGCATCCATGATTCATAAGGTTTTGAAGTTAAATTCCATGTCGTGAGAGTTTTGGAAAACAATTTGAAGCTAATTGGGTCATGCATGGTGAATTCATGAAGTTTTGGACTTTGAATTTGTAAATTGGTTTTGTATCCATGCTTATGGTTGTATATTTGGAGATTAGAGCATGTCATGCAAGCTTTCACACTTTGAGTATATGTTTTGATGAACAAGTTGTCGCTTGAGTGCACATATCATTCATCCAGTATTTTTGCAAACATTGGTAGTTGGCTTGAGCGACCGAGTTACCGATCGAGTGACCGCCTTTTCAATTTGCACCTTGGCTCGAGTGACCATCAAGCCAAGATTCGGACCATCCAATACTTTTGCAGACTATGTGGTTCGCTCGAGTGACCAATGTTGCACTCGAGCGAAGTGTCCTGTTTCAACATATTTTGAAAAGTCATGTTCTATTCATAATTCTATTCTCATTCATTTCTGAGCATTCTTAGGCATAAGTTGAGCATCCTAAATGAATTAAAGAGTTAGAATGAAACTAAGAGAATTGAATAAGTTAATAATGAACCAAATAAGCAATGTGACCCAATATGTGTATGTGTTATGAATTGTGTAGGCTCATCCGTGAGGCTGTGTCAGTAATTGAATCATTATGAGTAATATCTTAGTAAAGTTATTTTATCTATCTTATTTTCTAAATGTTACCATTGTGGTAAGTTTTCTGAACTTATGATTTTGTGTTATGAATAAGCCTTTTGTCTGTGTGAATCATAAAAGATCTGCAAATGTGTTGACAAGCATGAAAGTATATGATAGACCTAAGGTTGTTCCGTATATCTAAAATGGACCCAAGGTTGTTTTGTATATTCGACAAGATAGACCAAAGGTCATTCCGAATATCTAATAAGTCTACATATCTGTTATGTGTTGACCCAATGGTCATTATATAGCTGTAATTGATTGGACCCGAGGTTATTATACACGAGGTCGTTCAAACAAGTATGATCTATTCTACACTATATCTCTGTATATGTTGGACCTGAGGTCATTCTGTCATATATTGGACTCGAGGTCATTCCATTATGATACAAAACTATAATAAGAATGATTTTATTTGAGTATTGGAACTCATTCATATAACCTCTTTACTTTGATGTTATTCACTGGGTTTTCGCTTACTTCATTATTTATATGTATGTAGGTGAAAAACAGGATGTCTAGCCCTAGCGGACCCATGAAAGAATATTGAGTTTTGTGGAGTCAGCCAAGGATGCTTTACGTATGAGGCTTTTGTCTTTTGATTTTATGTTTTCTTTTGTTGGTCATGTTTGACCATGTTTGTATATAAGTTATGGTTTTTGTATGACTATGATGTATGTATGATCTTGGACATATGTGAACCTTTATGTATGTATGGGTGGGAGTTATTAATATATAAGATGTTTTGTTCAAGCTAATTATGCACAAGCTCATTGGACAATTTTATATTTCTACTTCCGCTTCTAGCCCCGTATAATTAAATATGATTTGATTTCTATACGAGGCCATAGGTAAATCTCATTATTACTAGCCAGTTATGATCTTAACCTCTGGAGGCTGGTTCGGGCTGTGACAGAGTGGTATCAGAGCACGAGTAAATAACTCACACACTTATCCAAATGAACTATAAGGTGTCTAGAGAGGACTTAAGGTGCATCCATCTAATAAGTATATGCTTGTATGCATTGAGATTATGCAATTATGAGGATATATGAGATATGAATTGTTGTGCCTATCTACATGTACAAATTTCTGTGTTTATTATAATGCAAGTTCGTATAAATAATGGTGATAACAAGGGTTGATGAGATAGAAGAGTCTACTACTGCCCGACTAGACAGAATGGAACGAATGATCCATGATATGGTTGAAACATTAAGGCAATAGCAGCAACAATTTCCCTTACCTCCATCAATGCATGTACCACATCTAGTACAAGAGTGCCACGCAGGTGACCGCACAATTCCTTTGACCAAAGAGTTCAAGAAGATGAAACCACCACAGTTCTTGGGAAGAGGTGATCCTCTGAAGGCTGAGGCATGGGTTCTTGGCATAGTGAAATTGTTTGAAGTATTTTTGTGCACTGAAGCAGAAAAAGTTCAGTTGCCAACCTTTACCTTGGAGGGCGATGCCTGAAGATGGTGGATGTTGGTAAGGGATGAAAATGCGGGACTTAATTGGGCTTGATTTTTAGAGATCTTCTATGATAAGTACTTTCCTCAATGCATCCAAGATTGGAAAGTAATTGAATTTGAAGGGTTGAAACTAGGAAACCAGACTGTAACGGAATATGAGCCACGATTCACTAAGTTAGCTAGGTTTGTACCGCACATGGTTGACACTAATTACAAAAAGACAAGGAAGTTTGAGGGTGGACTCCGAAATGTAATCTTGGAAAAAGTAAATGTCCTAAAGTCACCAAAGTATTTGGGTGTTCTTGATCGAGCTCTAATGTTTGAAACGAATTTGGCTTCACATAACTGACCATTTGAATGGAAAGGGGAAATGACATGGTTCTTATTCTAATAAAGGATCATCGTCTTCAAAAAAGCAGAATTTTGGAATATCTAGTACAATCCAATTCCTCAAGAGACTTCGCTTCGACATGTAACGAATGTGGTAGGAAACATCAGGGAGTCTGTTATTGTATTTCTGGGGTGTGCTTTAGATACAACAAGACTAGACACATGGTTAGAGATTGTCCCTAAATTGAATAAAGAAGGGGAAGACCAGCTGCTAGTTCAATTGGATCCCAATGCCAGGCAACATTGTAAGACCCGCTGCTACGAGAGGCACACTATGGTAAGGAAGAGTTTTTGCACTCGTCCCAAGTGATACAGAGAATACCAAGGTCGTTATATCAGGAACCCTTTCTATTTGCAACCAAGATACTTATGTGCTATAGACACCCCATTTTGACCGACTTTAAGACTTGGGCGCTTTCTTTTGATTACCTGATGATGAAAATCAGAATGTATTTCTCACAAAATTCTTAGTAAGAAAGATGGAATTTGTGCTTCATTTCCAAACCTAAGCCTATTTTTTCCAAGTGTTCAAGCCCCGTTCAAAACTCTCTTTTGAAACTTTCTCTCCGCGCTTTGTTCCAAATATTTTGGTAGTGTTCTGAGGCTTACTTTTAAACTTCAAAATGAAACATTTTCTCAGGCAATTGAGCATAGAATAGCGTGGAAATAGGACAAAAGGATGAGAATTCTATCGAAAAGTCCTGTTTCATGGAAATTAGTCAGGCCTTGGCCATTGTTTTAGCCGGCTGGCCAATAAGATTGTCTGGCAAGCTAAGATTTTGGCCTACAAGCCAAGAAATTGGCAGGCCAACTAATTTCCCCAGGAGTAGGGCAATTTCGGCAGAATCATTGTTGAATGCATATGTGTTATGCGCATTCCAGCTGTTTCTTGGCAGATTCATGCACAAGATACACACCTACCCCCTCCATTATACTCCATGGTCCCCCATTGTCAAAAGGGAGATTGTTTCTCACCTCGTCTCCAACCTCCTTGACTTAGAATCCTTCTCTGATTGCTTATAAAGATAGAGAAGATCAGAATGGAAGGAGAAAATTGAATTGAAAAGCAGAGATAGAGAGAAAAGAGAGAGAGGTCTTCAAATATTTGAGCTATACATTGATATACACTGATATTTCCATCTTTTGATATATTAAACCACCTCCAAAATTGCATTGTAACCATATTCAAGAGCCTTAATCGAAAAGAGAGTGAGTGTTCATGAAATTGAGAGAAAAACATAGAGTTGTAACTCTCCCCCCCCCCTCTCCACACACTGTTAAATCACCTAAAACCACTATTCCAACAATAATTTCAAACTTTCAAATTGAGAATTGGGAACACACTTTGTAATGAGCCGGACATGCATCTGATTAATTAGCCATCTAATTGCATTGTTATGTAATACTTGATTATGTGTTTGTTGTGAAATTGCATGTCTGATGGTGTGAATTAGAAGGATTTGAATGTATATCTGTTGACTGTAGAAAAAAGCTGTTGAAATTACAACTTCAAACTGAAAATTGAAGGCCTTAGAGGCCTCAGAAACCAAAACCGAGTACATAGTTATGATTAGCATGATTTTTAGGATTTAATGAGAAGTTTTGTAAAAATTTGATTAAGAATGAATTAAATAGATTTAAATCAATTTAATGTTTAGTTATATATATATATATATATAATATGGCAGAAGGGTTTTTGAAAAAATATATATTTTTGTCCTACATGGCATCATTAATGGTTCAGATAATTTCATCTACAAAATTAATGGTTTTGTTACTACTTTTGATTTATTAAATGTTTGATTCTTTTATGGGAATGTGTGTTAATTTTTGAAATGGGTGTTGATTTCTTATGGTTTTGAAAAGCTTTTGATTTATAAAATGGGTTTTTCTATATTTATGAGTTTTTCTATTGTTTGCTAAATACTCATAAATATATACGGATCTGTCACTATTTTTGCTAAATACTTCTGAGTTTGCTAAATACTCTTGAAATACTGATATGGAGTTTTTCTATATTTATTGGGCTTTTGTGTTTTTTTTATTTTTTATTTATTTATTTTTTCTTTTCTTGTCTTTATTTGGGAGTGGGGATTGGTAAGCTGTGATAAAAAAGTAAATATAGTTTTCAACATTGCCTATTACTTTTTTAAGACCTTGTAAACAATTGTCCCCTTTCTGTATGTTGTTGATTTGTTGTTTTATCCATTGGATTTTATTATATCAGTTTAGTCTTGTAGTTTATTTAGTTTCCATCTAAATTTTGTTTTTGTTGTGGCAAGGGATTGGTTGTTGCCCATGAGCTAACCAAATGGATCCAAAGGGGTTGGTTTGATATTTTGCTTATGGTCATGTATTGTTTAACAAATATTCCAAATTTATTGAAGGTTGGAAGCAAAATGAATCTGAAGGGGTGTAGGTGAAGATTGAAGAAGGCAATGGAGGGTTACATCCACAAAATTGATGGGATTAAACTGATATAATAACTAGGTTTAGGGTTCAGAATTATGTTTTGGGTTTTTGGACAAAATAAATGGGGTTTTTTGGGCTATATTGATTGTAAATGATGGGGGAATTAAGTTAGTTAGTGTTTGTTGTTGAATTGCCAAGCGAATAGTTTGCTTTTTGGATTTAGTAACATAATGTAATGAAATCTCTTCTTTCTATACCAAAGAAATAATATAACCTTAAGAACAGTTCATTTTTAAATTTTCCCTCTAACCTTATATGATCAATTAAGGAAAGTTCCAAAAAGAAAGTGTTGAAAAAAATAAAACCCGAAGAAAATAATGATTGATTTTTGTAAATTAATGTTTTTATCAGTCATTAATTTGTATATGTGTTGATAATGTGTTTTGTTTGTTGGTAGTGTTTGCATTGGGTAACCTATTATTATTGTGCAACAATGTTTGTGTTTAGTTTGAATTGGGTGGTCTATGAAAAACCTTTTATTCGTGTGACAATGCATGTGTTTGTTTTGAATTGGGTAGTCATTTTTTAATTATCATATTGGCTCTTTTATGTATTTTACAGGTGGATGAAGACTAGAAGCAAATGGTAATATCGGCTCCCTTGTTCTATATTTTTTTAAGCTCAAGTTTTCTTATCTCTGTAATGATTTTGTATTTATTGTTGTGGGAGTTAAAATATTGCTAGAGATGTGTAAACTAAATGTGCACTTCTTTGATTGATGAGTGTTGAAAGAGTGGCAATCTCAAGTGAGCAACAATTTGTGCATACTTCATTCAATTTGTTTGGAAACATATGATAATGTTTAAAGGCACATTTCTCTTTCATTTTTATCCTAAATAGCATCCAAAGTGATAAACTCTCATGAATTTTATAAAATTTTATGTTCCACAATTATCTTAGTAGTTTAAATGGATTTTAATGTGTACTATTTGGGCATTGTTTTTATATATTTTTGAAGGATGACACTTTTGCCAAGTAAATTTTAAATTTTCTACTTTTTTCATGCTATGTACTTTAAAAATATGTCATGTTCCTAAATACTCTTATTTAGACTTTATGTTCCAAACTAATTTTTTGAAATATGTCATGTTCCTAAAGTAATTTTGCTTTGTAATCTTCTTCCTTATTCATGCTAAATACTCTACCACTGTTGGTTGGATATGAATCTATAGGAATTGGATGAGATGAAGAAGCTTTTGAAAGATTCTGAGGTTGTTCAAAACCAAAGGCACCCTTGAACTCTCTAATCAAGGTAATCTCTTCAAACTTCCATGTTATATGATTTATCTTTTATTTTTTATTTTTTTATAGAGAAAAGTTTCAACCATTTAAGCTGTTTATATAAGAATGTCCTTAGGCACGAGTAATATGCTAGCAATTCATATTAGACTTTTTTTTTCTTTTTTTTTTCTTTTTCCCTCTCAATAACATTCTTTTAACCAATTTGATTTGATTTGATTTATTTATTTATTTCATATATCGTTACTAAAACGACTATTGGACCACTTTAAAGTCGTTTTACTGTAGTTATTTTTTAATGCGACAATTTCAATTTTAAAGTTGTCATAGTTGATGTAATTAATGACTTTCAAATTAATCATCTGTGTAATTACTCTTCTTTAAAGTACTTTTTCATTTACATGATTTGTTTAGTCACAATGGGCATTATTTGAATTATATAAATGCAATGATTTTGTAAATTCAACCATTTAAGAAATTTCAATGAATAGGCTCTTAACGGATTTATAGAATTCATGTGTTAATTTTTTTTACAACTATAAAAGCTGAGTTCGAGTTTTTATTTACTAATATTTCAAATTCATGTTCAAGTGCATGGCTTCTTTGTATTAATGATTAGGATTTGAATTTTTTCAGTTAATTGATTTTGAAAGTAATGACTTAATTTGTTTGATTGTGTATTTATTGTTCAAGCTTTCATTAATCTCATTAGCATAAGTATTTTTATTTTTTTAGAATTCTCTGATTGGTTGTTGAGAATTTCATTGTTCTAGGTTAGTTTTATAGCGATTTCGGTTTTGACCAAACCCTTTTGTATATTGGACTCGGGTTTCATGGTTTCGTAGTGTTGTTCATGTCTTTTTCCCTCATACTTCCTTGAGTTTGGCTATTTGATTGTAATGGTTGCGTTTGGAATAGGTTGGTTGCTTGGTTTTCATATGTTTGGCTATTGGATTGTAATGGTTGCGTTTGGAACAGGTTGGTTGCTTGGTTTTCATACTTTTGTTGCCCAGAATTTTACTCCTTTCCTCGAGCGGCACTTCTTTCGCTCGAGCGGGCTTTGTGAACTCTCAATACTTTTGTAGGTCTGCAACAGTACTAGGAGAGTGTATTCTATGCTTGAATGGTGCTTTCTACGCTTGAGCGGTCTCAGCTCGAGTGACCCTTCTTGCACTCGAGCGTTGGTCTGTTGTCTACAAAACTACTGAGAGTGTGCATTTTGTGCTCGAGCGTCACTCCTTGCGCTTGAAGTGACGCTTGAGCGGAACAACTTATTCTGTCAAACGCTTGAGTTTCACTTCTTGCGCTCAAGCGGACTGTGTGTATATCAGTTTGTAACAACAACTTTTTACATCATTTTTTCACCTCTTTCTCTCTCTAAAACATTTCAAAACCCTAGATCTTGAGCTTCTCTCTCTAAAACTCACTCTCTCTCTACATTTTTACCTAGATTTGGTGTTTCTCTACCAGTGTGCCTTTGTTAAAAAGGTAGGACTTCTCGAGGGATATGTTTTCATCCGAATAGAGTTGGGTTTCGGCTTCATCCAAATTTCTTCCTTGCTTGCTCATCTTCTAGCTTTGAGGTAGGGACTTTCTACACTCTTCTATGAGTTTTAACTTAGTTATTTGTTGATGTGTAAAGAATATTGGAATTTGGGATGATTTTGAACAAACCTAGGGTTTTGGTTTAAAATCAAAAGAGGAGTTTTCAAATGTATGGATTAAAAATGGTTATGGGAGGAGATGTGAGGTTGTGTTGTGATAAATTTGTTAATTTTGATACTCGGGATGAATTTTGGAAGAAAATGGAGTTTTGCCCTAAAATGCCTCAAATATTTAATTTTGTATAAATAAATGAAATTGGTATTGAGAATATGAAATTGGATGGATGTTTATATAAATAGTAGAGTTGGATATGTATTATCTCTCACTTGTGGAAATTTGGATAATTTATTTGTCTTGGAGATTGTATATCTATTTAGAAATATTTGTTTTGGGCTATCGGTGGAGGATAGCTATAATTGTTGTAGAAATTGCATGAGGATTAGGTGAATTGAAACTAAGCTCTTATCCGTTGTCATTGAATATGACTATATCTTTGATAAATTATAAATGTATAACGTTTGGTAGAAGAAAGGGGATGTACTCCATGTTTGGGAAAAGAAAGGGGATGTATTCCATTAAATTAAGTTGGCCTGTGTGTCAAGGGCGAAAGTCTCGAAAACTGCGTGTATACATGGGTGCCGATTCCTGCGGACGAAATATTCGTAAAATGGAAAATAGAAGTGTCTGTGTAATGGTTGTGCTGATTAGAGACCTATTGAGTTGTACCCTCAGTTTGGTTGTTTGAATAAATAGTGAATGACTCATGAATTGAGATAAAATGAAAATAAAGCTTGGCTTGACATGGTTTTGTAAAAGAGTTACAAATGATTTTATCGTCGACATTGAATATGCATATCATACTTATATCTTTCTTAAGCTTAATACATTGTGTTAGATTGTTTCTACTGGGCTTTGGCTCGCCCTATTTGGGAAAAACTATTTTCAGCTGTCGGCGATATGCCTCCGCGAAAACAGTAGCTCGGAGGGATTTGGAGCAAGAGCTTCTTTTTTGTTGTATTTATTTTGTATAGCCAATGGCTTTAATTGTGTTAAGCTAGACTCATTTATTTGTAACCAAGCAGTCAGACAACAGCAGGAGCAAAGGCAACAACCCGTACCTCCTCCGCTGCCTCCGGTCCAAATGGAGCTAAATAATGATGATATCATTGCTCTTACACAGAAGTTCAACAAAATGAAGCCTCCAGCCTTCCATTATGGTATTGAACCGCTTCATGTCGCTCACCTATACATATATATACGCATAGTGAGCTAAAGTCCACAAGGAACCCTCTAGCTGAGCTAATGTGTAACGCCCTAAAAAATAAACCCATTAAATATAAAACAAGGCATGCATTCTTAAAAGTAAAACATTATATTATTTAAATCATCAGAGTATTACGAATTAGAACATCAAAATAAATGCCCTATGGGCTTACATCTTGCCAAGCCAATACTTGGACACAAATCCATGAGCTCTAACTCAAAAACAAATAAAGCCCTAGGCTTGAAAGTTTACAAGTTATTCAAATAAAACAACCAAAACAAATAAAGCAAGTCTTCGAGTCCAAATCCTCACAAGCTAAGTCCTTGGAGGTAGTGAACCACCTGAACCTGAAAATGAAGTTCCCATATAGGGTGAGCCACAGCCCAATAGAAAAATACTAAACCAAGCATAAGAATTAACTAAAGCATTAGCATTCGATACATGGTTAACACAAGATAATCAATTTCCAATTTCATGACACGGATGTCTACATTGTCTATGACATATTGTCTATGACACCTTTCACTTTCCACCATTTATTCAACTTTCCAATTATATCATTATGGCTCAGAACCTGGCCAACTATACTAGTGATCCAGATGTCACAAAATAAATGAGACTAAAGCTCAAATCACAACACTTCCATACTTCAAACTGATACACATTATAATGATGTATCATAAAACACTTCAATATAAATAAGCACACATAAAAGTGATGCTAATGGAGTCCATCCCCTATCTCCTCCCAAACAAATCCGGTTTAGAGGTACATCCCCTATCTTCCCCTAAACCGTGGAGTTCATCCCCTATCTCCTCCAAACAAAATGCATATGCAATGAAACACACAATTGCCATATACAACACATAATCAATACAAGTAATGTTCTGTATTAATTCAACAGTCAACATAAGTGACATAATTCCAGTTATACCTAAGCCACATGCAAGGTCTACAACAATCAATGGCTATCCTCCACCGATAGCCCAAAACAGTTATTTCTAAACAAGAAATAAATACAACAATGAATGTAAATTCAACAGCCTCATAGGTAAGTATTTAAACTACCCAACTATATCACTAAACTCATAATTTCCCCCAACTTCATGAATTAAACCCAATTCCATATTTTTCCCTTAAATTAATTATACAAATTAATCTAAGCCAAAACCCTAATGTTTCTCCCAAAATTACCAAACTACCCCCACATACCAAAATACCAACACTTAGGATTAAAGCGTATAAATGGAGTAGGAAATCCCTACCTCGAAGCAAGAACCCAAAAAGAAGAAGACGGAGATGATAGCCCAAACTCCAAAGTGCTCCAAATCAACAACCGTTCAGATTAAATGGAAGCCCTCACTCTCCTCTATCTTATTTGTAAAGCAACTAGGGTAAAAACACACCCTAACTAGATCAAACCTAGGAGAGAAGGTGAGTTGGGAGAGAGAAAGTTCGTAACTAGGGTTTCTGGATCTAAAAGTTGTAAAAAAAGTGATTTAAAACTGTTTCTGCGTATTTAAACTGGACAGGCTCGCTCGAGCGAAGACATGGTCGCTCGAGCGACCAGACACAAAAATCCACGCTCGAGCGAAGAAAAGCTCGCTCGAGCCAAAAACTCGATGCTTCAGGTCTGCAACCCAGAAGCTCGCTCGAGCGACGAAATGCTCGCTCGAGCGAAGAACTCGAAAACATACACCTCGCTCGCTCGAGCGAAGGAATTCTCGCTCGAGCCAAGAAACTCATCTATCAGGTCTAAGTACTGGACGCAAAGCTCGCTCGAGCGAAGGAACCCTGGCTCGAGCGAAGAAACAAAAACAAAGACCTCGCTCGAGCGAAGAGAAGCTCGCTCGAGCGACCAAGCCAAAAATTGAACATGCAGACTTGGTTTCTAAACCCAACCAATCTGCAACCAACCTGCTAAACACATCCTATAACCCAAGAATAAGGAATTAAAGGACACAACAACAAATATAACAGCGGAATCCACGGAACGTAAGTCCGGATACAATAATCAAATGGGAAAAAGACCGGGGTCGCTATATAATGCTTAAAGCTTTGGAGTTTTGTTTTGTTGCCTCCGAGTTGAGGCTAGGTCTAGATGACCATTGGCGAGTTTTATGCTTTTGTTGTGGAAGTTTTGATAACATATATATATGATGCTTGAAGGTTTTGTGCATGATATATGTATGTATTGTTCAGTGGATAAATTAATGTTATATGTATCTGAGTTTGTCCATATAGACTCACAGCTCAATGACTATTTGTTGTCTTTATGTTATAAGTTCCACTAGCCCTGATTATTTTGCTTTGTATGGAAAGGCCTTTGGTAATCTTGGGTTATTGGCCGGTTACGACGTTAAATCTATAGAGACGGGTTTGGGTCGTGATAGAATGGTATGAGAGCACAAGGGATAATGTAAAGGGATAAGACAACAAATGGGACCCGAATTTGATTTATGATGTAATAAGATAAGTTTGAATGACCAAACTTTCTAAGGTGGGGATGATGTAATGACCCGAACATGCATTTTATTATTTAGCCATCTAACAAGAAGTTTGGATGACCAAATTATGTGTTTTTTTGTTAAATTGCATGTCTAATGGTGTGAATTAGAAGGATTTGATGTATATTTGTTGAGTGTAGAAAAAACTACTGAAATTACAACTTTAAATTGAAAATTGAAGGCCTTAGAGACGCCAGAAACCAAAATTGAGTACATAGTTATGATTAACAAGATTTTAAGGATTTCAGGAGAAGTTTTGTAAAAATTTAATTCAGAATAAATTAAATAGATTTAAATCAATTTAAGCATTAGTTTATATATATATATATACATATGTGTGTGTGTGTGTGTGTGTGAGAGCCTTAGTTGAGTCATAGCTCAACAAAATATCTTCTGAGAGAGAGAGAAAACAGGGGAGTTCTAGAGAACTCCAGAAAGAAAGAAGAGAAAGAAAATATCAAGGGAGCAGGAAGATTGATGTCCAAAATCAACTTAAGGTAAGCCCTCCACTCAAAATGTTTGGAATTGCACCTTCTCTACTCATCATCTTCAAAGATTTAAGCCTCATTAGGAGGAAATCATGGTTGTTTTAGAGTTGTGAACTCCTATGAACATTAAAGAGAGGAATGGTGAGAATGAGCTCTAGATAGCAACATACATGGCATGATTTCATGAACTTCTTGTTCATATCTTCAACTTATTGCTTGATTCTTCAACTTTGGGGGACAACCCCATGGATTTTGAGTTTGAACTCATATATGCATATTTTGAGGGTTTGCACTCTAAGATCAAGATTTGAGTTTTGTTTTGCAGTTATGGTTTTAATTTGAATTTTAACAAGGTTAATTCAACATGTTTTTGAGAGTTTTGGGCCTTGGTTTGCCTGAAATTGAAGTTGATTTTACAAAAGAATGAGTTTCCTTTCAAAGCAGATTTTCGAAATTGAAAATGTACCCAGACCGCTCGAGTGGCTTGGGAGACCGCTCGAGCGCATTTTGTTTTGGCGTCACTAGTGCGGCCAAGGCCACCGCATGAGTGGCCAAGGCCACCGCACGTGTGACCTGTGTGGCAGTTTTTCCAGTTTCATTTTCTTCCCTTTTTTTTTTGACTTCCAGGCCTTCATTTACATAGTTTTCACGTGTAATTCACATCCATATGCATATCATAAGCATGAAAAAGATTAAAGAAAGAATAGGAATAATCAAACGAATAAGTAACGAATGAAATGAATGACATGTAATTTTGAGATATTGTGCTTGGTTATGTGTCTATAGGTTAAACTAATGAGGTGTATCCCCGACCAAGCACTGTGAGTAACATTCCTGTAAAGATATGTTTATATGAAATATATTTGAAATGCTATTTGATAAGTTATGTTTTTCTTAAATGGTATTTTTTGAATGTGAACGAATATTTGGTTTTAAATCTGCTGTGGCATCCAAAGAATGCTCCCAAGTCATCGGGGACAACATGTTAATGTGGGTCCATGACAAATAAGTTAATACGAGATCTCGTTAGCCACGCGATATCATGGTGATGTGTTTAATCGGCATCTGGAACCGATTACTTTAGTCGGAAGACGATATGTTCTATTCTGTTGGATGTACAACAATTATGTTCTGATATGATTTACGTTATGTTTAAGAAATGCATGGAATTCGTTCACTACCCTATTTACTTTATTGTTATTCACTGGGCTATAGCTCATTGTTTGTATATATACGTATAGGTGAGCATCCTGGAGATCAAGCTTAGAAGGGTTCGTTTAGCTGAGCCACCCATTGAAGGCCTATTGAGTTCAGGTACCCCCAAATTGGGGTTAGGTCGAGAAGACCGTTGTATAGTTTTTGAGCATATTGTCGCACTTTTGTTGTATGTATATATGTACATGAATGATATTTTTGTATATGATATTATGTATGTATTGTACAGTGGGTAAATTAACGTTTATATACATTTGAACTTGTGCATATAGTTACACAGCTCAATAGACTAGTTGTTGTCTTTATGCTATAAGCTTCCGCTGGCCCTGAATATTTTGTTTTGTACAGGAAGGCCTTTGGTAATCTCAAATTACTGGTCAGTTACGACAATAAACCTATAGGGACGGGTTTGGGTCATGACACACTTCTATAAGCTTGAGGGTAGTCAAAAGGAAGTTTGGAAATCAAATCCTCTCCTTGGAAGGTAAATTTTGCACACTTTTCATTTTCTTTTATTTCTTTCATTTTCTTTGTTGTGTTGCTTTTCTTGCTTCTATTTCATGTTGTAAATTTGTTGTAAGCTAATTGGAAGTGGTTAGTTGAGCCATTTGCATATTTCCTATTTGTTTCTCTGGTTTCTGGAACAAAATAGAGTTTTAGCCTGCCCTGATTGGCTGATCGACCAATTGGCCAACTTTTTGGTCGGCCAGCTCATCTTTTGGCTAGCCAACCATCCTCTCTCGGACAGAACCCCAACATCTTCCTGGTGTCGAATAGAACAGTCTTCGACGGTCTCCGAGACCCGCTGCAGCTTCTGTTTTTATTGTTTTTAGTTTAATTAGAGAGTGTATGTGAGGATTTAATTTTTGTTGTAATATTTTTCTTCTTCCTCTTATTCGGATTTGTAATATTGCAAAGCGATATAATAATTCCCTATCCCCGCTTCTTTCTATCTCGTTCTTTCATTTGCTTTCCTTAATCTGTAAATATGTAGTATCTCATGCTTGTCATCATATCCATGCTTTGCATCCATGGTTTATGCCTTAAGATCTGCATTTATGAGTTTAATCGATAATTATGTGGTTTTGTGCACTACCTCATGTCTTGAGATGTTTCACATGTCATTTATATTCTAGAAGCTGGATCTTTAGTTGCATTCCATGAGTGAATTGCATTAGGATCTTGTATATTGGGTCATGCATGTGTAGTGATTTTTATTTTTGTGCCTATTTGCTAGATGTCAGTAAATATGTAAGTTTTTATTCTTTAGCATCCCGCCTGTGTGCGATTTTCTTACTATGCTTAACATCCTACCATGTGACTATGTGCTTATTTGATATAACTCTATGCATGCCAGTGGGTGAAGGTTGCGTTATTTAATTTGGAATAAAATTTATTTTCATGATTGCATTATTCAAAACATTCTCAAGATAATGAAATCAAGTTGTTCCAAATGGACGACATAGTCTATATTTGTTTGCTTCACAGAGTAAATTTTACGATTTAATAAAAAATTGGAATATGAACATATAAAGTTAATAAAAATCATATCATGGTTTAGTAAAGGCCGATCTTTTGATTGAGTGAGCAGGGGTGTTCAATTAATGACCTTCCCTCTTCATACCTAAGGTTCCGAGCCAAGCATCCTTGTTTACAACGAATAGTAGCATTGGCTCGAGTCACAGGTTTACTAATTCTCCCAAAAGAAATATTAGGTGGGCGACTCTAAGATTTGATGACACAGTCTATTTATGGCAAATGTTTCTGCAATAAAATGAATTTTCTAAAAGTTGCCAAATGTAGACTCTCATCTACGTTTCACATTGCACTCGTGAGACTAGATCAAAAAGACTGAGTGTCCGAACTGTTTAACATGTGCAGGTAACCCTTAGGTGATGTTACACGAGCTAATTGATTCAGGTTCGACACATTCTTTCATATCTACTACATTTGTATCTAGATTGAATAGACCTATGGAATCATTGCCTTATCTGTTTTGTGTATCTGCTCTATCTAGAGAATCTGTTCTATGTTCATCTATATATCATGCTTGTGAAATATGTATGGAATGCTACATTACTTGTAGATTTGTTGCCTCTTGATATTAGGCATTTTGATGTGATTTTGAGAATGGACTGGTTGTCTAAATACTGTGCTATTATTGATTGTATGACAAAACAAGTTTTGTTTAGACCACCGTGATGAATTTGTATTTATGGGTATTGGGGTAGTACATCCACCTTACTTAATTTTGGCAATGAAAGCATGAAAACTACTTAAGAAGGGATGTCAGGGTTATCTGTGTAGTATTTTGATTGATTAATCCATGAATACTGTGTTAGATATATTCCTATTGTTAGAGAATTTCCAGATGTGTTTCCAAAGGAATTGCCAGGGGAATTACTTGATAGGGAAATTGAGTTTACTATCGAAGTCATGTTGGGTACTCAACCAATTTCAAAGACTCCATATAGAATGTCAACTGCTAAAATGAAAGAACTGAAAGAACTGTTACAAGATTTGCTTGACAAGGGTCTTATCCGACCGAGTACTTCGCCTTAGGGTGCGCCGGTTTTGTTTGTGAAGAAGAAAGATGGAACCTTATGATTGTGTATTAATTATTGGGAGTTGAACAAGGTAATGATCAAGAACAAATACCCCAGTATCCTCGGTCTTGTACTTCTTGTCCAAAGCATCCCACAACTCCTTTGCCGACTTCTTGGCATAAAACATAGATAAAACAAAAGCAAAGAGAGAATGAGTTCCTTAAGAAAGCATTTAATAAATTTGAATCAAATGCAAAACTAAGGTTCAATATTGAAAACGAGGTGTTGAAATTTCAAGAGAGATTGTTTGTCCTGAACATTTTTGATTTGAAGAAGAGGATTTTGGAAGAAGCTCACAAGTCAAATTTTGCAACACATCCGGGCAACAACAAAATGTATCAGGATTTGAAACAAAGTTACAGGTGGCCTAGCATGAAGAAAAGAGATTGTAGAATATGTATCTAAGTGTCTTCAGTGCCAGCAAGTCAAAGCTGAACATTAGAAACTGGCAGGATTACTTTAGCCTCTCTCTATTTCGGAATGGAAATGGGAAAACATAACCATGGACTTCATCATTGGTCTACCTCGGACACCTAGAGGTATGAACTCTATCTGGGTTATTGTAGATAAGTTGATTAAATCTGCACACTTCCTACCTGTGAAAACTATACATGATGCTTACAGGCTTGCCACTATTTATATCGACTTGTTCATTTGCATGGAGTTCTAGTATCTATTGTTTCAGATAGGGATCCAAAATTCGTATCAAGATTCTGGAAAATTCTTTAAAGGGCAATGGGAACAGAATTGAGGTTTAGTACTACTTTCCATCCGAAAACTGACAGGCAATCAGAGAGGACTATACAGGCCTTGGAAGATATGCTCCGAATGTGTACTTTAGATTTTCAAGGAAGTTGGGAAACCTACTTACCGTTGGCTGAATTTGCTTACAACAATATTTTTCATTTTAGCATCAATATGGCACCGTACGAAGCCTTGTATGTAGGAAATGTAGATCTCTAGCCTGTTGGACAGAAGTTGGGGACAGAGTTTTGCTTGGTCCCAATATTGTGCAAATGACCACCAAAAAGGTTAAAGGCGCTGTTTGGTAGAGCTATGGGAAAGTGATTATAACTTATAGCCTAATAGCTTATAGTTTATAGCTGTGAACATAAGCTGATTTTTGACTTATAAATTAAGCTTCTCCTCTCCTACTCAAAGAATAAGTTGATTTTTGGCTTACAAAAAGCTATAAGCTGTATTGTTAAGCCGAACCAAACACATCAAAATAGCTTAAATTAAGCTAAAAGTTGAAATAAGCTGGAAATAAGCCCTACCAAACAGGGCCAAAGTCATTCAGCAAAGGCTTAAAACTGCACAAAGCAAATAGAAGAGTTATGTAGATCATGCAAGAAGGGCTCTTGAGTATGAAGCCGTTGATCATGTGTTCATTTGTGTGATTTCAATGAAGGGCCAATTAAGATTCGGCAAGAAGGGCAAGTTGTCACCCCGATATATTAGGCCATTTCAGATTTTGGAAAGGCTAGGTCCAGTTGCATATCGAATTACTCAACCTTCGAGGATGGAACAAATGCATAATGTGTTCTACGTGTCGATGTTGAGGGGTTACCTCCGAGATCCATTCCATATTATTGATTATCACCAAATAGCTCTTGTAGACACCCCATTTTTGACCGTCCTCAAGACTTGGACGTCACCGTTTGAACACTCAGTGATCATCCATGTTTGTGTTCGTCTTGAGTTCCCGGAGCCCTCAGACACACGCCTTGCCTCAGGATCTCTCGACTCGACTGTTTTGTGTTTGGTTTTGCACCAAACACTTGTGTTTTGCTTTTGAGGGGTAGGGAATGGCTTGTTGGCCATCCCCACGCCTCACCGGCCATGGCTTGAGGCCACCGGCCAGTGTTTTGTTGCCATCGGCCATATATTTGGCCTGTCGGCACTCTAGATGGTCGGTCGACCATGTATTTGGTCACTTTGGCATTTTTGGTTGGCCGATCACTGTTCATTTGCTTTTGCAGATATTTTTATGCCAGCTGTGCTAGCTGGCATACACTTTGCACCCCCTCCATACACGTGTATGGAGGGATTTCCCTCTTGACTAGCTTACTTTGGAAGCTTTGCAAGAGGGAGCTTCTATAAAGAGGAGGCCTCTCCTCCCTCCTCCAAGGTTACAAAAATTTCCAGAGAGACCTTTGATATTAGGGTTAGGGTTTGTATCCATTCTATCTCTATATCTCCCTCTCTCTTTGCCTTGTGTGTGTTTAGTCTTACTATTGCACACAAACACATAGTATTACACTTTCCTCTTGGAACTGAGGCCCTTGGAGGTTGTTCTTGGTGTTCTTGGGCGGTTTTGAGCTCAAAGAACCAGCTGGACCATTGTTCTTGAAGGAGGTCTACAAGGGTAACAACTTTGCCCCTTTATTCCCCATTTTTGCATAGTCTTTTTGTCTACCTTGAAACTATTTTTAGACTTTGTATATAACTAATAAAAGTCTTTTTTTTACTTGCTTAAAATAGTTGTTTAAGGTTTCTTTGAGCTTTGGGTTTGTTTGACCTCTCTTAGGCGTTGTTAGGCCCTATTTCTGTGCTATTTTGGTGAGCTCCGGGACCACCTTGTTTGGGCCTCCTCACCACTGAAATCTTGAGGGATTTCAGTGGTGAGGATGGTGGTTTAAGGTCCCAAGAAGGAGAGGGCCACCCCCTCTCCTTGTTGTCTTCAATATGTGCCATTTAAGCCTCATGTGTGAGCACCATTTTTTAGACCATGTTGGCCATGTTTCAGTAGGTATTTGGTAGTATTTTGCCATGTTTTACCTCTGTTTTAAGTTAGTTTAGACACACCATGCATGCCTTGCATACATGTCATGTAATGCCATGTTTTAGCCTTAACATGCTTTGTGCTTTGAGCTTTGTTCTAGCATGTTTTTGGCCAAGCTTTGTGAAGCTTTTGTACTTGTTTTAGCATGCTAAAGGTCTTTTTTTGGTCATTTGGGTCACCCATGCTTTGCTTTGTATAGCTACCATGTAATCCCCCCTTGTATGCCTTGAGCATTGACCCCTCTAGCATGCCATCCTTGCTTTGTTTCAGTGGTTTGGAACCACTTGTCATGCCATTTCAGTCCATTTAGCATGCTTGTATGCTTGCATTTGGTGTTCCTTTAAAGCCTTAAAGGGTTGGTGTTTCATGCTCCATGTTTGTGCCTTCATGTATGCCATCATGTTTAGGCCTCTAGGATGCCATGTCATTGTGTTTTTGGCTTTGTTTTAGCATGCTAAAACTCTGATTTTGGTCATTCAATTCATACCATTTTTGGTTTTGTTAAGGGTAGTTCAATACCTCTTTGGTGAGCCTTAGACCTCGGACTTTGCTTGCATGCTTTGATTGCCTTGTTTAGATTGATTTGGCATCATTTTATAACATAATTTCAGAGTTTATAATGCATGCCATATGCCCATGATGTTCCTCTCTTAAGTGTGCTTAAAAGTTGTCTCTATATGCCTAAGTGTTAGACCTTGTATGCATGCATGTTTGTATGTGTTTTGGCCTTTATTTCTATGGCTTTTGGCCACTGTTTTGGGCCTAGTTGAGAGCTGCCCAAATTAGTCTAAGTCCACTCTTTACATGTTGTTACATGTCTTACACTTTGCATGCTGTGATTGCATCATGTCTTGCATGTCCATTAGCCTTGTATGTTGTTGCATACTGTAGACACCCCATTTTTGACCGTCCTCAAGACTTGGACGTCACTGATTGAACACTCAGTAATCACCCTTCTTTGTGTTCGTCTTGAGTTCCTGGAAGCCTTGGCTACGCGCCTTGCCTCAGGATCTCTCGACTCGACCATTTTGTGTCTGGTTTTGTACCAAACACTTGTGTTTTGCCTTTGAGAGGCAGGGTAGGGCTTGTAGACCATCCCCACCCATCACCGGCCATGGCTTGAGGCCACCGGCTGTGTTTTGTGGCCACCGGCCAAATGTTTGGCCAGCCGGCACTATAGATGGCCGGCCGGCTATCTTTTTTTGGTCAATTGCATCTTTGGCCGGCCGACTACTGTGCATCTGCTTTTGCAGATATTTTGTCACAACTTGCTTGCATTTGGCTCCCCTTCATACACGTGTATGGAGGGATCTCTCTCTTTAGATGCTTGTCTTGTAAGCTTTACAAGACAAAAAGCTCTATAAAGAGAGGTCTTCTCTCTTGTTTTGGGGGGTTAGACATTTTAGACAACATTTTTAGGGTTTGAGTTCTAGGGTTAGGGTTTGTTCATCTCTCATCTCCCTATCTCTCTCTTGTGTGTGTTTAGGCTTAGATTTGCACACAAACACACACCACCACACCTTTCCTTGGAGCTGAGGCCCTTGAGGGTTGTTTTTAGAGTTTTGAAGTTGATTTCAACCTCAAGAAGCTGCTGGAGCCCCATTGTTGAAGAAGGTCTACAAGGGTAATCACTTTTCCCGTTTATTCCCCATTTTTGCACACTACTTTTACCTATCTTGCAACTATTTTTTGGCGTTACATATAATACATAAAAGTTCTGTTTTTAAGGCCTCTAAATAGTTTGTTAAGAGTGTTTTAAGCTTTGGGGTTGTTTGACCCCTTTTAAGCCTTGTTTGGCCCTTGTTTTGTGCCATTTTGTGTGAGCTCCGGGACCATAATGTTTGGGCCTCCTCACCACTGAAATCTTGAGGGATTTCAGAGGTGAGGATGGTGCCTTGAGGTCCTAGGAAGGAGAGGGCCACCCCCTCTCCTTGTTGTCCTTGAAAAGGGCACTTTTTGCCTCTTGAGGGTGCACCTAGTTTAGGTTCATGTTGGCCATGCCTTAACTGATTTTTATGCTTATTATGCCATGAAATAGCATTGAGTTGAGTTGGTTTTGGTACACCATGCTTGCTTAGCATACATGCCTTGTAATGCCATTTTGTTGCCTTAACATGCATCTAGGTTTTAACCTTTGTTCATGCATGTTCTAGGCCTAGCTTTGTGAAGCTTTCATGTTTATTTTGCCATGTTTGAGGTCTATCCTTGGCTGTTTTGGTCGACCATAGCTTGCATTGCATGCCCCCTTTGCATTTTGGGCTTGTTTGCCTTAAGTGTGTAAGTGTGTAGCATGCCTTGTTTGTATCATTTCAATGGTTTGGAACCGCTTAACATGTTATTTCAGTCCTCATAACATGCCTATATGCTTGCATTTAATCCTCCTTCAATGTGTTTAAAGGTTGTTACCTTATGCCCCTTGTTTAGGCCTCGGAGTATGCTTGCACTTTTAGACCACTTAGATGCCATCTAAGTGCACCCTTGGCTTTGTTTAAGTCTATATTTGACTTGTTTTAAGTCCCCTTTGCCTTGTGAGGTTTGGTGGACGTGACCTTGGTTTAAGCCTCCTTGGCTTGCCTTAAGTACTTGGGCCATTGTGGCATGTTTTGCTTGTCCTGTTTAAATTGATTTGGTATCATCTTATAACATGATTTTAGAGCTTAATGCATGCCATATGTCCATGTTTGCATCCTCTTGAGTGTGCTTGAGAATTGCTCTTTAATACTTGAAGTGTTGGAGACCATTTGCATGCATGTTTGTGTGCCTATTAGTCCTTCATTTTTGAGCACCTTGGCCACTGTTTTAGGCGTAGTAAGGGCTGCCTAAACCATGTTTAAGTCCATCTCTTTGCTTGTTGCATATACTCCTTGTATGTTGTAGCATATTGATGAGTGTGTTGCATGTTTGAACTTACATGATTGAATGAAGTCACAAGTTTGCTCACACGCTTAGACACTTACATTTCACCTTGCATGCTTATTGGTTGCATTGTCTCATGCCTTGCATGTTTTGTATGCCTCTTTGCATCTCCATGTTGCATGCTAGCTAACATGCTTAGGTTGCATTGCATTAGCATGCATACTTGGCCTCTTGAATCGCTTATGATAGAGGTTAAGTTCCCCTTGGTTCGACTATGTGCATTGCATTCCATATTAAATGTGCACACTTGGCTTCTTGGGCCATCATGCATGGAAATGCACGATTGGTGGTCTGAAAACCAAGGCTCATGCCCCTTCGAGTCATAAACATGATATGGGGTGTGATTGGTGCATATATTGCTTGAAATGCATTGCCATGCCAAGTATTGTCCTCTGCTGCTGTCAAATCAGTTTCTGCAGGAAGTTTTGTCCGGCCGGCTACATTTAGTGCCGACCGGCCATAATTTTTGGCCGGTGGATCAGAGTTGTGGCCGGTGACCATTCTACATGGCCAGTGGTGTTCTCTCCTAGCCGGTGGTGTTCCCTGGCATCCATAGAGCAAACCCTGAGATTTTGGCAGTCCTCAGAGGAGTAAAGCAGGGAAAACAGAGGCATCTTGGGCATGTCGGTGGATTTCCGGGCAAAGCCGAGCGTGCACTGCATTGAGCCTTCATCCCGGGACTGTTTATTGCTTTATTAGATTAATTAATTTGCTTAATTAATTTAGTTGGCCTGTAATAGTTAATTAGCTAGGATAGTTAATTCATTATTTGATTTGTATATTCTTTTGGTCCCTCCGAGCGAGGGCGAATTTGTAATAAGTGTGGGTGAGTGTGTGCATGTCTTCCAACCCCCACTTCTTTCTCCCTTTTACTTACCTGCTTTGATGGTTAGTATTAGGTCATGTTTAATTTAGCATACCTCATGCTATGCATGCGTGCATCATTCATCAGTATTGCATGCACCGGGCTCGGCGCATCATGCTAATTGCATTATATTTCAAAACAAATTTGAATACATGCTACTTGCGCATTTCACATGTCATCCTTAGATTAGCCGAGCCTATTCTAGTGACATTTTGCATGTGATGCATTAGGCACTTAACATGGACTTGGATCATGCATTGATCGCTAACACGTTCTTGTTTTGGCACGGAGTACGATGTAAGTATTTTATGCTTTAGCATAACGCATGCGTGTGAATGCTACCATGACAGCATGCTTACCATGAGGCTAGTTGCTTATGTGATATAACTGCTCGAATGCCTGTGGATGGAGGTCGAGTTACCTAAATTGGAATAATGCATTAAAACTACAAGTTTTAGAGCCCGCTTGATAGTGGCAAAGCCATCTTTTCCAAAGCCCACTTGAAGGTGGCAAAACCTGCATTTTAGCCTACTTGCGAGTAGCAAACCATTTTCAAAACAAACATGAAATGTTTTGTTCCAATCTAGGCGATTTGGTCTATACTTGTTTGCTCCGCGCATAACATAGTAACTCTAGGCTAATAATGGGAATAAGAACACATAACGTTTTCAACATTGGATATCATGGTTAGTAGAGGCCGATCTTCGGATCAGGCGAGAGGGGGTGCTCATAGCTGACCTTCCCCAATCGTACCCAAGTTCCCGAGCTGAGGCAACTTTGGTGATGACGGACACGTGGCCTTTGGCACTGAGTCAGGGTTTCCTAAATTCCCCCATAAAAAATATTTAGGTGGCGACTCTGTATCTGGCAAAGCAGTCCATGTTTAGCACTTCTTTCAAAATCTATTTTCAAAAAACGATTTGCCGGATTTGGACTCTTTGGTTCAGATTACGAACCGTGACAAATTGAGTCCTGAACTGTAGTAAACCCAAAAGAACAGAATGGGAGTCATCCTCCCGGGGCGTTTGGGGACGTCTACACATACTTGGCCCATCACATGCTTGTTTGTGTGCTTCAACATCCGTATTACATCTTGTATGTTTGTTGGTTAGCATTGATGCTTCATGCCTTGTGTGCTTGTTGCATTGTCATGTTGCATACTAGCTCACATGCCTAGGTTGCATGGCATTGGCATGCATACTTTGCCTCTTGAATTGAGTATGATAGAGGTTGAGCTCATTGTTTGTTTGTGTGCATTTCATCCCACATTGAAAAATGCATACTTGGTTCTTGGGCCATCACGCATTGAAATGCGCGATTGGTGGTCTGGGAATCGAGTACCATGCCCCTTTGAGTCATGAATATGATAAGAAGTGTGGTTGGTGCAAACATTGCTTGAAATGCATTGCCATGCCTTGTTTTGCCCTTTGCTGCTCTCAAAACAGGTTCTGCAGGAAGCTTTGGCCGGTCGACTACCCCAAGTGCCGATCGACCATTTATGTATGGCCGATAGCTCCATAGATGGTCGATGACCACCCTGCCATGGTCGGTGACCATTCCCCTTGGCCGGTGGTGTTCCACAATGTCCATAGAGTGTTCCTTGGGAATTGTGCCATTTTCAGAGGAGCAGAGCAGGGAAAACAGAGGCAACTTGTGCATGGTGGCGGATTTCCGAGCGAAACCGAGCATGCATGCATTGGACCCTCTTCCCGAGGCTGATTTTTACTGCTTAATTAGCTTAGTTAATTTGCTTAACAAGTTAATTGTCTGTAATATTTAATTAGCTTGTAGGTTAGTTAAATTGTATTATTCTTCCGGTCCCTCCGAGCGAAGGCAAAATTGTAATAAGTGTGGGTGCGTGTGTGCATGTCTTCCAACCCCCATTTCTTTCTCCCTTTTACTTAACTACTTTGATGGTTAGTACTAGGGCATATTTAATTTAGCATCCTTATGCTATGCATGCGTGCATCATTTATCAGTATTGCATGCACCAGGCTCGGCGCATCATACTAACCGCATAGTATTTCAAATCAAACTTGAATACATGTTATCCGTCGCATCTCACATGCCATTCATAGATTAGCCGAGCCTATTCTAGTGACATTTTGTATGTGATGCATTAGCCACTTAACATGAATTAGGATCATGCATATGATTACTAATTAATTCACTGTTTTGGCACGGAGTACGATGTAAGTATTTATGCTTTAGCATCTCGCATGAGTGTGAATGTTAACATGACAGCATGCTTACCATGCGGCTATGTGCTTATATGATATTACTGCCTGAATGCCTGTGGGTGAAGGTTGGATTGTTTGAGTTGGAATAACTCGTTGAAATCCGTATTTTAGCCTACTCGTGAGTAGCAAAATTCAAACCATTTTCCAAACAAACGGAAATGCGATGCTTTGTTCCGACTTAGGCAATTTAGTCTATACTTGTTTTGCTGTGCACATCACATAGTAATTCTAGGCTAATAACCTGTTTGAGAGCACATAAAGTTTTCAAAACTAGATATCTTGGTTAGTAGAGTCCGATCTTCGGATCGGGCGAGAGGGGGTGCTCATAGCTGACCTCCCCCAATCATACCCAAGTTCCTGAGCCGAGCTAACTTTGGTGATGATGGACACGTGGCCTTAGGCAAACGAGTCAGGGTTTCCTAAATTCCCCCATAAAAAATATTTAGGTGGCGACTCTGTATCTGGCAAAGCAGTCCATGTTTGGCACTTCTTTACAAAAATCTGTTTTCCAAAACGAATTGCCGGATTTGGACTCTTTGGTTCAGATTAAGAACCGTGACAATTTGAGTCCGAACTATAGTAAGCCCAAGATGAACAAAACGGGATTCATCCTCCCTGGACGTTCGGGGACGTCTACAGTTTCTGGCGACTCTGCTGGGGAGTTTTTTTAGAGAGCTTGACTCGAACTCGTGATATCTTGTTTTGATTACACTTATGTGTTTCTTTGCATTGCATGTGCATTGGTGCGCCTAAGTCACAATGTTTGTCGTCTGCTATTGCTGAACGGTTTGTCGGAGGCTCGTTTCGAGAAGCGTGCCATAAGGCTGACTGGTTACGAGCTCTGCCATGATGGGAACACAAACCCCGGTTTTACCGGGGCACCCTTTTGACTATTCGACCTAGTGCATATTCGGAATCCATAGTGACCCTTCCAAGCTAGGACAGGTTGCTGCCCAATTATAGGTTGTTTGAAACCGCTGCGTGCATAGTAAAACCTTAGCTCCTGACGAAATAGGACAGGGAAACCCTACTCCAAAATAGGGTGTTTTGGCTTTTGCTTGCTTGTTATGTGCTTTTTGAGTTGTATCTCTACAGGGGAATGCATATATCAGTTTGCGAGTCTGAGTGTCAAGCCCAAGGGCATCAGTATCGATATTTGGGAGTCAGTTATATCTACGGGTATTAGACTCAGTTTTTGGGACAGTGATTTTGGGGAACAGTGATCAGTAGTAGAGTACAGTTATTCAGCTATGCTCATATATGTTCTGATTGGGCCGAAATATTGCGTGTTTTCTCTTTCAGTTCAAAGAGTTAGTACAGAATAGCCAGTGTTCTCTTTTGCTGAGGCAAGACAGAGATCTGATCCATCATCTCCGTTCAGTTCAAGAGGACTTATGATGACGCAAAGTTCAAAGGAAATAGTGGTTATGACAGCCGCATTGGATCAAGGGAACATCTTGCGGGATGAAACCAATGTTGATGTACCGCATCCGCCCAGGCCGCCTGCCGCGCGCCCGATCTGGGAACCCCAGTTGTATCAGGCTCGTGAGCCTACCACGTTCGAGTTAATGGGAATGATTGGCGACCTCCAGATGTCCGTGGCTAATATCACCTATGGGATGTCCGCTTCGCCACCAACCACATCATATACCGGGAATTTTGTACCACAGGAGCCCCCGCTACTGGGGCGCATTGTGATCGAGCTCAGCCAACCTGAGGTTGCCCCGAGCTATGGCAATGATGTGTCAACAACAACCGGGTTCTGCTCTGATGGAGCAACCCAAACCCTCGATCAAGCTGAGGCCAAAGGCAAGAATAAAGTGGGAACAGCTGCTGATCCCGTTGAACAACTGTTGTGGGCAGTCGAGGCTTTGAAAGCTGGGGGGATGAATAAGCAACAAATATTCGTAGTGGTGGCCAAAACTGTGGATGATGCTTTCGCCACTCCAACTGAGGGGAGTTCCAGTCAGACAGAAAATCGGGATAGGCCCTGTCATGCCAGAACAGCTCCCTCCAATCCCAACCCTGCACCGGGAAGGGATCAGAAAGTCAAGGCGGCACCTGCCAATCCTTTTGCCAGTGCGTCCGGCAAAAGTCAGCAAACTTCGAAGTATCTGCCCCGAGGGCGCAGAGTCTTCCACGCACTCTACATGCCTTTGTCTAGGGCGCTCCAGATCCTTGCCGAAAGGGGGCACCTTAAACCCCTCGAGCCTAGGCCTCTCCCAAAGAATCTCTCTTCCACACATGATGCTGCTTTGTACTGCGCGTACCACCAGCAAACTGGTCATTGCACCGACAACTGTTTTTGTCTTCGTCACGAAGTGCAAGATTTGATCGACAATGAGGTCATCCTCCCACCCACCTCAGCAAAGTCTGTCACTGCAGAGTTGTTAGATTTCGAGGATACCGCGTGTATGTGATCAGAAGTTGGACCACCTGCAGGCAGCGCTCAGTGTATTTCAGATGTGGCGTCTGGCACGCACCATTTTGAGCATTTGCGAATGCTCTTTTTTTTTTTTCTGGCTTGGGTGTTGAGCAATTTCTTTGATTTTGTTTTGAGTCTGTCTCATTGTCTTGAGTCAATCTTTTTGCTAAAGGGTCTGTCTTGTTGTACTGAGTCAGTCCCATTGTATAGAATGTCAGGTGATTCCAGGGTTGTTGCCTCGGATATCATGTTTTTGTAATTATCCTTTTGTTTTATTTTGAGTCTGTCTCTGCTACGGAGCCAGTTGCAACCGGAGGTTTTGAATAAAACAGCTGTGGCTATCATGTTTCCGTGCTTGTTGCTACTTTGAGCTAGTTGTGCCAGAGGATTTGAATGAAATGGCGAAGCATCTCACTTTCTCTTTTGTGCCTATAAGTCATTGTATTGACCTAAGTTTTTCGAAACCTTTTTTATACTATGGTGATGAAAACGAAGAGGAAGGAATTCCTCGGGCTTTGCAAAATTTGATCAAACTGAGAGAAAGAGAGGCGTGCTAAGCCTTTAATGAATAAAATCATGCTTGTTAGTGTGAGTACTGGGAAAGACCCTGGCTTGATCTAGATTGGTTCCACACTATCTTCCGCGCGAGCGATTTGTCGCTTTCTTAAAAACTTTCAAAAACAAAATGTTTTGCGCAGTCTTGCGAAGACTTGTGTGGAATCGCTCTTGAGATTGTGCAGCTTAGGATCGCTCTCAGCCTCGAGACTTGAGCCCTTGCTTTCGAACCTTGAACTTGGATTTAGAATGTTCAAAGGTCAACCATAATGTGAGGCATGCGTGGCCAGATTTGAAGCAGCCCACGAACTAGGGGCAAGAAAAGATCAAGAAGATCATATCTCATCAAAAGAAGCTTGCAAAGCTAGATCAGAAGCACTCCTGGAACTAGGGGCCAAAAATGTCAGATGTACTCGAAGAGTCAAAGACGAAGACTGGCAAGAATGCTAAGCCCCAGAAGAGAGGAAAGAAGAAGACATTGCTGAAGGACAACCGAGTTCCTATCCACTACACTAGGGGCAAATTCACCCTCCATTGGATGGACTTCTACATCATCAGCGAACAACAGCCATTCTCCTGGATTCAGATGACTTCAAGATCTCAAACCATTCAACATGGACAAAGCTACACTTTTACCCTTGAGAGGCTCGCTGGGCCGAAAACCCAGAAGGGCGACCTAGGCAAAAGCTAGAGCAAGAAAAAGAACAAAAAGAACAAAAAAAAAAGAAAAATGCAAAGAATGAAAAAAAAGAAAAGAAAAATGAAGAAAATGAAAAGAAAAGGTAAAAAAAAAGAAGAAGAAAAGAATTGAAAGAAAAGAAAACATAGCTCGCAAGGTTGAAAACCCAGAAGGGCGGCCTTGGCAAAGTTAGAGCGCAAAATGAGAGGTTAATACACGAGTGTACCTTAACCGGAACTACGTAAGGCTTGATTCCCATGTTTGGGATACGTAGGCAACTTCATGCTGAAGTCCAGCCACAAACACTTCCAAATCAAGTGTCCATGTAATGGTTTTGATCATCCTTGCCTTCTCTGAATTCGGTAGTTTGGTCGTGATCACCAATAATGAGAACTGTTCACAGTATGCTGCGGCGTTATCCAGACAAGGGGCAACTTTCCGTTGCCATGAGTCGTCACTCAAATAAGGGGCAACTTTCTGTTGCCATGAGTTGCTATTCAAACCAGGGGCAACTTTCCGTTGCGTGCAGTGCCATCCAGACGAGGGGCAGTTTTATTGCCTCCGATCCAGGTTGTGCATCTCGAGTAAGTTCCGTGCTCGTTGAGCATTGACCGTTTGCAAAAAAAACAAATAGTTTTTGAGAATTTTTACTGAGGTTAACCATTTTCTCGAAAACCATTTCATTTTCCAAAACTGGACCATTTTCTTGGACCCAAAAAAGGAAAATTTTCAGTGCTCATAGCCTGACTTGCATGATTTCAAATCAAAAATCGAACAAGCATGTTAATCTGACTCTCATTTTGGTTAAAATTGTTTTAGTAGAAAACCAAAAAATGGTCAAAATGATGAACTAGGGGCACAATTGAGTCAGGCTTCCTACCTTTTCTCCCGTCGTCAACATACTTGCCAGAAGGGCACTCTACCTGCCAACAAAGGTACAACTGAGGTTAACAACGAAGGGCGGAAAGCTCTCTCAAAATCCTCCAAGCATCGAGGTATCAAACCAAGTGCGAAGCACGAATTGCAATGGATCAAAATACTCCATTCCCTCATCCGGAACGTTGACTAATCATCACCGGAGCAAATAGCCGCGAGCTAACAGTGTTGGGCATGAACCCCCAATCTCTTGTTTATCTATCAACCACCCTGGGGAGGGATAAAAAAATAAGAGAGTAAAGAATAGAGAGATGTACGATGAGAGAAAAGTGAGAAAAGGGTTTTGAGCGAAAAAAAAATCGCGCCTGAGGACCGAGTGATGTGAGAATCACAAATCAGAAAGGGTGGGAAACAATACCCGAAGAAACTGGCTCCTCGTGATTTGGGAAGTCTTTTGTTTTTGGAACACGTCTATGTGTCGTGTCTTTTGCTTTGTTTGTCTCGATTCTTGTTTGGAGTCGTATCCGAGCGTGTCTCGTTGTGTTTAGGTTGTTTACCTTCTGTTTTTCCGTTGTCGAGTCTTTTTGTTCGCTGTGTTCAGTCATAGGCTCAACACCCGGTTGAAAACCCTTTTCTAAAATCGTTTTTGTGCTCAGAGTGCTGTGCCATTCTCTACATTTGTACAAAACATGATTTGGTTCTTTTGTAAAACCGCAAGGGTTCAATCTGGGTCACTTGGAAACAGTAAACATATGGGTTCCGGATTGCATCTGAGTGTGCTTTAGCTTCAACAGCTTCCATCTTTGTATTCCATCTTTTCAGATTGGACTGTTTGTTGAGGATGGGTCGTGTGCAAATAAACAGGATACTGTGCTATGGGCTTTGAGTTCAGAATGAGCAGTGTTTCAGAATGAGCTGTGTGTATGGGCTATGTGTTGGGTAAACCAAGTGCTGTGTTATGGGCTGTGTGTTCAAACTGAGCAGTGGGTTGTTTAAGTTGTTTTGCCGTTAGCTGGTTCATTATTTGGTTATTACAATACGAGTGTTTGATCTTCAGACAAAAGGTCAATCTCATTTATATTAAGGTGTAATATGATGCAATGTGAAGTATGAAAATGTACCAGTGTAACACTTTTTCAGGCAAAAAGTTTGCTTCATTTCATCATCTTTTCAAGTACAAAGTTTTGGAGAAAACAAAAACCTGCCTGCGGCAGTACAAGGTACTCAAGCTACCAGTAAAAAGTAAAGTAAAACAAAAAGAAGAAAAGCAGTAAAAATCTGGATCAGCATCAGTAGTCTCAGGCCTGAGGGTCTGTCCTCATCCTTTCCTGGACGAAGGTCCAGGAGCATCGTCATCAGCACCACCATCTGAGCCTGAGTCTGAGTCGTTTCCAGCCTCCTCCTCAGATGACTCGGCCTCCGCCTCTGCCTCAGACTCATCATCATCATCTGGGATTGGTGCCCATGAGCTACTCCCCATATGAGTGCGCCCCGCTTTGGTGCGGGGGTATACTCTGCCATCTCGCCTTCAAGCAGGAACAGAAGGGCCAGCCAGAGCACCTCCTACAACAGGAATCTGGAATGGAGGCTGAAAAGCACAAATGACAAACGCATCAGTATGCTACACAAAGCAGAGTATGAATGCCGAATACAGTGTTTAAGTACAGAGTATGAATGTTGTGAGCAGTATATCAGTACAGAATACAGTGTTTGAGTACAGAGTATGAATGTTGTGAACAGTGTGTTAGTACAGAATGCAGTGACTGAGTGCAGTGTGCGAATGCTGTGAGTAATACTGTGAACAGTCTGTGGGCTACAGTGTATCAGATGCCGTGAGGGCCGTGTATCGGGTGTTGTGCTGACAGTGCGATGCATCGGATTGTGTAAGGTTTGAGACTATGGTCAGAAGAACATACCGGAATGCCGTAGATAGCCAACAGGTCGAGGCTCCACTGGAACATCCCCATCACGGAGGCGGTCAGCTCCAGGGACTGACGAGTGTACTCGGAGGAAGCCTGCAAAAGTGTTGGAAGCATCAGTATTCTGCGGAATATCAAATGAAATGAAATGACTGTGCAAGATACAAAATGCAAAAGTACATACCGGAGGCAAGTCATAGAATCTGACCAACTCATGATCAGCTGGAGAGGGAGCAATGGGGATCTGGTAAGTCTCCCCACCCTGCCCTCGGCATGTCATCGTCGTGGGCAGTGCTAGCCAACTAGCCCCCTGTCCCCTCCGAGCTCCACTCCTGCTACGAGCTCGAGCCATCCTCGATGTCCCTGCCCCTGCTCCTGCTCCAGCTACCGGCGCCGCAGGCCTCTCTTTCTCAGCTCGACGGCCACTGCTCAAAGGCCGCATGATGTAGGTCCGGACGTACTCTGCGTAGTCGCCCTCGCCCTTGAAGCCCTCCGCATCCCAGCCGATCATGTAATCAGCCATCTCCTCGGGAGTGAACCTCTTTGTCTCCCTCATGTGTGTAGGAGGTGGACCCGGAACTATCTGCTCCGGTAAACCTAAGGTCTGGCGCAGGAAGCGCTCACCTAGGTACCAAGCCCGACAGATCGGGCCCTCCAATAAGATCCTGAATCGGGCAGTCTCCTCCGTACCGGCAAATCGCTCCCGAATCCCGGCTGGCAATCGAGCCCAAGGCTGGCAGGTGATCTATAAGTGAAATGCAGTTTGTTATCTACTGTTATTGAAAATACAGTGCAAAGCGAAGCTGAAATAAACTCTAAAGTTGAACATACCTCTGCGGGGGTAATGGTGTCGAAGTAGCGGCGGAAGAATATGAACGTCTCCCGGGGTCTCCGTACGCATCTCACATCAAAGCGTCGGGAGAATGGAACACCGAGAGGAGTCTCCTCGTCGGGTACTGGCGCAAGCCTCGGGAAGTAGGCGTAGACCCACAACTACAGAGCAGATATCAGTATGCTTATCAGATAAAGCAGAATGCAGAATAAAGCAGAAATGGCAGAACCATGTGTTGTGCAGTGTATTGTGCAGAGTGTATAGTGTGTGCAGTGTACAGTCAGTGTAAAGCAGATTATATGCGTGCCGTGTGTGCAGTATACAGTTAACGTGAAGCGGACCGCAGTGTGGGCAGTGTACAGAATACAGATAATGTAGAGCAAAAATGTAAAAGCTAAAAGAAAATGTACCTCCCAAGCCCGCCAGTAGCCGCCGAGCAACTGCCCACTGCACTGGGAGGATGAGCTCATATATCTGTAGAGTGTGGCCAAGGCTGTCCCACCCCAGTCATAGCGTAGAATCCGCGTGACGTCCACCAAGGCGCTCAACAAACAGAGGGCACGGTGTTTGCCCAGTCGGCGAAGATGGTCGTCCCCAACAGAAACATGAGGAAGCCGCGTGCGTACTGCTCCATCTCCTCCTGAGTCATCGGCGCCTCCTCAGCTAGAGCTGGCTGAATCCGGAAGTGGTCCTCGAACCACGAGTATCTGACGAAGCCTGGACGAGCGAGAGGCGACAGGGTACCGAGCAAGTATATCTGAGCGGCCTCCCACTCATCCATGTCAGTGTCGAAGGGGATCGGATCACCCCTACCTCGATGCTTGTGAGCATCGAGAAATCATAGGGAGTCATCGTCATGTCTCCCATGGCGGAGAAGTGGAAGGAGTCGGTGGTGTCCCACCACCTCTCCACCAGAGCGGCAAGGAGAGGCCTGCTCGCGGCAAGACGGGAAAGTCCCTTGCAGAAGGCGCCGAAGCCGGCCTGGTCTACGATATGACGGACTGCGTCCGGAAGCTCCATATACCATCTTCTGGCGGCGACATTCCCATACCCCCGGCAAGTATGGGAATCCCCCTGTATTCAAAAGCCAACAGTTGCGAAGCAATATTCAAAATACAGTTTTGAAGGGCATTCAAAATTGATGCAGATATAGCGTGTGTGCACGTGTTCAGATTCAAACAGACATCGGGTGCCGGTGTGCTCCCGGTGAACTACAACATATGATGTGTCAGTGTGTTTTAGTGGTTCAGTACAGATATAGCGTGTGTGCACGCATTCAGATTCAAGCAGACATCGGGTGCCGGTGTGCTAGCAGTGAACTACAGTGTATGATGTGTCGGTGTGTTTGAGTGGTTCAGAGCAAGTGCAGTGTGTGTGCGCGTGTTCCAATTCAAACAGATATCAGTGCAAGCGTGTTCACAGTCAACTACAGCATATGATATACCGGTGTATCCGGGTCAGACAGTTAAAGGCAGAATCGACTATGGCAGTTGTGTATTCTACTTTACAGAAAATGAAACCGAGAAAAGAATATACCTCGGAAGCGCCATGTGAAAAGTGTGTCTCGGGCTCACGCAGAAGCAGCACTGCTGGCACCCTCCTATCAAAGCTCTTGAACTGGCGAAGACCGTCAGGAGGCAGCTCGTGAATCGCCGGCCTGTAGGTCGCCAGGTCGAACGGACGGACGCTAAGAGGCAAGAGCTCGGACCCATCTACCTCCGGGGGAGCCCCGCCGCTTGGAATATCGTCCGCCATCTCGAAGAGAGTGTGAAAATGGCCAGGAAGGTGGAAACCGGGTGAGAATACGAAAGGTCAACCAAAAAGTCAACCCTGAGAGGGCGAAAAATGGCTAGAAAAGCCGGAATGTGGAAAAGGTACAGAGATCAAGAGGAACTCGAGGGAAACAAGCCCCGAGTGGCTCAAACCGAAAAGGAGACACCGAAACGAAGATTCGTTCGGTTCAAAACGTTCGAAACGCGAAGGTATTCACGAATCGGACAACGAAATGGGCCCTAAAACCGAGAAAAAAGGGGGATCGAAGGAAGCAAAATAACCTAGAGAGGTGGGGGAGGGATTTTCGAACAAGAGAAAGTGAAAAAAATAGGGCTAGAGGCCCTATTTTATAAGACCCGTGGCTGAAAGACCAAACTGCCCCGATTTAGGCAGATTTGGCCGGTCGGCCACACTGTTGGCCAGTCGGCCAAATATTTGGCCGATGGAACTTTTTGATGGCCGATGGACAGCCGGTAACCTCCTCCAGTGGCCGGTGAGCCTCCTACACCCTTTTTAGGGTCAAATGTGTGGTTTTAAGACCTCATTGCTCAAGACAGTACAAGAAAGTGCATTTTCGAAGCTCAGCCGGTCTCCGTTTTGACCTCAGACCGTGTCTTCTGCGCGTAGCACTCAAATACGAATGCGGCGTATCCTTTTTGTATCCTTTTGTCTCTTTTAAGATTCGAAAGTTGCCCCACATGCGTTGTTTTACAAACGCTTTGACGCGAACGCGTGTTGAGTTATATGTCATTATGCTTGCATTGTTATGCATTTTCAATGGTCTGGCGAGACCTTAAATACGCTCGGTCTAGGAGACCTTAAATCCTCTGGAGGTGCAAGTCCTTCGGTGTTTGTCATGCCCGAATGACTTTTGGTAAGTTGCATTGTCATGCATCTCAAGCGACACGCGTTGTCGCGTATTTGAGTTCACATGCATTGTCATGCATTTCAAGCGACTCGCGTCGTCGCACATTCAAGTTCACATGCATTATCATGCATTTCAAGCGATGCGCGTCGTCGCACATTCGAGTTCATAAGCATTTCGAGCGACATGCATGGTCACGTATTCAAGATCATATGCATTGTCATGCATATCAAAAGACGTGCATTGTCACGCATTTGCATCATCATGCATCAACATGCATCATTTGCACTTTCAAAACAAAATCAAAAAAAAAAAAAAACATTCATGCATTATCATGCATTTTCAAAAGAAAAACAAACAAAAAAAGAGAGCAACATGCATTGCCATGCATTTTTCCTTTCATACACTTTTCATGCATTTCAAAAAACAAAATAAAAATAAATAGTGCATATGTCATGCATACATTGTAAGTAGTGCATATGTCATGCATTCAAAATAAATAATGCATATGTCATGCATTACATTGTATATAGTGCATATGTCATGCATTGCATCGTAAATAGTGCATATGTCATGCATACATTGTAATTAGTGCATATGTCATGCATTCACTATAAATAATGCATATGTCATGCATTCCCTTGTATATAGTGCATATGTCACGCATCTTACTGTAAATATTGCATTTACGTCCATCCATTGCATATTGTATATGTATTGCATTATAGCTTGCATGCATTCACTGCATCACCCCCATCTATGGCTTGCGCCTTTCCATGTTGAGCTTGGTCAGGTATGTGCCCATACTTTTCACGTCGAAGCACCGTTCTGCATGTGTACGCGCCTATTCCACTGCTGGTATTGTGGTTTGAGGGTTGCGGCACCTTTTCTGTGTTAGACGCAGTTTGTTTGTGTACATGCCTTTCCTAGGCAAGATTTGGTTTGGCCCGCGTGCCTTATCCATTGTATCCTACCCATCCAGTACATATTGTATATATTGCCTTGTAGTTTGCATGCATCCACTGCATCACATCCATCTATGGCTTGCGCCTTTCCATGTTGAGCTTGGTCTGGTATGTGCCTATACTTTTCGCGTTAAAGCACAGTTCTACATGTGTACGCTCCTATTCCACTGCTGGTATTGTGGTTTGAGGGTTGCGGCACCGTTTCTGTGTTAGACGTGGTTTGCATGTGTACATGCCTTTCCTAGGCAAGATATGTTTCGGTCGCGCGCCATATCCACTATATATCCTGCATTGTAATGTAGTCCGATTGCATCCAGCATTAGGATCATAATCTCTTCTGAGCTGAGCATGCCTCACTTATGTCATTCCACCCAATTACTTGTTCTTGTATCCGTCTACATCACTCATAGTTCTGCATGTGCATGCGCCTATTCCACTGCTGGTATTGTGGTTTGAGGGTTGCGACACCTTTTCTATGGTAGACGGACTTTGCACCTCCATCAATCTATTTGACATTTGTGCGGTCTTGAACTGCTTATGATTTGATCATGTTTCAAATGCATTGCATATCATTTGCATTGTTTCGAATACATTGCATATGATTTGCATTGTTTATACATAGTTTTGTATATATTGCATTAGCATTTTGCATTCATTTCTGCATTGTCATACATGTTGCTAACAATGTTGCACCTGTTAAGTTCTCTTTCTCTTTCAGGCACGATATTGTATGTACGGTTCATTTGAGGCTGGTGCAACCAGACGAACCGGGCAGGTATTGTATTCTCCGAGTGAGACGTATCGAGAATTACATAATTCTCTTACATCCTTTCTGCATTGTAATATAGTTGGATCTGTGTTTGATTGCTTAAAACTGTCGCATGTTATGCTTCGTTACAGCTTTCTTTGCATGATCATAAGTTATGTTCGGCTTCTTGCATTGTTAGTTGCATTTTGCCCCGGCCTTCGGGCGCATATCTTTATTGTCTTGCATGCTTTGTCTAAGTCTTCGGCCTTGTCAAAAATGGGTCGTCTCTGGGCTTTGACATTCACTCCCGTCATTGTTATGACTTTTGAGTTTTGTCAAAGAGGGGCAACTGTAGACACCCCATTTTTGACCATCCTCAAGATTTGGACGTCACCGTTTGAACACTCGGTGATCATCCATGTTTGTGTTCGTCTTGAGTTCCCGGAGGCCTCGGACACGCGCCTTGCCTCAGGATCTCTCGACTCGACTGTTTTGTGTTTCGTTTTGCACTAAACACTTGTGTTTTGCTTTTGAGGGGCAGGGAATGGCTTGTTGGCCATCCTCATGCCTCACCGGCCATGGCTTGAGGCCATCGGCCAGTGTTTTGTTGCCATCGGCCATATATTTGGCCGGTCGGCACTCTAGATGGTCGGTCGACCATGTATTTGGTCACTTTGGCATTTTTGGCTGGCCGATCACTGTACATCTGCTTTTGCAGATATTTTTATGCCAGCTGTGCTAGCTGGCATACACTTTGCACCCCCTCTATACACGTGTATGGAGGGATTTCCCTCTTGACTAGCTTACTTTGGAAGCTTTGCAAGAGGGAGCTTCTATAAAGAGGAGGCCTCTCCTCCCCCCTCCAAGGTTACAAAAATTTCCAGAGAGACCTCTGATATTAGGGTTAGGGTTTGTATCCATTCTATCTCTATATCTCCCTCTCTCTTTGCCTTGTGTGTGTTTAGTCTTACTGTTGCACACAAACACATAGTATTACACTTTCCTCTTAGAACTGAGGCCCTTGGAGGTTGTTCTTGGTGTTCTTGGGTGGTTTTGAGCTCAAAGAACCAGCTAGACCATTGTTCTTGAAGGAGGTCTACAAGGGTAACAACTTTGCCCCTTTATTCCCCATTTTTGCATAGTCTTTTTGTCTACCTTGCAACTGTTTTTAGACTTTGTATATAACTAATAAAAGTCTTGTTTTTACTTGCTTAAAGTAGTTGTTTAAGGTTGCTTTGAGCTTTGGGTTTGTTTGACCCCTCTTAGGCCTTGTTAGTCCCTATTTCTGTGCTATTTTGGTGAGCTCTGGGACCACCTTGTTTGGGCCTCCTCACCACTGAAATCTTGAGGGATTTCAGTGGTGAGGATGGTGGTTTAAGGTCCCAAGAATGAGAGGGCCACCCCCTCTCCTTGTTGTCTTCAATATGTGCCATTTAAGCCTCATGTGTGAGCACTATTTTTGAGACCATATTGGCCATGTTTCAGTAGGTATTTGGTAGTATTTTGCTATGTTTTACCTCTGTTTTAAGTTGGTTTAGACACACCATGCATGCCTTGCATACATGTCTTGTAATGCTATGTTTTAGCCTTAACATGCTTTGTGCTCTGAGCTTTGTTCTAGCATGTTTTTGGCCAAGCTTTGTGAAGCTTTTGTACTTGTTTTAACATGCTAAAGGTCTGTTTTTGGTCATTTGGGTCACCCATGCTTTGCTTTGTATAGCTACCATGTAATCCCCCTTGTATGCCTTGAGCATTGACCCCTCTAGCATGCCATCCTTGCTTTGTTTCAGTGGTTTGGAACCACTTGTCATGCCATTTCAGTCCATTTAGCATGCTTGTATGCTTGCATTTGGTGTTCCTTTAAAGCCTTAAAGGGTTGGTGTTTCATGCTCCATGTTTGTGCCTTCATGTATGCCATCATGTTTAGGCCTCTAGGATGCCATGTCATTGTGTTTTTGGCTTTGTTTTAGCATGCTAAAACTCTGATTTTGGTCATTCAATTCATACCATGTTTGGTTTTGTTAAGGGTAGTTCAATACCTCTTTGGTGAGCCTTAGACCTCGGACTTTGCTTGCATGCTTTGATTGCCTTGTTTAGATTGATTTGGCATCATTTTATAACATAATTTCAGAGTTTATAATGCATGCCATATGCCCATGATGTTCCTCTCTTAAGTGTGCTTAAAAGTTGTCTCTATATGCCTAAGTGTTGGACCTTGTATGCATGCATGTTTGTATGTGTTTTGGCCTTCATTTCTATGGCTTTTGGCCACTGTTTTGGGCCTAGTTGAGAGCTGCCCAAATTAGTCTAAGTCTACTCTTTACATGTTGTTAAATGTCTTACACTTTGCATGCTGTGATTGCATCATGTCTTGCATGTCCATTAGCCTTGTATGTTGTTGCATACTTGGCCCATCACATGCTTGTTTGTGTGCTTCAACATCCGTATTACATCTTGTATATTTGTTGGTTAGCATTGATGCTTCATGCCTTGTGTGCTTGTTGCATTGTCATGTTGCATACTAGCTCACATGCCTAGGTTGCATGGCATTGGCATGCATGCTTTGCCTCTTGAATTGAGTATGATAGAGGTTGAGCTCATTGTTTGTTTGTGTGCATTTCATCCCACATTGAAAAATGCATACTTGGTTCTTGGGCCATCACGCATTGAAATGCGCGATTGGTGGTCCGGGAATCGAGTACCATGCCCCTTTGAGTCATGAATATGATAAGAATTGTGGTTGGTGCAAACATTGCTGGAAATGCATTGCTATGCCTTGTTTTGCCCTTTGCTGCTGTCAAAACAAGTTTTGCAGGAAGCTTTGGCCGGTCGACTACCCCAAGTGCCGATCGACCATTTATGTATGGCCGATAGCTCCATAGATGGTCGATGACCACCCTGCCATGGTCGGTGACCATTCCCCTTGGCCGGTGGTGTTCCACAATGTCCATAGAGTGTTCCTTGGGAATTGTGCCATTTTCAGAGGAGCAGAGCAGGGAAAACAGAGGCAACTTGTGCATGGTGGCGGATTTCCGAGCGAAACCGAGCATGCATGCATTGGACCCTCTTCTCGAGGCTGATTTTTACTGCTTAATTAGCTTAGTTAATTTGCTTAACTAGTTAATTTGCTTAACTAGTTAATTGTCTGTAATATTTAATTAGCTTGTAGGTTAGTTAAATTGTATTATTCTTCCGGTCCCTCCGAGCGAGGACAAAATTGTAATAAGTGTGGGTGCGTGTGTGCATGTCTTCCAACCCCCATTTCTTTCTCCCTTTTACTTACCTGCTTTGATGGTTAGTACTAGGGCATATTTAATTTAGCATCCTTATGCTATGCATGCGTGCATCATTCATCAGTATTGCATGCACCGGGCTCGGCGCATCATACTAACCGCATAGTATTTCAAATCAAACTTGAATACATGTTATCCGTCGCATCTCACATGCCATTCATAGATTAGCCGAGCCTATTCTAGTGACATTTTGTATGCGATGCATTAGCCATTTAACATGAATTAGGATCATGCATATGATTACTAATTAATTCACTATTTTGGCACGGAGTACGATGTAAGTATTTATGCTTTAGCATCTCGCATGAGTGTGAATGTTAACATGACAGCATGCTTACCATGCAGCTATGTGCTTATATGATATTACTGCCTGAATGCCTGTGGATGAAGGTTGGATTGTTTGAGTTGGAACAAGTTGTTGAAATCCGTATTTTAGCCTACTCGTGAGTAGCAAAATTCAAACCATTTTCCAAACAAACGGAAATGCGATGCTTTGTTCCGACTTAGGCAATTTAGTCTATACTTGTTTTACTGTGCGCATCACATAGTAATTCTAGGCTAATAACCGGTTTAAGGGCACCTAAAGTTTTCAAAACTAATTATCATGGTTAGTAGAGGCCGATCTTCGGATCGGACGAGAGGGGGTGCTCATAGCTGACCTTCCCCAATCGTACTCAAGTTCCCGAGCCGAGGTAACTTTGGTGATGACGGACACGTGGCCTTAGGCAAACGAGTCAGGGTTTCCTAAATTCCCCCATAAAAAATATTTAGGTGGCGACTCTGTATTTGGCAAAGCAGTCCATGTTTGGCACTTCTTTACAAAAATCTATTTTCCAAAACGATTTGCTGGATTTGGACTCTTTGGTTCAGATTAAGAACCGTGACAATTTGAGTCCGAACTGTAGTAAGCCCAAGATGAACAAAATGGGATTCATCCTCCCGGGACGTTCGGGGACTTCTACAGCTCTCGACAATAAAATGTCTCAAATAGTTATTTCGTATAAATAAATGAAATTGGTATTGGGAATATGAAATTGGATGGATGTTTATATAAATGGTGGAGTTGGATATGTATTACCTCTCACCTATGGAAATTTGGATAATTTGTCTGTCTTGGAGATTGTATATCTATTTAGAAATATTTGTTTTGGGCTATCGGTGGAGGATAACTATGATTATTGTAGAAATTGCTTGACGATTATGTGAATTTTAAACTAATCTCTTATCCGTTGTCATTGAATATGATTGTCTTTGATACATTGTAAATGTATAACGTTTGGGAAAAGAAAGGGGATGTACTCCATGTTTGGGAAAAGAAAGATGATGGACTTCATTGAATTAAGTTGGCCTGTGTGTTAAGGGTAAAAGTGCTGAAAACCGCGCGTATACAAGGGTGCCGATTCCCGCAGATGAAATATTTGTGAAATGGCAAATAGAAGTGTTTGTATAATGGTTGTGTTGATTAGAGACCTATTGAGTTGTACCCTCAGTTTGGTTGTTTGAATAAAATAGTGAATGACTCATGAATTGAGATATAAAGCTTGGCATGGTTTTGTTTTGTAAATGAGTTACAAATGATTTTATTGTGGCCATTGGATATGTATATCATACTTATATCTTTATTAAGATTCATACATAGTGTTAGATTGTTTCTACTAGGCTTTGGCTCACCCTATTTGGGAAAAACCATTTTCAGGTGTCGGTGATATGCCTCCATGAAGACAGTAGCTTGGAGGGATTTGGAGCAAGAGCTTCTTTTTTGTTGTATATATTTTGTATAGCCAAGGGCTTTAATCGTGTTGAGCTAGACTCATTTTTGTGTAACCAAGTAGTGACTTGGAAAGATGTAAGCCTTTAGGGCATATGAATACCTGTTTAGTTTTTATTTCTTTCATTACATGTAACACATGCTGTAGACTTAGGATCAGCTATTTGTGAATGTATATCGCACGTGTCACCTTTTGTATATTAGCTCTGACTAATGGAAGCCTCGTATTAGTTGTATTGGGTTGGATCATTATAATTATTTCAGGGCATTACAAGTTTGATCGAGTCATTTAGAATCTTTCAAATTTTAAGCAATTTGTTAAGCTTCATATATTCCAAACCTTCTATCTTTAAAGCTCCATCTTAAGTATTCCAATTTTCATCTAAGCACTTCTATTAAATGATTTGGTAATTGTTTTGGAATGTAGGAGAGCTTAGGCATCATTAATTTTATAGTTATTTTTACCACAACTGATTTATGCCCTTTTGCTGATGAAGAAACTTATCTTGATTTGTCATTTTCAAGTGTATGATGGAACTATGCACTTCATTTTCAAGTGTAAATCTAAAACTTTGTCATGTGTATATGTGAAAGTAATTTGTGAATATACTAATACACTTTCTGATTATTTGTTTTGATAGCTAAAAGAAGATTCTTTACCCATAAAGCATCTTTTGGCTATGTGTAGTAGTGTAAGCACATGCATTGCACGTCAATAAATTTGTATTAGTGCAAAGTTGGGGAATTCAAGGGCAGAATTTACACTATTTTTGGTTTTATCATTGACACACTTTGAAAATGATTAACATTGCATAAAGTTAAAGATTATTTAGAGGCAGATTAATGTTGTGTCAACTTATATAGATTTCATTTGGTTTGATTTGGTTTGGTTTGGTTTGGTTTGAGAGGTAGACATTTGAAGGTGTTCACTATTTAGATTCAAGAACACCATTTTAGTATTGGCACGGGGTGCTCCAAAGGGAGAACACCATTTTGTTGTTCCTCTTGTTTTGAAGTTGTGTCTATAATAAAGGGGATCCTCTTGCTCAAATGCATGCTATCTATTCATTTTTTGTGTGTCATGGGGAAACAAAATTTTAGGTATACCTGATTGCCAATATTCCTAACTTAAGAGAGAATGATAAATGAAAATTATTCAAACAAAACATTATTTTACACTGTGCCTTTAGGCATGAGCATACACTAGTATATCTATATGAGCCTTAGTTGAGTCATAGCTCAACAAAATATCTTGAGAGAGAGAGAGAGAGAGAGAGAGAGAGAACAAGAGAGTTCTAGAGAACTCAAGAAAGAAAAGATCAAGGGAGAAGGAAGATTGATCTCCAAAATCAACTTAAGGTAAGCTCTCCACTCAAAATGTTTGGAATTGCATCTTCTCTACTCATCATCTTCAAAGATCTAAGCCTCATTAAGAGGAAATCATGGTTGTTTTAGGGTTGTGAACTCTTATGAACATTAAAGAGAGGAATGGTGAGAATGAGCTCTAGGTAGCAACATACATGGCATAATTTCATGAACTTCTTAGTCATATCTTCAACTTTGGAGAAAAACCACATGGATTTTGAGTTTCAACTCATATATGCATATTTTGAGGGTTTGCACTCTAAGATCAAGATTTGAGTTTTGTTTGAAGTTATGGTTTGAATTTGAAGATAAATATGGTTAATTCAACATGTTTTTAAGAGTTTTGGGCCTCAGTTTGCTTGAAATTGAAGTTGATTTTACAAAAGAATGAGTTTCCTTTCAAAGTAGATTTTTGGACTGAAAATGTACCCAGACCGCTCAAGCAGCCAACGTTCATTTGCTCAAAGTTGCATTCTGTTTTGGTGCCACTAGTGTGGCTGAGGCCACAACACGAGCGGCCAAGCCATCGCACGTGCGGCCTGTAGGGCAGTTTTTCTGGTTTCATTTCCTTCTCGTTTTTCTGACTTCCAGTCCTTCATTTACATGGTTTTCACGTGTAATTCGCATCCATATGCATATCATAAGCATGAAAGAGATTAAAATTTGATTCAGATTGAATTAATTAGATTAAATCAATTAAATTAAGCCTTAGATTAATTAACTTAAGCTTAAATTACTTAGCTTAATCCTTAATTAGCAAACTATGCTAATCTAGCCTATATATATGTTAAGATGGGAGTTATCTCATAATTTTTGAATTCAAAATCTAAGAGAGAGCTTTAGAGAGAGAGAGAGAAAGAAAGAACTTCAATTTAGAGAGAGAGAATGCTTGACCATGAAGATTTGGCTTGAAGGTTAGAGAATTAAGTAAAAGGGCTCAAGAATTAGCTTGTGAAGAGTTAGTTGAAGACCTTAGGCAAGCTTTTGAACCTTAATTTGTGAGATTACGTCATCAATATGTGTGTTCATGAAGATTATGAATTTAAATGCAAGAATTTAGCTTAGACTGAAGAAATTGGAGTAAATTCTTACATGCATGCATAAATTAGTAGAGTTTCATACTTTTGAGCATGGTTCATGTCATCTAAGCTTGAATTAAAGGTTATATCATCCATGCATCCATGATTCATAAGGTTTAGACATTAAATTCCATCTCTTAAGAGTTTTGGGAAAGAATTTGAAGCAAATTGGGTCATGCATTGTGAACTTACAAAGTTTAGGGCTTTGAATTTGTAAATTGGTTTTGTATTTATGCTTATGGTTGTATATTTGAATATTAAAGCATGTCATGCAAGCTTTCACACTTTGAATACATGTTTTGAAGTTCAAAATCAGTTCTGGAAAACCTAGAATTTAACTGCATCGCTCGAGCGAACAAGTTGTCACTCGAGCGCACATATTATTCATCTAGTGTTTTTCAAACATTGGCAGTTGGCTCGAGCGCCCGAGTTACTGCTCGAGCGACCGCCTTTTCATTTTGCACCTTGGCTTGAGTGACCATTGAACCTAGATTCAGACCATCAAGTACTTTTGTAAGCCATGTGGTTCGCTTAAGTGACAAATGTTACGCTCGAGCGAAGTGTCCCGTTTCAGCATATTTTGAAAGTCATATTCTGTTCACAATTCCATTCTAATTCATTTATGAGCATTCTTAGGCATTAATTAAGCATCCTAAATGAATTAAAGAGTTAGAACGAAGCCTAAGAGAATTGAATAAGTTAATAATGAACATAATAAGCAATGTGGCCCAATATGTGTATGTGTTATGAATTGTGTAGGTTCATCCGCGAGGTCATATCAGCAACTGAATCATTGTGAGTAATATCTTAGTAAATTTATTTTTATGTATCTTATTTTCTAAATGCTACCAATGTGGTAAGTTTTCTGAACTTAGGATTTTGTGTTATGAATGAGCCTTTTATCTGTGTGAATCGTAAAAGATCTGCGAATGTGTTTGAGAAGCATGAAAGTTTATGATGGACCTAAGGTCGTTCTGTATATCTGAAATGGACCCAAGGTCGTTCTGTATATTCAACAAGAAGGACCAAAGGTTGCTCTGAATATCTGATAAGTCTGAATATCTGTTATGTGTTGACCCAATGGTCATTATACAACCATAATTGATTTGACCCAAGGTTGTTATACCCGAGGTCGTTCCGACAAGTATGATATGTTCTACTTTGTATCTCTATATATGTTAGACTCGAGGTTGTTCTATCATATATTGGACCTAAGGTCGTTCCGTTAACTATAATGAGAATTTTTTTATGAGTATTAGAACTCATTCATATAACCTTTTACATTGATGTTATTCATTGGGTATTCGCTCACTCCATTATTTATATGTATGCAGGTGAGTAGCGGGATATCTTGCACTAGTGGACCCATAGAGAAATACCGAGTTTTGTGGAGTCAACTAAGGATGACTCACGCACGAGGCTTTGGTCTTTTGATTTTCTGTTTTCTTTTGTTGGTCATGCTTGACCATGTCTGTATATAAGTTATGGTTTTTGTATGTCTATGATATATGTATGATCTTGGAAATATATGAACCTTTATGTAGGTATGGGTGTGAGTTATTAATATATAAGATGTTTTGTTCATGCTAATTATGCACAAGCTCATTGGACGATTTTATATTTCTACTTCCACTTCTGGCCCTAATTAAATATGGTTTGATTTCTGTCGGAGGCCGTAGGTTATCTCATGATTATTGGCCGATTATGATCCTAACCTCTAGGGGCAGGTTCGGGTCATGACAACGACTCTTGTAACAAACATCATAGCATATTTACACCACATGTTTTTTTTGAATATAACATGTTGTTCGCATCAGGGATGTTGCATCTTGACTTTATAAGGAAAATAATCGTGTGTTCTCATCCAATTACATGGCATGATCATGTGTTTTTCGATCAACTTTATAGCTTGTCAATAGTATTTACTACTGGGCGATTGCTCACCCCAAAACTAACAATCTTTTAGGGAATGATGTTGACGTGCTACCGAAGTGATTGGCATCGAGAAGTAATTTTGGATGGGAGCATAAAGGCATCTTTTTGTGCTATGTGATGAAGCCTTCGGCTACTTTTATGTGGAGTTAGATCTCCATCTTTTGTGTAATCAAGGAGAAATCCTTGAAAAGATATAAGCCCTTAGGGAATCTAGTTTGGTATTATCTCTTATGTTTTGAACTATTTGCTCTCTCGATAATGTATTAATACATTGATGTAATCGTATGAATAGTTCAAGAGGGAAGTGATAACTTTTGAGACAAAAATCAGATTATTTAATGTTTTAATTTATTGTAATAGTTATAATGTTCTTAGATAAGCATTGTGAATTGATGATGAAATATCAGAGCGTTACAAAAACTTTTTAAGTATATTACACCTATCTAAAACCTTTTTTTTTTTTTTCCACTTAAACTAATAATTTCTTTAGTCCTCTCCCCAGAGTCCCAATCAATCATTAGGGTGATGAGTTGTAAATTTGTAACATTCAAATCAAAATGTAGTTGGTTATAGAAAAATTAACATTATACCTGTGCTATACACAATCTAACACAAATAATTAAAAATTAATATTAATATTATATAGTAATTAAAAAATATTTTAAAAATGTAGTATAAAATAATTTAGGATCAAGTAAATTTTAATTATTTTCACTACAATTGCAATTAAGATTTTTTATTTTATTTAAAGAAACAGAAAACATAGTAAATTACAAAAGTTGTAGTTACAGTACAACGTAAATATATTACGTTATTATTATTTTGCAATTATTGTTTGTCTTATGTTAGAGTTCAAGCAATGATTTAGCAAATCATGCATGCTAGTTAACTTTTACTTTGTTCTCCTTTTTGTAGAACTCGTAAAAAATTGTTAACATACAAAACAAATTGTAGAGTGAAATATAAAAGACAACAAAGAAAGTAGTTATTTTCTTGGGTCACCTTTCAAAGTAATTTTTGTGTTTCTAAGCATAGCCGTAAAATCTCTCCTCCAATAGATTAATTAAAATTAAATTAACCATTGAAAATAAAAATTAAAACTTGAGTTTTGGCTTGGCTAGTCTAGTATTCAGCCCACCTTAAAGGCATTTTTTGCTCTGACTCCACCAAGATCAATTTTTTTCTTAATTTTTAAATTAATATATATTTTTAAAATGTTCCACATTAAAACATCAAGAAACTAATATATAACATAATTGAATATAAATTAAGAAATATATTTACTATATCTCTGAGAGAACTGTAACTTATTATTTTATTAGTTAATGTGAGACCATAAAATATCCTCTCACATGGATGTTGTAGAGATCCAACGAAGAGAAGAGCTTCACCCCTGTAGATCTGCAATGAGGAACATAGTCCGTGCCACCCAACCGGGGTTGCCGGCTGGGAGTACTCCGATGATGAAGTTAGTCCTTGAATCAGGAAATAGTATATATATATATTAGAAGGGGTGTGTGTTTTGTGTAGAGGGAACATACATACCTCTCACTTGGGATGCCCCCTTTTATATAGATGGTGGGTGTGATATTTGTTTGGGCTAGACCCATTGTGGGCTTTGTTTGGGTTAGGCCCAATAAGCTAGTACCTATATTTTTCTGGCTCCCACAATTGCCCAAAACTTGCATTGTCTTCGGTAGAAGGAATGAGAGTTTTTATTGCCGAGTTATACTGTTCAAATAGATGTTAGGTCATTTGACAAGGAATAGATTTGATAAATGAATAAAATGTATGAATGAATGACTGCATGTATGCTTGAATGTATGTGTAAATATACGTATGTCTTGAATGTATGTATAAATGTATATAAGTCGATCACAGGATGAGGGGGTGAGCTAAAACCCAGAAAGGAATACAAAAAAATCATAAAGATAGGCCGTGGTATTCTAACCTCCAGGCATGGGTGTAGGCCGCAATATTCTAACCCCTGGGCATGGGTGTAGGCCGCAGTATTCTAACCCCCGGACATGGGTGTAGGCCACGGTATTATAACCCCAGGGCATGGGTGCAGTATTTTGTCAAGTGCAAAGATTGCTTCCAAATATGGACTTTCATGCCGAGCTAGAAATATTTCTATAGGCCGAACACGGAAATGATTACCTGAACCAAATAAGATAGATTAAATAAGGTAGATATATCAGTCAAAAATTGGACCACGGTATTATTACCCCCGGGTGAGGGTGTAGACCTGCAGTATTATAACCCCGGGCAAGGGTGTAGGCCTTTGCTAACGGCGCTCTGTGCCGAGTGCAAAGATTGCGTTATACTCGGAGACTTTTGCTGATTTTAAGTGGCAACTAAGTGCCAATATGGCAAGGACTTTGAATAATGTATCCTGTATCGAATAAGGTGGATGTGTTAATCACCAACAATATTGCTCCGCTTGTATGGAATTTCCAAGTAGATATTGGGCCAACTATTTAATTGCCGAGTTGCTCGGTTTGCGTTTAGTCCAAGGTAGACTTGCCCCATTGCTTTCGAATGCCAGGTGTTAGTCGGAAGGAATGTAGATTCCCATTGCCCTATGTTGCAGGGAAGATTCGGCTTTGGTAAAATGATGGCGTGCAAAAATATGCAAACTGCTGTCTGCCAAGTGTGTAATGTATTGCCCCAAAACAGGCGCTTGCTTGAAGCTGTGTGAAAAGGAGCGGAAGTTTGTAATTCAAGTAAACGTCGTTGTAATGTTTGTACCAAGTTGGCCGAGTATTCATGCATATCAAAGGTGCCGAGATGATGATCGGCTGATGTGCCCCAATTGGAAAGCAGAAAATTGACTGATGTCCCAGTGGGCAAATGTTTTGCCAAATAATGTTGTTAGGCGAATAAAGTTGCCGAATACTGTGGCCAATTTTGCTGCATAAAGTTGACAAATAATGTTGCTTAGCCGAATAGAGTTGATGCACGGCCGAATAATGATCATGCATAATGTTGAATTAATAATGGTCGAATAATCTTGCCGGGTAAAGTTGATGCACTGCCGAGTAACTAGTGTCAAAACATCGGTGTCCGTTTACACTTGGGTCGGCGATTGTGCCAATCGTTTGGTCGGCGGTGTGTCGGCATTCCTTCGGAGTTAGGTTTGCTAAGAACTTTGTTGGCAGTGGTTGCCAATTTAGTGAAGTTGAGCTTCTTGTCCAATGTATATTTGCCCCATTGCTTTTGAATAAGATTTGTTATTCGGAAGGAATAAAATTGACTTGGGCCAAAATTGCCGAGTAGGCCGATAATGATTTGAAACGGATTCCGTGCCCCTGTTCGGTGCCGTGGCGAAATCAGAATGAAGCCGAGACAAAGTAGGGTGCTTGGTGATATCGGAATCAAATCTGTAATTTATTTGTATTTTTATTTATTTATTTATTTAATATATATATATATTTATTTTGAGCTGAATTTGCAAATTCTGACTGTACGGATGGACTCGGAATGCGTCAGATAGCTGGAAAGGACTATTGGATCGCTGTGATCAGACTCCTGATGGCGTAATTATAGCCAAAATGGATCTAACGGCTCAAATTAACAGGGTGTAATGCAGCCGCGAAGCACATGATCATTTCTTTATATCTTGCTGGATCGTCTTCCTTAGAGAAAGAGCTCATTTTCTGGGCAAACTTTGAGCAGCCCGTACGGCTTCGTTTGAGCTCCGATTTTGACGCGGTTTGTTGTGTTGGACTCGTCTCAATGAGTACTTCACGTTGGTATGATCAAAACTTGATTTCGACGACTTTGAAAATTTTAATGTTCGAAAAATGTGGTCCGTTTCGCAGTTTCCAGTGAACTTTGGTTACATCTTGGCTGCTCGGGTTGGTGGGTTTGGACTCCTTGATTTGACGCGAATCCTCTTGTATATTCAGATGTTGATTTCGGCAAGCCGAGATGCTAGTTCTATGCCGAGATAATAAGCATGGATTTTTGTTGAAGAGGTAGGCAAGTTAATAACAGTTAATAATTGTAGTTTTGTGCCAAGGATGTCCAATGCTATGGAGCATGTTACCGTGTGTGGCCGAGTAGTCTTGCCGAATTTTTGAGATGTTTGTGCCGAATAAGTTGTGAATTTGCAGTTGTTGATGTCGAATATATAAGCCGAATAAATGACCAAAGTAGCTTTGGAGCTTTGCCGAGCAATTGCCTATGAGTTCTCAGTATTGCCGAGTAACATGTCTGTGCCGAGCGCCAAAATAATGTGCCGAATAATAAATGTTATGAGTGGAATTTTTGCCGAATAAGTTATGAGCCGAGTTATGATCATATGCAAGCAGCCTTCATAATGCCGATAAATTCTATTGCCGAATAAGTTGACATATAACGTTGTGAGCCGAATAATGTAGATAATGGGGCGGATTGTCCGATGCGGTGACGTATGGGCGGCTGAGTAGTCTTGTGGCCGAGTAGGTAATGAGCCGATTAAGTCAGTAAGTTGCCGAATTAATTGTGGATATAAGTTGTTCGTTGGGCGTATATCCGTAGTTGTGATAGTCGAATGTAAAGAAATTCAAGTTAAGTGAGTGATCGGTGAAGATGGATGATCATGGCCCACCTCTAGGAGCCTGCTATTAAAATTGCACGTTGATCGGACACGATCTGTCCGGTGAACTATCATTTAACGTCCCCGATTTCCAGTTGATTGATCCCAAGTTAATACTCGAAATTCACAAAATTGGACCTCAAAAATGGATTCTACACAGCAAAAAACTAGAGGGTAGGTGTCCTCGAAATTACTGGACCATCCGATTAACTGGAATGCGGTAAGATGCAACAAAGCACATTGTGCCGAGAAGCGCATGATAAATTCTTATTTCATCACCTTCATGCTGCATGTCGTGAAAGGCAGAGTTCCAGTTTTGAGCTCGTGACTTTGAGGCCTTGTATCTCCTTCATTTTAGGTCCGATTTCGACGCCGTTTTTTGCGTTGGACTTGTCTCAAAGAGTACTTCACACTGGTATGGTCGAAATTGTGTTTTGAGAACGTTGAAAATTGCAGTTTGTTGAAATTATGGGCTGTTGCGCAATCATCGGCAAGTGTCGGTCAATTTTTTGCTCCTCTGGTTAGTGGCTTCGGGCTCCTTAAGTTGACGCGAATCCTCTGGTATTGTTAGATGTGGATTTCGGCAAGCCGAGATGCTAGTTTCATGCCGAGATAGTAGTGCCGAGATTTTGGAGCTGAATGATTTGCCGAATTTACGGAGTTTGACAAGCAATGTTGCCGAATAATCAATGTTGCGGAGTAATGCTTCCGAATTCTTGCCGAGTAAGTTGCCGAGCTGGGCTGGTACATTTGGATGTTTTGGAACATTTAGTCAGCATTCTTCGCTTCAGTGTCGGCTTACTAAAACACTTGTTTGGCAACGAATATTATTTGGGTTTGCCGAAAACGTGAGCAGTAATTCCTCTTAGCTTTGCCGAATAATATTTCTTTATACCTGCAAAAATTTATACAAGTAGAAAGAGAGAGAGCATACGAATGTACGGTGGCGGCTTAATAAAATTCCTAGCAACACAAATTCCTAGCAATACTTTGGTCTCTTTATTTTTGCAACATGGTTGATTGGCTATTTGATGTTGCTGAATAATTTAATTGGAGTGCTAGCGCCGAACTTCGAAGGCAGAGATGAACTGGCAAGTTGATGGGCCCATGGTGACGCCGAGTAAATAATACCATCATTTTTAGAAAACTCGATGTCGAGGTGATGAAAATTTGGGTTTGGTTTGAAGTATGGGTCGGCCCTTATAATTCCGTTAGCGCCGAACTTGTTGCATTCAATGAAGTGGAGAGGCCCGGTCTTGGTGGGTAATTTCTTGGTGCTTTACTTGGCCAAAAACCTTGCTAATAGATGAAATAAAGACCCACTGTAATCATGAAGGTTCGCCGCGGCTAGACTGGGTTGAAGAGATGCCGAGTTGTGTCGCAACGATGGGCAACTTGGGGAGTGTAGTGATACCGAGAAAGGTGGAAGAGCTGCCGAACATGGTTTGCTAAACAACCTTTGTTGGAATACTTGTGATTCTAGTGTCAACCCGGCTGTCGGCAAGACTTCATTACGCATGCAACTTGTTCAGTTTTGCCGAGATTTTGGTCGGCATCAAAATGAGTCGTTCATGACAAATGAATTCTTATGTATATATATATATATATAGAGATTGCCTCAGACTAGAACAAATTATGAAGTAAAAACCTTAAAAATTGTTTTATAATAACTCATGGCCCCGTTTATGTTAGTTTCGTCTAGAGAAAGAAAAAGTGAAAAAGTGAAGACCAATTTTGTTTTTAACATAGGTACACAGCTACATTAACAATCAACTGCAAGATAAGTGTTGAGAAACAAAGAATAAATAGATAAATGGCAAACTACATATGAATTTGGCCGAGCAGTCCCATTTGTAATGCCGCAAAGATGTTGTCACCAAGACAAGTATGAAATCCATTTTTAGAGAGAATGAAAATGTAAAAGCAGATCCACATAATATGTGCCGACTACTCTTCTCAGAATGTCGAGATAGATATTAAACAAATGTTTGGACCAAATCTATAAGCATAAATTCAAAAATGAGATTTAGAATAACAAGAGAGTTGACAAACAACCTAATAAAGAGCTATTATTGCTGAGTTGGTTGATAGACAAGCCAAATAAAGTGCCGAATTTAAATAAGCCTTTCAATTTTAACAGTTTACTCTGATCTCATTTCGATCCCGCTGAGAAGATAGTGGTGCCGAATATCTTGATTAATAAACTTTTAGAGAGAGAAAGTAAAGACCCAACTGTGGATTCCATAAAAATTGCTAGTATAGACATATGTATATCTCTAGAATTAATTATAAAATAAACTCCTTTGAGGTAAAAACTAAATAAACAATCCTGGGGTGAGTTTGGCTGAGCAACCTTTTTGATAATGCCGAAAAGAAGCTCCCACAATAACGTAATCTGAAACCCATTTTGAGAGAGAGAAAATGAAGATGCCAAAGTAAATCCAAGAGCACTAATATCAAGATTTACCATGAAAAAAGAAAAGAGATTCCATGGAGTTTGTCAGTACACACAGATATATGTACATAATTCAAGAATCGATTTTACAGTAATTTTATAATAAGTTTCATCAGAGAGAAAATTCAAAGCCTAGCTGTGGCTCGTGATAACCATCAAAGTGTTGTAGAGTGTTTACTTACAGTAACATGTTTGTTGTGTTCTTCGTTGATCTCATTCATTCGTTCCCACAGACGGCGCCAATTGTGAGACCATGAAATATCCTCTCACATGGATGTTGTAGAGATCCAACGAAGAGAAGAGCTTCACCCCTGTAGATCTGCAATGAGGAATATAGTCGGTGCCCCCCAACCGGGGTTGCCGGCCGGGAGTACTCCGATGATGAAGTTAGTCCTTGAATCAGGAAATAGTATATATATATATATTAGAAGAGGTGTGTGTTTTGTGTAGGGAGAACAGACATACCTCTCACTTGGGATGCCCACCTTTATATAGATGGTGGGTGTGATATTTGTTTGGGCTAGACCCATTGTGGGCTTTGTTTGGGTTAGGCCCAATAAGCTAGTACCTATATTTTTCTGGCTCCCACAGTTAAGGTAAACATGTTTGTCATGTTGGAGCTTTTACTAATAAAAGTGTATGTATAATTTATATAAATGATAATTTGTATAAAAATATACAACCTTTTTCTTCATTCATTAAATCAATTATACAGAATCTACACTTTGAAAAGTACTTTTATAAATTTTACAGAAATTTACTCAGAAGTCCCATTCCAAAAAAGTATATACCATAAAGTCCCATGAGTTTTCTTTTGGAGTATTAAGTTAACAGTTCCATTTAATTTGAAAAGGTTGTTCCGTGAGGTCATTCCACTAATTTTTTTTTGGAGATTCCAAATGTGAATGGGTTTTATTTGTGCACTATTATCTTATTAACTTTTGTCAAATGTGTTATTCTTAAAATGTTACACAGATGATTATGTGGAATGATTATGAACAAAAAGTTATATGGATCAATATGTAATTTGACATGGAAGAATTGACTTATATGAACATGAAATTTCCTGTGTTTATGATTTCCCATGCTTATATAGACCAATGGAGAATGCAAGAATGTAGTTAAGTCAGAATCTTCTAATGCCAGAATAGATCGGTTAGAAAGAATGGTGGAAGTTTTAACTGAACTAGTGAGACAACAACAAGTGCAAAGGCAACAACCCGTATCTCCTCTGCCGCCTCCGGTCCAAATGGAGCTAAATAATGATGATATCATTGCTCTTACACAGAAGTTCAACAAAATGAAGCCGCCAACCTTCCAAGGCGGCATAAAACCTCTTCATGTCACTCACCTATATATATATACATAGTGAGCTAAAGCCCACAAGGAACCCTCTAGCCAAGCCACTGCTTAAAGCTTTAGAGTTTCGTTTTGTTGCCTCCGAGTTGAGGCTAGGTCTAGAAGACCGTTGGCGAGTTTTGTGCTTTCGTTGTGGAAGTTTTGATAACATATATATATGATGTTGGAAGGTTTTGTATATGATATATTTATGTATTGTTCAGTGGATAAATTAATGTTATATGCATCTGAGTTTGTTTATATAGATTCACAGCTCAATGGACTATTTGTTGTCTTTATGTTATAAGCTTCCACTAGCCCCGATTATTTTGATTTGTACAGAAAGGCCTTTGGTAATTTTGGATTACTAGTCGGTTACAACGCTAAACCTATAGAGGTGGGTTTGGGTCACAACATAATGGTATGAGAGCACGAGGGATAATATAACGGAATAAGACAACATATGTGTAATTTGACATGGAAGAATTGACTTATATGAACATGAAATTTCCTGTGTTTATGATTTCCCATGCTTATATAGACCAATGGAGAATGCAAGAAATGTAGTTAAGTCAGAATCTTCTAATGCCAGAATAGATCGGTTAGAAAGAATGGTAGAAGTTTTAACTGAACTAGTGAGACAACAACAAGTGCAAAGGCAACAACCCGTATCTCCTCTGCCGCCTCCGGTCCAAATGGAGCTAAATAATGATGATATCATTGCTCTTACGCAGAAGTTCAACAAAATGAAGCCGCCAACCTTCCAAGGCGGCATAAAACCTCTTCATGTCACTCACCTATATATATATACATAGTGAGCTAAAGCCCACAAGGAACCCTCTAGCCAAGCCACTGCTTAAAGCTTTAGAGTTTCGCTTTGTTGCCTCCGAGTTGAGGCTAGGTCTAGAAGACCGTTGGCGAGTTTTGTGCTTTCGTTGTGGAAGTTTTGATAACATATATATATGATGTTGGAAGGTTTTGTATATGATATATTTATGTATTGTTCAGTGGATAAATTAATGTTATATGCATCTGAGTTTGTTTATATAGATTCACAGCTCAATGGACTATTTGTTGTCTTTATGTTATAAGCTTCCACTAGCCCCAATTATTTTGATTTGTACAGAAAGGCCTTTGGTAATTTTGGACTACTAGTCGGTTACAACGCTAAACCTATAGAGGTGGGTTTGGGTCACAACATAATGGTATGAGAGCACGAGGGATAATATAACGGAATAAGACAACATATGTGTAATTTGACATGGAAGAATTGACTTATATGAACATGAAATTTCCTGTGTTTATGATTTCCCATGCTTATATAGACCAATGGAGAATGCAAGAAATGTTGTTAAGTCAGAATCTTCTAATGCCAGAATAGATCGGTTAGAAAGAATGGTGGAAGTTTTAACTGAACTAGTGAGACAACAACAAGTGCAAAGGCAACAACCCGTATCTCCTCTGCCGCCTCCGGTCCAAATGGAGCTAAATAATGATGATATCATTGCTCTTACGCAGAAGTTCAACAAAATGAAGCTGCCAACCTTCCAAGGTGGCATAAAACCTCTTCATGTCACTCACCTATATATATATATACATAGTGAGCTAAAGCCCACAAGGAACCCTCTAGCCAAGCCACTGCCTAAAGCTTTAGAGTTTCGTTTTGTTGCCTCCGAGTTGAGGCTAGGTCTAGAAGACCGTTGGCGAGTTTTGTGCTTTCGTTGTGGAAGTTTTGATAACATATATATATGATGTTGGAAGGTTTTGTATATGATATATTTATGTATTGTTCAGTGGATAAATTAATGTTATATGCATCTGAGTTTGTTTATATAGATTCACAGCTCAATGGACTATTTGTTGTCTTTATGTTATAAGCTTCCACTAGCCCCGATTATTTTGATTTGTACAGAAAGGCCTTTGGTAATTTTGGATTACTAGTCGGTTACAACGCTAAACCTATAGAGGTGGGTTTGGGTCACAACATAATGGTATGAGAGCACGAGGGATAATATAACGGAATAAGACAACATATGTGTAATTTGACATGGAAGAATTGACTTATATGAACATGAAATTTCCTGTGTTTATGATTTCCCATGCTTATATAGACCAATGGAGAATGCAAGAAATGTAGTTAAGTCAGAATCTTCTAATGCCAGAATAGATCGGTTAGAAAGAATGGTGGAAGTTTTAACTGAACTAGTGAGACAACAACAAGTGCAAAGGCAACAACCCGTATCTCCTCTGCCGCCTCCGGTCCAAATGGAGCTAAATAATGATGATATCATTGCTCTTACGCAGAAGTTCAACAAAATGAAGCTGCCAACCTTCCAAGGTGGCATAAAACCTCTTCATGTCACTCACCTATATATATATATACATAGTGAGCTAAAGCCCACAAGGAACCCTCTAGCCAAGCCACTGCCTAAAGCTTTAGAGTTTCGTTTTGTTGCCTCCGAGTTGAGGCTAGGTCTAGAAGACCGTTGGCGAGTTTTGTGCTTTCGTTGTGGAAGTTTTGATAACATATATATATGATGTTGGAAGGTTTTGTATATGATATATTTATGTATTGTTCAGTGGATAAATTAATGTTATATGCATCTGAGTTTGTTTATATAGATTCACAGCTCAATGGACTGTTTGTTGTCTTTATGTTATAAGCTTCCACTAGCCCCGATTATTTTGATTTGTACAGAAAGGCCTTTGGTAATTTTGGATTACTAGTCGGTTACAACGCTAAACCTATAGAGGTGGGTTTGGGTCACAACATAATGGTATGAGAGCACGAGGGATAATATAACGGAATAAGACAACATATGTGTAATTTGACATGGAAGAATTGACTTATATGAACATGAAATTTCCTGTGTTTATGATTTCCCATGCTTATATAGACCAATGGAGAATGCAAGAAATGTAGTTAAGTCAGAATCTTCTAATGCCAGAATAGATCGGTTAGAAAGAATGGTGGAAGTTTTAACTGAACTAGTGAGACAACAACAAGTGCAAAGGCAACAACCCGTATCTCCTCTGCCGCCTCCGGTCCAAATGGAGCTAAATAATGATGATATCATTGCTCTTACGCAGAAGTTCAACAAAATGAAGCTGCCAACCTTCCAAGGTGGCATAAAACCTCTTCATGTCACTCACCTATATATATATATACATAGTGAGCTAAAGCCCACAAGGAACCCTCTAGCCAAGCCACTGCCTAAAGCTTTAGAGTTTCGTTTTGTTGCCTCCGAGTTGAGGCTAGGTCTAGAAGACCGTTGGCGAGTTTTGTGCTTTCGTTGTGGAAGTTTTGATAACATATATATATGATGTTGGAAGGTTTTGTATATGATATATTTATGTATTGTTCAGTGGATAAATTCATGTTATATGCATCTGAGTTTGTTTATATAGATTCACAGCTCAATGGACTATTTGTTGTCTTTATGTTATAAGCTTCCACTAGCCCTGATTATTTTGATTTGTACAGAAAGGCCTTTGGTAATTTTGGATTACTAGTCGGTTACAACGCTAAACCTATAGAGGTGGGTTTGGGTCACAACATAATGGTATAAGAGCACGAGGGATAATATAACGGAATAAGACAACATATGGGACCCAAATTTGATTTGTGATGTAATAAGACAAGTTTGGATGACCAAGATTTCTAAGGTGGGCATAATGTAATGACCCGGACATGCATTTGATTAATTAGCCATCTAATTGCATTGTTATGTGCTACTTGATTATGTGTTTGTTGTGAAATTGCATGTCTAATGGTGTGAATTAGAAGGATTTGAATGTATATCTGTTGACTGTAGAAAAAACCTACTGAAATTACAACTTCAAATTGAAAATTGAAGGCCTTAGAGGTGCCATAAACCAAAACTGAGTATGTAGTTATCATTAACATGATTTCAAGGATTTAATAAGAAGTTTTGTAAAAATTTAATTCTAAACAAATTAAATAGATTTAAATCAATTTAAGCTTTAGTTTATATATATATATATATATGTGAGCCTTAGTTGAGTCATAGCTCAACAAAATATCTTCCGAGAGAGAGAGAGAGAGAGAGAGAGAGAGAGAACAGAAGAGTTTTAGAGAACTCAGGGAAGAAAGAAGAGAAAGAAAAGATCGAGGGAGCAGGAAGATTGATGTCCAAAATGAACTTAAGGTAAGCTCTCCACACAAAATGTTTGGAATTGCAGCTTCTCTACTCATCATCTTCAAAGATCTAAGCCTCATTAAGAGGAAATCATGGTTGTTTTAGAGTGGTGAACTCTTATGAACATTAAAAAGATGAATGGTGAGAATCAGCTCTAGATAGCAACACACATGGCATGATTTCATGAACTTCTTGTTCATATCTTCAACTTATTGCTTGATTCTTCAACTTTGGAGGAAAACCCCATGGATTTTGAGTTTGAACTCAAGTATGCATATTTTGAGGGTTTGCACTCTAAGATTAAGATTTGAGTTTTGTTTTGAAGTTATGGTTTGAATTTGAAGTTAAACAAGGTTAATTCAACATGTTTAAGAGTTTTGGGCCTTGGTTTGCTTGAAATTGAAGTTGATTTTACAAAAGAATGAGTTTCCTTTCAAAGTAGATTTTTGAACTGAAAATGTACCCACACCAATTGAGCAGCTTGGGCCACCGCTCTAGTGGCCAACCTTCATTTGCTCAAAGTTTCTTTTTTTTTTTTGGCGCCGCTAGTGCGACCGAGGCCACCGTATGTGCGACCAGCATGGCAATTTTTTCGGTTTCATTTTCTTTCATTTTTTTGACTTACGGGCCTTCATTTACATGGTTTTCATGTGTAATTCATATCCATATGCATATCATAAGCATGAAAAAGATTAAAGAAAGAATAGGAATAATCAAACGAATAAGTAACAAATGAAACGAATGACATGTAATTTTGAGATATTGTGCTTGGTTATGTGTCTACAGGTTAAACTAATGAGGTGTATCCCCGACCAAGCACTGTGAATAACATTACCGTAAAGATATGTTTATATGAAATATATTTGAAATGCTATTTGATAAGTTATGTTTTTGTTGAATGGTATTTTGTGAATATGAACGAATATTTGTTTTTAAATCTGCTGTGGCATCCAAAGAATGCTCCTAAGTCATGGGGGACAACAAGTTAATATGGGTCCATGACAAATAAGTGATTATGAGATATCCTTAGCCACATGATAACATAGTGATGTATTTAATCGATATCCGAAATTGATTACTTTAGTCAGAAGACGATATGTTCTGTTCTGTTAGATGTACCACTATTATGTTCTGATATGAGAATGATTCTGATATGATTTGTGTTATGTTTAAGAAATGTATGGATTTCGTTCACTACTCTCTTTACTTTAATGTTATTCACTGGCCTATGGCTCATTGTTTGTATATATATATGTATAGGTCAACGTCCTAGATATCAAGCCCAGAAGGGTTCCTTTAGCTGAGCCACCCGTTGCAGGCCTACTAAGTTTTGGTACGTCCGAGTTAGGGCTAGGTCGAGAAGACCGTTGTATAGTTTGTGATCATATTGTTGCGCTTTTGTTATATGTATATATGTACATGAATGATAGTTTTGTATTTGATATTATGTATGTATTGTACAGTGGGTAAATTAACGTTTATATACATTTGAATTTCTGGATATAGTTACACAGCTCAGTGGACTAGTTGTTGTCTTTATGCTATAAGCTTCCACTAGCCTCGATAATTTTGTTTTGTATAGGAAGGCCTTTGGTAATCTCAAATTACTGGTTGGTTACGACAATAAACCTATAGGGATGGGTTTGGGTTGTGACATACTTCCATAAGCTTGAGGGTAATCAAAAGGAAGTTTAGAAATCAAATCCTTTCCTTGGAAGATAAATTTTGTACACTTTTTATTTTATTTTCATTTTCTTGTATTTCTTTCATTTCCTTTGTTGTATTGCTTTTATTGCTTCAATTTCACATTGTAAACTTGTTGCAAGCTAAATGGAAGTGGTTAGTTGAGCCATTTGCATATTTCTTGTTTGTTTCTCTGGTTTTTGGAACAAAACAAAGTTTTTGCCTGCCCTGATTGGCTGACCGGCCAATTGGCCAACTTTTTGGCTGGCCAACTTTTTGGCTGGCCAGCCATCCTCTCTTGGCCAAAACCCCAACAACTTCCCAGTGTTGAATAGAACAGTCTCCGACGGTCTCCAAGACCCCCTGCAGCTTCTGTTTTTATTGTTTTTAGTTTAATTAGAGAGTGTATGTGAGGATTTAATTTTTGTAGTAATATTTTTCTTCTTCCCCTTATTCGGATTTGTAATATTTCAAAGCAATGTAATAATTCCCTATCCCCACTTCTTTTTATCCTGTTCTTTCATTTGCTTTCTGTAATCTGTAAATATGCAATATCTCATGCTTGTCATCATATCCATGCTTTGCATCCATGTTTTATGCCTTAAGATCTGTATTTATGAGTTTAATCGATAATTATGTGATTTTGTGTGCTACCCCATGTCTTGAGATGTTTCACATGTCATATATACTAGAAGCCAGATCTTTAGTTGCATTCCATGAGTGAATTGCATTAGGATCTTGTATATATGATCATGTATGTTTGTTGATTTTTATTTTTGTGCTTATTTGCGGGACATCAGTAAATATATAAGTTTTTATTCTCTAGCATCCCGCCTGTGTGTGATTTTCTTACTATGTTTAGCATCCTACCATGTGACTATGTGCTTATTTGATATAACTCTACGCATGCCAGTGGGTGAAGGTTGTGTTATTTAATTTTGAATAGAATTGATTTTCATTTTTGCATTATTCAAAACATTTTCAAGATAATGAAATCAAGTTGTTCCAAATGGACGACATAGTCTATATTGGTTTGCTTCACATAGTAAATTTTAGGATTTAATAAATAATTGGAATATGAACATATAAAGTTAATAAAAATCATATCATGGTTCAGTAAAGGCCGATCTTTTGATCGGTTGAGCGGGGATGCTCAATTAATGACCTTCCCCCTTCATACCTAAGGTTCCGAGCCAAGCATCCTTGATTACGACAAACAGTGGCCTTGGCTCAAGTAACGAGTTTCCTAATTCTTCCAAAATAAATATTAGGTGGGCGACTCTGAGATTTGATCACATAGTCTATTTCTAGAAAATTTTTTGCAATAAAATGGATTTTCTAAAAGTTGCCAAATGTGGACTCTCATCTACATTTCACATTACACTCGTGAGACTAGATCAAAGAGACAAAGTGTCCGAACTATTTAGCAAGCTGTAGACACCCCATTTTTGACCGACCTTAAGACTCAGATGTCATCGATTGAGCGCTCGGTAATTGCGTATGTTGTGCTCGTTTCGAGGTTTCGGAGTTCTTGGCTGAGAGCCTCACCTCTAGACCTCGGGACTTTTTGTACTTTGACTCGGTCTGTGGACTAAGTCTTGTTTTCTCTTCCCGGAGGGAGGGAGAGGTCTTGTAGACCATCTCTTAGTGGTCGTAGGCCACTATTCCCGTTTGGAGACTAGTTTTCGATTTTCGGAGCCGTCGGTCGTGCGCATCGGTTCGGGACCGCTTAACATTCTCCGTTTGGCACGTTTTTTGGAACACACCTTGTTTCCTCTGTCTAGAGGGACACTGTGGTTCGGGAGACCACTTTTGTGGTCATACGCTACTTTTTGTGCTCAACAGCCAATTTTCGAGGCCCCCGGCCGCGTGTCTTGCCTCCCGGCCTCTCGTTTTGCATCTGCGTTGGTTCGTTCTTGGCACGAACCTTGTTTTCCTTGTATGGAAGGTGGTACAAGGGTGGGAGACCAGATTTTTCCTTGGAAACCACTTTTCTCCCTGCCAGTCGATTTTCTGGTCGGGAAACTGGTTTTCTTGGTCTTTGGGCCATATTTTATGGTTTCCCACCCCACCATTCGTTTGCTTTCAGTATGGAGGCCGCCAATTCCCCCTGCCGACCAGCTTTTATTTTGGGAAACCACTTTGGGTGGTCGGCCGACCACTAAAGGTAGCAGGCCGACCACCTTTTCTGGTCGGCAGGTTTCCTCCTGTTTTGTCTGACTGAGTGGATGCCAGATGTGCCAACTAGAGGGCACAGACTATATCCTCCATATGTATGGAGGGATTGCATCCATGTTTAGCTTCTCCAAGAAGCTTGAACCCTTTCTTTTTCTATAAGAGAGGCTCTCCCTCTCCTCTCCAGAGGTTCTGAATTTTGGTTGAAGGCATAGGCTTATATTCTCTATATATCTCTCTCTTTCTCTCTATATATTTGTGGATTGCTTCACATTTGTGCACAACCTCGTAGCCCAAACACTCTTACCTTGTTACTGAGGTGCTGGAGGGTCTTGAGAAGGCTCAAGAGTTTGGTTTTTGGCTGAGAACCTTGCTGGTGTTGCAGTGCTTCAAGGGTATCTTCTTGTCCCCCTTTTAAGCTTTGTCTTGATCATTCTCTTAGCCATACTTGCATGCTTATTTGGGCTTAGCTTTCAACTGAAAAAAGTCTTGTTTTAAGATGCTTAACATGTTTGTTTAAGACCCTTTTGGTGCTAAGGGTCATCTTCCCTCTTGCATGCCCTATTTGGCCTTGTTTTGTGCCATGCCATAAGGCCTTTGAGTTAACCCTTGCATGGCCTTTTAGCCACTGAAATCCAGTGGATTTTTAGTGGTTGGCATGTGGTTTTGAGGCCCTAAATCAGAGAGGGGTGACCCTCTCTCTTTTGGTCTTGTTTGCTTGCATTTTTGGCCTATCAAAGGAGCATATGTTTTCATACTTTCAAGGCTCGGTTCAGGCACTTTTTGGTGACTTTTAGGGCCTTCCTAGACTCTTTCTATGGCTGGTTTGGTCACCTTGGGTTTGCCTCTTGCATGTGTAGAGTAATCCCTTTTGTGGCTTATCAAAGTAGCATGTCATTCTTGCATGTATTGGTCATATTTCAGTGGGTTTTTGGTCATCATTTGGCATGCCATGACTCTGTTTTTGGCTGGTTTGGTAGCCTCTCACATGCTTCATATGCTTGTAGTGTAAATCATGTTTACTAGCTTAGAATGCATGATGTTTTGGCCCTCTATTCTAGCATATTTTGGCCATGCCCTAACCTGGTTTTGTTTATATTTTGGGCTGCCTTAGCTTTGTTTTGAGGCCTCTTGGTCGAAAGATGCTTGCCATGCATGCTTGTAGTGTAATAGCCTTGACTAGCTTCGAGTTTTGAAGTCCCTTGCATGCTTAACTTGAGTATTTTCATGTTTTGGCATCATTGAATGTTATTTCAGAGCATATAGGGCTGTCATACTTCCATGTTTTCCACTCTTTAAGTGCCCTTGAGAGTTGTGCTTTTATACCCTATTTTGTGAGCCACTGCACGAGCTTCATTTTTGTGCCTTTCAAGCCATCATCCCAACTCATTTTGCTACTGTTTTGGGCCTGCATAGGGTCTGTTTGGAGTTGGTTTGGCCATTTGAGCATTGCCTTGCATGCCTATAGTGTAATACACTTCACTAGTTTCGATGCTTGAGCCATTCAACATGCATTACATGAGTTGTTTTCATAATTCGAAGTCATTCTGTATGCCATTTCAGAGCTGAAACATGTGTCATTGCACTCCATATTTCATCCTTTCAATGCATTTGGAAAGTTGTGTTTTGTGCCTTAGGCTTGGGCCCTTGCATTGTGCATGCTTGTATGTGTTTTGATGCCTTGATTTCATCATCAATGGCCGCTGATTTGGACATGGCTGAGGCCCATCCATTTTGGTTTAAGTCCATTTTGCATTGAGTATGCCATTGTAGTTCATAGCATTGAGTATGCCATGTTGTCGCATGATTGATCATTGCATTGTGCATGCCTTGTTCATCTCGTTGTGTATGTTAGTTTCTATGTGCATTGTGTATGCTAAGTGTCATGTGCATTGAGTATGCCATTGTTAGTTCATAGCATTATGTATGCTAGTTGCATGTTTGCATGTTATCCCTTGCATGTTTGCATGACTTAGTTGCATTGCATTAAGATTGCATGGTAGAGTTGCATTGGTGCATGCCTTGTTTGTTGCATTGTGTTTGGAATAGGGGTTAGTCCAAACATGGGGAACGAGGGACGTTTCATGCTTGAAATGATGAAACGTGCCTCGATTCCCGGTCGCTGACACTCTTGACTACCCATGACGAAGTTGTTGGCTTTAGGTGCTTGCACGTGTATTCATTTCACATTGAGTCGTGCAATTCGACTCCTCAGCCATCATGCATCGAGATGCATGATTGGTGGCCCGAGGGTCAAGGACTACACTCCCTTGAGTTTATGCAATGATGGGGAGAGTGGTCGTGCACACATGTATTGCGAATATGTTTCCATCTCTCTCTCTTGCCTTCTGTTGCAGAAAACCAGAAACCAAGGGCAGAAATTGGTCGGCCGACCAGATTTAGTGGCTGGCCGACCACTTTTTCTAGTTTTTCACCACAAAAGTGGTCGGCAGGTGGTCTCCAAGGCCAATAGCTGGTCGGCAGCCTTCCCACAGATTCCCAGGGTGGAGTTTCAGCCTTCTGGAGCTTTGTGCAGTGTTCTGAGGTCAATTGCAAACAGAGGCAAGTCGGGGCGTCGCGAGGGATTTCCGAACAAGGCAATTCAAGCATGCATGCATCCTTTGTCATTCAAAGCAGAGTTGGGGCAGCCCACATTCATTTAGTTTGCATGCTCATTTAGATTGCTTAATTAGTTAGTGTTGTGTAATAATTAGCTGTAGCTTGTTATTCATTCTGTAGTGTAATAACTAGTTTAATTAGATTAGTTTAGATTAGCTAGTTAGTTCTATACTATTCATTCGGACCCTCCTCCGAGAGGGCAATGTTGTAAATAAGTGTGCGTGTGTGTGATGCATGTCTTCCAACCCCCATTTCTTTCTCCCTTTTATTAACTAGCTTATGATGGTTAGTTTTAGGGCATGTTTCAATTAGCATCCTTATGCTCGCATGTTTGCATCCATTCATCTGTCTTGCATGCACCAGGCTCGGCGCATCATACTAACTGCATCGTATTTCAATTCCAAGTTTAATGCGTGTTATCTGTAGCATCTCATATGCCATCTTAGAATAGCCGAGCCTATCTTAGTTGCGTTTTGCATGTGTTGCATTAGCCATCTTAAACATGAACTAGGATCATGCATTGATTACTAACTAGCTTCTTTTTTGGCTCGGAGTACACTGTAAGTGTTTATGCTTTAGCATCTTGCATGAGTGTGAGTGTTGCCATGATAGCATGCTTGCCATGAGGCTATTTGCTTATGTGATATAACTGCCTGAATGCCTGTGGGTGAAGGTTGGGTTACTTGAATTGGGACAATTCATTGATTGCGAGTTTTAAGCCCACTTGAGAGTGGCAAATCACCATGTTTTCTAAGCCCACTTGAGGGTGGCAAAATCCGTATTTTAGCCTACTTGCGAGTAGCAAACCGTTTTCAAAACGAATATGCAATGCTTTGTTCCAACTTAGGTAATCCAGTCTATACTTGTATGTTGTGCGCATCACATAGTAATTCTAGGTTAATAACCGGAATAAGAGCACATGTGTTTTCGAAAACAAGATATCATGTTAGTAAAGGCCGATCTTTGATCGGGCGAGTAGGGGTGCTCATTGCATGACCTTCCCCTCTCGTACCCAAGTTCCCGAGCCGAGGCAACTTTGGTGATGACAGACACGTGGCCTTAGGCACGAGTCAGGGTTTCGTAAATTCCCCCAAAATAAAATATTTAGGTGGCGACTCTGTATCTGGCAAAGCAGTCCATGTTTGGCACTTCTTTCTAAAAATCAGTTTTGAAAACAATTTGCCGGATTTGGACTCTTTGGTGATTTATCGATCTTGCATTGCACTTTGTGAGATTAGATTCAGAACCGTGACATTGAGTCTGAACTGTAGTAAGCCCAATGAACAAAACAGGATTTTCCCGGGACGTTCGGGCGCGTCTACACAAGCGTGTGTAACCCTCAGGCGATGTTACATGTGCTAATTGATTCGGGTTCGACACATTCTTTCATATCTACTATATTTGCATCTAGACTGAATAGACCCATGGAATCATTGCCTTATCTGTTATGTGTATCTGCTCTATCTAGAGAATTTGTTCTACGTTCATCTGTATATCATGCTTGTGAAATACATGTTGGGAATGCTATATTCCTTGTAGATTTGTTGCCTCTTTATATTAGGCAATTTGATGTGATTTTGGGAATGGGCTGGTTGTCTAAATATTGTGCTACTATTGATTGTGCGACAAAACGAGTTTTGTTTATACCACCGTAATGACTTTGTATTTATGGGTATTCGTGTAGTACATCCGCCTTACTTAATTTCGGCAATGAAAGCATGAAAACTACTTAAGAAGGGATGTAAGGATTATCTATGTAGTATATTGACTGATCAATCCATGAATACTGTGTTAGATATATTCCTATTGTTAGAGAATTTCCAGATGTGTTTCCAGAGGAATTGCCAAGGGAATTAGTTGAGAGGGAAATTGAGTTTACTATCAAGGTCATGTTGGGTACTCAGCCCATTTCAAAGACTCCATACAGAATGTCAACTGCTAAAATGAAAGAACTGAAAGAACAATTACAAGATTTGCTTCACAAGGGTCTTATCCGACCGAGTACTTCGCCTTAGGGTGTGCTAGTTTTGTTTATGAAGAAGAAAGATGGAACCTTACGATTGTGTATTAATTACTGGGAGTTGAACAAGGCAACGATCAAGAACAAATACGCTAGCATCCTCGGCCTTGTACTTCTTGTCCAAAGCATTCCAGAATTCCTTTGCCGACTTCTTGGCATAAAACATAGATAAAGCAAAAGCAAAGGGAGAATGACTTCCTTAAGAAAGCTTTTAATAAATTTGAATCGAATGCAAAATCGAGGTTCAATATTGAAAATGAGGTGTTGAAATTTCAAGAGAGATTGTTTGTCCCTAACATTTCTGATTTGAAGAAGAGGATTTTGGAAGAAGCTCACAAGTCAAAGTTTGCAATACATCCGGGCAACAAAAAAATGTATCAAGATTTGAAACAAAGTTACTGGTGGCCTACCATAAAGAAAAGAGGTTGCAGAAGATGTATCTAAGTGTCTTCAGTGCTACTAAGTCAAAGCTGAACATTAGAAACTGGCAGGATTACTTCAGTCTCTCCCTATTCCAGAACGGAAATGGGAAAACATAACCATGGACTTCATCATTGGTCTACCTCGGACACCTAGAGGTATGAACTCTATCTGGGTCATTGTAGATAAGTTGATTAAATCTACACACTTCCTACCTGTGAAAACTGTATATGATGCTTATAGGCTTGCCACTATTTATATCGATTTGTTCATTTGTGTAAAGTTCTAGTATCTATTGTTTCAGATAGTGTAGAATTGACTTTTTTTTTGCAACCCCTTTTGGAGAGGCTCGAATTGGTCCTACAGTTTGGACTCCTGTCACAGTTATGAATCTAATCTCACAAAGTGCAATGTGAAACTAATAAACACCAAAGAGTCCAATCCGACAAATCATTTTGGAAAATCAATTTTGAATCAAATAATGCCTAAACTGGACTACTTTGCCAGATTATAGAGTCACCACCTAAATATTTTATTTTTGAGAAATTTAGAAAACCCAGACCCCTGCCAAATGTCACGTGTCCATCATCACCAAAATTGCCTCGGCTCGGGAACTTGGGTACGAGAGGGAAAGGTCTGAAATGAGCACCCCCGCTCGCCCGATCAAAGGATCGACCTCTACTAAGCATGATATGTTGTTTTATAAATACATGTGTTCTTATTCCAGTTATTATCTAACTTTACTATGTGATGCACACAAGCAAGTATAGACTAAATTGCAAGAATTGGAACAAATCAACTCATGTTTATTTTCGAAAATGGTTTGAAAGTGCCACCCTCAATGGGCTAAAGCGCGGATTTGCCACCCTCAAGTGGGTGTAAAACATGATTTGCCACTTCGCAAAGTGGGCTTAAAACTCACAATCATCGAATGTCCCAATTCAAGCAACGAAGCCTTCATCCATAGGCATTCATGCAGTTTATCAAGTAAGCAAATAGCCCCATGGCAAGCATGCTATCATGGCAACACTCACACTCATGCAAGTATGCTAAAGTGTAAAACTTACAGTGTACTCCGAGCCAAAACAAAAGCTAGTTAGAAATATGCATGATCCTATAATGCAACACATGCAATAATGCAACTAAATAGGCTCGGCTATCTAAGATGGCATATGAATGCAACAATTTTATACCATGCTTTGAAACACGTATTCAAACAAATATTGAAATACGATGCGGTTTGAATGATGCGCCGAGCTGTAGACACCTCATTTTTGACCGAGCTTAAGACTCAGACGTCACCAACTGAGCGCCCGGTGATATTGCATATTGTGCTCGTTCTAAGGTTGCAAAGTCTCAGCTGAGAACCTTGCCTCCAGGCTTCGGAACCTTTTCGTGCCTTGCCTCGGTTTGCGAACCAGGTCCTGTTTTCTCTGTTTTCTCTTCCTGAAGGGAGGGAGAGGTCTCGTAGACCATCTCTCAATGGCCGTAGGCTACGTTTCGTGGTCGTAGGCCATTTTTCCTGTTTGGAGACCAGTTTTCGGTTTTCAGAGTCATCGGCCGTGCGCCTCAGTTCGGGACCGCTTAACTACCTCTGTTTGCTCCAGTTTTTGGCACACACCTTGTTTCCTCTCCTTAGAGGGACACTGTGGCATGGGAGACCACCTTCGTGGTCGCACGCCACTTTTGATGATTAACAGTCAGTTTTCGGGGCACCCGGCTGCGCGTTTTGGCCCCCGAACCTTCGTTTTGCATCGGTGTGGGTTCATTTTTGGTGTGGACCCTAGTTTCATTGTTAGGAAGGTGGTACAAGGGTGGAAGACCACCTTTTCTTCTTGGAGACCACCTTTCCCCGGTCGGCCAGTTTTTCTTGACAGGTAGGTGGTCTCCCTCACTTTTGAGCCACATTTTCTAGTCTCCCATACCACCACTGAGTTGCTTTCACCTGGGAGACCACCAATCAGGGCTGCCGACCACCTAAATCCATTTGACCCTTTTGACCCTGGTCGGCCGACCAGGGGAGGTGGTCGGCCGACCACTTGAACTGGTCGGCCAGCCTTCTGCTTTTTTGTCTCTTTGAGTGCTATCCAGCTGTGCCAGCTGGGAGGCATTTGCCCCATCCTCCGAGGATTGACCCTCTTGTTTTGGCTTATTAAAGAAGCTTGGTCCCTTTTGCTTAGCTTCTAAGAGAAGCTTGACGTTTTGTTGGGCTTCTTGAGGAAGCTTAACCCCTTTGGTCTAGCTTCCTCAAGAAGCTTGACCCTTTTGGTTTAGCTTCCTTTAGAAGCTTGGCCTCTTTGCTCCAAGCTTCTTAGAGAAGCTATGGACCTCCTCTTCTATAAGAGGGAGCCTCTCCCTCATGGGCCAGGGTTGAGAAATTTTGGCTAAGGCATACACCTCTCTTTCTCTATATCATTCTCTTTTGGTGTCCAAAACTCCTAGTTCTTGGCCCCATTGCACTACACCTCCAAGAACAACACCTCCATGGTCAACCTAAGCACTTAGGAGCTCATTTTCGGAGGTTGAAGAGTTCCTATTTTGGTCCAGAAGCTGCTGGCCTTCTTCTCTACAAGGGTAAGTCTCTATTTCCCTCTTTGTAGCCTTATTTTGCTTCATTTGCAAGCGTATTTAGGCTTTGTCATAAACTGAAAAAAGTCTTGTTTTGAGCTTCTAAACATGTTTGTTTAAGGCCATTTTTCTTTTGGGGGTCATCTACCCCTTGCATGCTTCATTTCCTCTTATTTTGAGCTATGCATTAGAGCATTTGTGTTGGCCTTGGTTTGGCCTTTTAGCCACTAAAATCCAACGGATTTTTAGTGGCTAACATGTATTTTTGAGCCTCAAAATCAGAGAGGGGTGACCCTCTCACCCCTTGTTTTGTTTACTAGCTTTCTTGGCCTTTCAAAGGAGCCCCTATTTGCATGTTTCAAAGGCATGTTTCAAAGGCATGTTTCAAGCCACTTTTTGTGAGTTTTGTGACCTGCATAGGCTCTGTCCAAGGCCCTTTTTTCCATGTTGAATGTTTATTATGCATGTGTAGAGTAATCCTCTTCAAGGCCTTCCAAAGGGGCCTTTACTTGCATGCTTCCTAGACTCATTTTAGGCCCTTTTCAGTGAGTTTTAGGGTCCTCATAACCTCTGACCAGAGGTAGTTTTACCATTTTGTGTGTCCATCATACATGTGTAGAACAACCCTCTCATTGGCCTTTCAAAGGAACACCTCATTCTAACATGTGTTGATTGAGTTTCAGTGGGTTTTTGGTCATATTTTGGCATGCCACGTTTTTGTTTTTAGCTGGTTTGGTGGCCCCTCACGTGCTTCATATACATGTAGTGTAAACCATGCTTACTAGCCTATGTTGCATGTTGTTTTGGCCCTTCATGTTAGCACTTTTTGGCCATGCCTTAAACTGATTTTGTACATGTTTTGGACTGCCTTAACTTTGTTTTTAGGTCTCATGGTCGAATGATGCTTGTTTTACATGCTTGTAGTTCAACATCCATGCCTAGCTTTGAGATGTGAGGTCTATTGCATGCATATACTGAGGTGTTTTCATGCTCTGGGCCATTGAATATCATATTTTAGAGCTTACATGTATGCCATATTCCCATAATTTTCACTCTTTAAACGTGTTTGAGAGTTGTGCATAAATGCCTCGTTTTCGAACCATTGCATGAGCTTCGTTTCTTTACATGTTGAGTCATCATTTTGGGCCATTTTCCCACTATTTCAGACCTACCTAGGGTCTGTTTGGGGCTGGTTTTGCCATTTATACATTGCTTTGTGTACCTCTAGTGTAACCCGCTTCACTAGTTTCGGTATTCGAGCCATCTTGCATGCATTGTGTGACATATTTGCATGATTCGGGACCATTGTACATTATGTTTCAGAGTTGGAAAATGTGTGTTTGCATGCCATACTTCATCCTTTGCCATGCTTAGTTAGAGTTGCATGTTGCGCCTTAGGATCGGTCCTTTGCATCCGTGCATGTTTGCATGTATTTCGGTTGTCTCATTTCCATCATATGGCCACTGATGTGAGTGTGGCTGAGGTCCACTCATATTGGTGTAAGTCCATCTTGCATTTGTATATGCCATTTAGTTCATGTGCACATGATAGTCTTCGTAAGTGCATTGTGTATGCCATGTTATGTCACGTGCATTGTGTATGCCATTTTAGCCCGTAGCATTGCGTATGCTAGGTTGCATGTTAGTCGCATTGTGTGTGCCATCTCATTGCTTTGTGTTTGGAGTAGGGTTTAGTCCGAACACAGGAAATGAGGGACGTTTCGTACTCCAAGTGGCGAAATGTGCATCGATTCTCGGTCGCCGACACTCTTGACTACCTATGATAGAGTTGTTGGCTTTACTTGCTTATATGTGCATTCATTTCACATCGAGTCATGCAATCCGACTTCTCGGCCACCATGCATCGAGATGCGTGATTGGTGGCACGAGGATCGAGGACTACACTCCCTTGAGCTTGTGCAAGGACGGGGAAAGTGGTCATGCACACATTTGTTGAAAATACATTGCCTTTTCTCTCTCTTGCCTTTGTTGCAGAAAAACCAGAAACCAGAGGTGGAAACTGGTCGGCCGACCAGATTTTCTGGCAGGCCGACCACCCTCTTTGGTCTCCACCACAAAGGGTGGTCGGCAGGTGGTCTCCCATGCTAATAACTGGTTGGTGGCCTTCCCAAGGTGGAGTTTCAGCCTTCTGGAGCTTTGTACAAGTTTCTGAGATCAATTGCAAACAAAGGCGAGGTGAGGCGTCGCAATGGAATTTCCCGACAAGGCAACCCGAGTATGCATGCATCCTTTATCATTCGGAACAGAGCTGAGGCTGTCCGTTGCACGTAGCGTAGCATGCTAGTTTACTTTGCTTACCTAATTCATTTGTTAAGTAATTAGTATTGTGTAATAATTCGTTATTTATTTTGGTTGTGTAATATTCTTTTGGACCCTCCGAGGAGGGCAATTTTATAATAAGTGTGCACGCGTGTGATGTATGTCTTCCAACCCCACGTCTTTCTCCCTTTTATTTACCAGCTTATGATGGTTAGTTTAGGGCACGTTTCAATTAGCATACTTATGCTCGCATGTTTGCATTCATTCTGTCTTGCGTGCACCGGGCTCGGCGCATCATACTAACTGCATTGTATTTCAATTCTGAGTGGAATACTTGTTAGTTGTAGCATTTCACATGCCATCTTTAGAATAGCCGAGCCTATTGTAGTTGCATTCCTGCATGTGTTGCATCAGGCATTTCAGCATAGTTAGGATCATGCATGGATTTCTAACATAGCTTCTGTTTTGGCTTGGAGTACTCGGTAAGTGTTTATGCTTTAGCATCCTTGCATGTGTGTGAGTAACTACCATGATAGCATGCTTACCATGAGGCTATGTGTTTATGTGATATACCTGCCTGAATGCCTGTGGGTGAAGGTTGGATTATCTGAATTGGAATAATGCATTGACTGTGAGTTTTAAGCCCACTTGATAGTGGCAAATCACCATGTTTTCTAAGCCCACTTGAGGGTGGCAAAATCCGCATTTTAGCCTACTTGCGAGTAGCAAACCGTTTTCAAAAACAAACATGAAATGTTTTGTTCCAACTCAGGCGATCCAGTCTATACTTGTATGTTGCGTGCATCACATAGTAATTCTACGCTAATAAACCAGAATAATAGCACATAATGTTTTGAAAACTCGATATCATGGTTAGTAGAGGCCGATCTTTGATCGGGCGAGCGGGGGTGCTCACGAAGTGACCTTCCCCAATCGTACCCAAGTTTCCGAGCTGAGGCAACTTTGGTGATGACGGACACGTGGCCTTAGGCAACGAGTCAGGGTTTCCTAAATTCCCCCAAAAATAAAATATTTAGGTGGCGACTCTGTATCTGGCAAAGCAGTCCATGTTTGGCACTTCTTTCAAAAAATCTGTTTTCAAAAACGATTTGTTGGATTTGGACTCTTTGATGATTCATCGGTCTTGCATTGCACTCTGCGAGATTAGATATAGGACCATGACATTGAGTCCTGAACTGTAGTGAGCCCAAATGAACAAAACGAGATTCCCTCTCAGGACGTTCGGGGACGTCTACAGTTTCTGGCGACTCTGCTGGGGAGTTAGAGAACTTGACTCGAACTCATGATATCTGGTTTTGACTACACTTATGTGTTTCTTTGTATTGCATTTGCATTGGTGCACCTAGGACACCGTGTTTGCCGTATGCTATTCTTGAACGGTTTGCCGGAGCCTCGCTTCGAGAAGCGTGCCATAAGGCTGACCGGTTGCGGGCTCTGCCACGACGGGAACACAAACCCTGGTTTTTACCGGGGCACCCTTTTTGACCATTCGACCTAGTGCATATTCAGAATCCATAGTGACCATTCCAAGCTTGGACAGGTTGCTTACCCGATTATAGGTTCTTTGAAACCGCTGCGTGCGTAGTGAAACCCTACCCCTCCATAGGGATGTTTTTGGCTCTCACTTGCTTGCTATGTGCTTTTAGGGTGTGTCTTCTATAGGAATGCACATATCAGTTTGCAAGTCTGGGTGTCGGGCCTGAGGGCATCAGTATATTTGGGAGTCAGTTTTACCTGAGGGTATCAGTTTACAGGCAGAACTTATGGCAGAATTCTGTAGGGAGGGGCACAGTCATTCAGCTTTACTCATTTTGGTTTTGGTGAAATCAGGCTGAGGTGCTGTCTGTTTTCTCTTTTGCAAGGTAGTCTTGGAACCATAGCTTCAGAAGGCTCCGATATCCCCCAGGTTCATTGGACTCGTGTCAATAGACTTTGTCAGGTCAGAAATTCAGTTCAAGGGTAAATCAGTGTTCCTTCGCCAGAGGCAGGGTAAAAAGGCCAATCAGGCACAGATCATCAGTTCAACAGTCTTCGGATCAGAAGTCATTATCCATCTCACCTGTGTGCAGTTGGGTTGAGATATCTGCTTTTACTCCAAAGATAGACATACCGGTAGCTCAGATAGATCAGAACATGGCAGGGATGGAGGAGATGGTGTGCTAACTCCAAGAAAGTATGAAAATCATGCAGCAGGACGATGTCCGCCAAGCGGAATTTGCCAAACAGCAGGCCGAGGTCATGGCCCAGCAAGCAGAGCTAATTACCCGGCTACAGCAGCAAGCTGGAGCATCAGCTTCACACCAAGCTCCTCTCCCACCAAGAGATCCAATACCCGAGGAGACGGCGAATGTCTAGAATGTCTAGGAGGATACAGACATCCCAACAGGGCCGGCTCCGCCCCCGATTCTACCTCAATTATCCAAGGCACCCACTCCTATCAATCAACCAGATTCTCCTTTCGAATTCGAGGTGGACCCCACGGCATTAAAAGTGAGCAAGCTTGAAAAGATGTTCAAGAAATCTCAGGGAAGTCCATCCCCGGACATTAAGGATGGGTATACCGACGCAGCCGTGACGCTGCCGGACAGATTTAAGATGCCACATATTGACCGCTTTGACGGGTCTGGGGATCCCATGGTGCACTTACGGCTCAGACATATTAAGGCCGATGGGCCTCACCAGACTACAGAAGCTTTCTTTATTCGCCCGGACCCTATCGGGTGTGGCGGCCATTTGGTACGCAAAACTGGAAGACGATGTTAAGAGGAATTGGAATGAGATAGCCGAGGCTTTTGTCGCTCAGTACTCCTATAATACACAGATCGAGATCACAACCCGTGATCTCGAGGCGACTAGGCATGAGCCTAAGGAGAGTTTTTCTAACTTCGTAACCCGGTGGGGGTGCAAATCGAGGATGCTATGAGGCAGGGCCTCATTGACCAGGAGAAGGAGCAGCCCAGGAGGGCATTTTTTTCGCAGTTTGAATGCGACCACCAGTGGTGATGCAGCTGCAGATCTTCTGAAGTGGGCATGGTCACCACCACCACATCAAAAACAGCTACCCCATTCACCGATGCGTCCGGAAGTAGCTCGCAAAAAACCAAATATCCACCCCGAGTCAAAAGGGTTTTTACCCCACTTTATATGCCTTTGTCAAAGGCTCTAGAGGCCTTACTCTGGAAAGGATATCTGAAACTGTTGGAACAACGGCCTCTACCCGATCCTCTCTCTCCAAAGCATGACTAGACTAAGTACTGTGCCTACCATCAACAAACCGGTCATGACACTAACAGTTGCTTTTGTCTGCGCCATGATGTACAGGATCTATTTGACAACAGAGTCATCGCCGCGCCAGTCTTGCAAAGTCTATCGGCGCTTGATCAGTGAACTTATGGGGGATAATGTGACTACGTGATCAAGGGATGAACCACTTGTGGGCGGCACTCAGTTTACTCTAGATATGGTGTTTGGCACGCACTATTTTGAGCATTTGTGAATGCTGGTTTTTGTGCTTTCTGATTCGGGTATTGTGTCAGTTTTTGTTATGTCGTTTAGAGTTGGTCCCGTTGTATAGAGTCAGTCTTTTCATATTGAGTCAGTTGAGTCTGTCTTGTTGTATCGAGTCAGTCCTATTTTGTTAGAGTTGGGTGATCCCGGGGGCATTACCTCGGATATCACTACTTTGTTTTGTGTTTGTCTTTTTGCTTTCTTTTGAGTCTGTTTCTGCCGGGGAGCCAGTTACACTAGTAGATCTAATTGAAACAGTTGTGGCTGTCATGTTTTGTGCTTTTGAATCTGTTGTGCCAGCAAGTTTAGAATGAAACGGTAGTACATTTCACCTGCTCTTCTGTACCTTGAAATCATTGTATTGACCTAAGTTTTTCAAAACCTTTTTGAACATTGTGATGAAAACAAAGAGGAAGGAATTCCTCGGGTTTTGCAAAATTTGATCAATTGAGAGAAAGAGAGGTGTGCTAAGCCCTTAATGAATAAAATCATGCTTGTTAGTGTGAGTACTGGGAAGGATCCTGGCTTGATCCAGATTGGTTCCTCACTGTCTTCAGCGCGAGCGATTTGTCGCTTTCTTAAAAGATTTCAAAAAATGTTTTGCGCGGTCCTACGAAGACCTGTGTGGAATCGCTCTTGAGATTGTGCAGCCTAGGATCGCTCTCAGCCTCGAGACTCGACCCCTTTGCTTCCAAACCTTGAACCTTAATTCAGAATGTTCAACGGTCAACCACAATGTAAGGCCCGTGTGGCCGAATCAGAAGCAGCCCATGAACTAGGGGCGAGAATATCAGATGTGATCAAAGGAAGCTTGCGAAGCTAGATCAAAAGTAGCCCTTGAACTAGGGGCAAAAATGTCAGACGCGCTCGAAGAGTCAAAGATGAGTCTTTTCTGCAAACCAGGGAAGACTAGCAAGAATGCCAAATCCCAGAAGGGGGAAAGAAGAAAGTATTGCTGAAGGACAACCAAGTTCCTATCCACAACACTAGGGGCAAATTCACCCTCCATTGGATGGACTTCTACATCATCAGCGAACATCAGCCATTCTCTTGGATTCAGATGGCTCCGAGATCTCAAACCATTTGACATGGACAAAGCTACACTTTTACCCTTGAGAGGCTCGCTGGGCCGAAAACCCAGAAGGGCGGCCCAAGCAAAAGTTAGAGCAAGAAAAAGAAGAAAAAGAACAAAAAAAAGAAAAATGCAAAGAATACAAAAAAAAAAAAAAAAAAAAAAAAAGAAAAAATGAAGAAAATGAAAAGAAAAAAAAAATTAAAGATGAAAAAAGAAGAAAAGAAATGGAAAGAAAAGAAAAACATAGCTCACAAGGTTGAAAACCCAGAAGGGCGGCCTTGGCAAAAGTTAGAGCGTAAAAGGTGAAGGTTAATACACGAGTGTACCTTAACCCCGAACTACGTAAGGCTTGATTCCTATCTTTGGGATACGTAAGCAACTTCATTCTGAAGTCCAGCCATAAACACTTCAAATTCAATTGTCCTGTCCATGAGATTGAACGAGTCATCTTTGTCATTTCTGTATCCAAGAGTTCGGTTGCGACTTTCACTATGAGAACTGGTTACAGCGTGCTGCAATGCTATTCAAACAAGGGGCAACTTTCCGTTGCCATACAGTGCGCTGTGGTGTCATTCAGACGAGGGGGCAACTTTCCGTTGCTGTGCAGTGTCATTGAGACAAGGGGCAATTTCCCATTGTTTTGAATCCGAGGTTGTGCATCTCAAGAGTGAATTCTATGTTGGTCGAGCGGTGGCCATTTGCAAAAACAAGTTTTGAGAATTTTTACTGAGGTTGCCTAATTTTCTCAAAAATTACTCCATTTTTCAAAAACTGGACTATTTCTTGGACCCAAAAAAGGAAAATTTTTCAGTGCTCATAACCTGACTTGCGTGATTTCAAATCAGAAAATCGAACAAGCGCGTTAATCTAACTCTCATTTTGGAAAAAATGGTCAAAATAATGAACTAGGGGCACAGTTGAGTCAGGCTTCCTGTCTTTTCCCCGTTGTCAATGCATTTGCCAGAAAGTACACTATACTTGCCGGAAAGGGCACCCTATTCGCTAGGAAGGGCACAACTGAAGCTAACAACAAAGGGCTGAAAGCTCTCAACATTCTCCAGGCAACAAGGTATCAAGCTAAGTGCGAAGCACGAACTGGAATGGGGCAAGATATTCCACTCCTTCATCTGGACAGATCAAATCATGTCCAAACTCCCCAGCAGAACATCATCAGCCGATGTCAGCTGCAGATTTGCTACACACCCGGTTGTAGAGCAATCCCTCTACGGGAAAGTTCACTGTTGTGAGCAGAAGAAGAGAATCTAGCAGAATGCTAGGGGCACGAGCCCACAACCTCATGTTTATCCATCAACCACCCAGGGGAGGGATGAAAAATGAGAGATTAAAGAATAGAGAGATGTGCACTGAGAGGAAAAGCGAGAAAAGGGTTTTGAGAGAAAAACCGAGCTTAAGGGCCGAGTGATGTGAGAATCACAAATGAGAAAGGGTGGGAAACAATACCCAGAGAAATAGGTTCCCTGTCCACGTCTGAGTGTCGTGTCTTTTTGTTTTATTTCGATTCTTGTTTTGAGTCGTTTCAAGTGTTACTCGATGTGTTTAGGTTGTTTACCTTTTGTTTTCCGTTGTTGAGTCATGGTGCGCTGTGTTTAGTTGTAGGCTCAATACCCCGGTCAAGAACTCATCTCTCAATTTCAAAAATAAAATCGTTTTGCGCTCCGAGTGCCGTACCGTTCTCCACATCTGTGCAAAAGAAGATTCGTTCTTTCGAAAAACTGCAGGGTTCAACCCAGGTCACATGAGAACAGTAAAACCAGGACCTATCTGAAGCTATATAGGTTCCAGACTGCAAAGCAAAAGAAAATAGGGAAAATGTCAGGTATCTGAGTTTGTTTCAAGTTCAGTAAGTTCCGAGATTGCATTCCGTGTGTACCTCTTTAGGTCTTGCCAATGCTCCGAAGTATGAGTGTGCCTCTACCTCAAGCTCAAGATCAAGTTTGCCTCAAGCCAGAATGGCGATCAAAAGTGCTCTCCCTGAGTACCATTCCCCGCCAGAAGCATCTTGAATGTGTTCGCAATGAGTTCCTAGAAGACCAACTGCGACGGTGGAAACTAGAGTTCGAATGGCTGTTGCCTAGAACACAATGGTTCGGGATTTCCGAGACTAAAGTCTGGTTTAAATACCCAAAGGCGTGTCCTCGGCTTGAAATCTGTATGGAAGCCCCATAGGTTGAGATAGCGTGTATGCACTTCAATTCTGGATACTGAACCAACCTAGTCTGTCACCCCATTGGAGAATAGGGAAAGTTGTGAATATGATCAGGAAGAAAGGCAGCATCCAAAGTGTTCTACGTGAAGAACCCTTGTCAGTATTCCAGAGCCTTTGTACTGTCAGTTGAAGGTAAGTGTTCGACGAGCACGAGAGGAAACCCCCGTCATAGTAGAGCGGTTCATCGCTACTCACCCCATGAGGTGCTTTCTAAAGCGCCGCTAGGTTTGTTTATTGCATTCCTTAAACATCATGCATTGTATTGCATTGTACCTATCAAGTTTCTTTCTCATTCATGCACGATATTGTATGTACGGTTCATTCAAAGAAGTTCCGTTTGAGATCATTTATTTAGTGTATCAATCACACTTCATTCATTTAGGATATCAATCACACTTCATTTATTTAGTGTATCAATCACACCACATTCACCCTTAGTGTATCTATCACACTTTCTTCATTTGCTTAGTGTATCAATCACACTTCATTTATTTAGTGTATCAATCACACTCTCTTCACTTAGTGTGTCAATAACACTTATTTCATTTTGTGTATCTATCACACACATTCTCATTTTCTGTATCTATCACACATATTCTCATTTTCTGTATCTATCACACACATCCTCATTTTGTGTATCTATCGTGCACATATTCACTTCATTTACTTTAGTGTATCCATCACACTTCATTATCTTTTGTGTATCCATCACACCTGTTCACTTAGTGCATCTATCACATTTTGTGTTCGCTTTTGTGTATCCGTCACACTTGTTCACTTAGTGCATCTATCACACTTCGTGTTCACCTTAGTGTATCCATCACACTTCATTTACTTTTGTGTATCCATCACACTCTGTTCACTTAGTCCATCTATCACAGTTTGTGTTCGCTTTTAGTGTATCAATCACACTCTGTTCACTTAGTGCATCTATCACACTTTGTGTTCGCTTTTAGTGTATCAATCACACTCTGTTCACTTAGTGCATCTATCACACTTTGTGTTCGCTTTTAGTGTATCAATCACACTCTGTTCACTTAGTGCATCGATCACACTTTGTGTTTGCTTTTGTGTATCCATCACACTTGTTCACTTGGTGACTCTATCACACTTCGTGTTCACCTTAGTGTATCCATCACACTTAATTTACTTTTGTGTATCCATCACACTCTGTTCATTTAGTGCATCTATCACACTTTGTGTTCGCTTCTAGTGTATCAATCACACTTTAGGGTTTAGTCCGAACACGGGAAACAAGGGACGTTTCGTACTCCAAGTGGCGAAACGTGCCTCGATTCTCAGTCGCCGACACTCTTGACTGCCCATGATAGAGTTGTTGGCTTTACTTGCTTATATGTGCATTCATTTCACATCGAGTCGTGCAATTCGACTTCTCGGCTATCATGTATCGAGATGCGTGATTGGTGGCACGAGGATCGAGGACTACACTCCCTTGAGCTTGTGCAAGGATGGGAAGAGTGGTCATGCACACATTTGTTGAAAATACATTGCCTTTTCTCTCTCTTGCCTTTGTTGCAGAAAAACCAGAAGCCAGAGGTGGAAACTGGTTGGCCGACCAGATTTTCTGGCAGGCCAACCACCCTCTTTGGTCTCCACCACAAAGGGTGGTCGGCAGGTTGTCTCCCATGCTAATAACTGGTCGGTGGCCTTTCCAAGGTGGAGTTTCAGCCTTCTGGAGCTTTGTGCAAGTTTCTGAGATCAATTGCAAACAAAGGCGAGATGAGGCGTCGCGATGGAATTTCCCGATAAGGCAACCCGAGTATGCATGCATCCTTCATCATTCGGAACAGAGCTAAGGCAGTCCGTTGCACGTAGCATGGCATGCTAGTTTACTTTGCTTACCTAATTCATTTGTTAAGTAATTAGTATTGTGTAATAATTCGTTATTTATTTTGGTTGTGTAATATTCCTTCGGACCCTCCGAGGAGGGCAATTTTGTAATAAGTGTGCACGCGTGTGATGTATGTCTTCCAACCCCACGTCTTTCTCCCTTTTATTTTCCAGCTTATGATGGTTAGTTTAGGGCACGTTTCAATTAGCATACTTATGCTCGCATGTTTGCATTCATTTTGTCTTGCATGCACCGGGCTCGGCGCATCATACTAACTGCATTGTATTTCAATTCCGAGTTGAATACTTGTTAGTTGTAGCATTTCACATGCCATCTTTAGAATAGCCGAGCCTATTGTAGTTGCATTCCTGCATGTGTTGCATTAGGCATTTCAGCATAGTTAGGATCATGCATGGATTTCTAACATAGCTTCTGTTTTGGCTTGGAGTACTCGGTAAGTGTTTATGCTTTAGCATCCTTGCATGTGTGTGAGTAACTACCATGATAGCATGCTTACCATGAGGCTATGTGTTTATGTGATATACCTGCCTGAATGCTTGTGGGTGAAGGTTGGATTATCTGAATTGGAATAATACATTGACTGTGAGTTTTAAGCCCACTTGATAGTGGCAAATCACCATGTTTTCGAAGCCCACTTGAGGGTGGCAAAATCCGCATTTTAGCCTACTTGCGAGTAGCAAACCGCTTTAAAAAACAAACATGAAATGTTTTGTTCCAACTCAGGCGATCTAGTCTATACTTGTATGCTGCGCACATCACATAGCAGTTTTAGGCTAATAAACCGGAATAAGAGCACATAATGTTTTCAAAACTCGATATCATGGTTAGTAGAGGCCGATCTTTGATCGGGCGAGCGGGGGTGCTCACAAAGTGACCTTCCCCAATCGTACCCAAGTTCCTGAGCTGAGGCAACTTTGGTGATGACGGACACGTGGCCTTAGGCAACGAGTCAGGGTTTCCTAAATTCCCCCCAAAATAAAATATTTAGGTGGCGACTTTGTATCTGGCAAAACAGTCCATGTTTGGCACTTCTTTCAAAAAATCTATTTTCAAAAACGATTTGTCGGATTTGGACTCTTTGATGATTCATCGGCCTTGCATTGCACTCTGCGAGATTACATACAGGACCGTGACATTGGGTCCTGAACTGTAGTGAGCCCAAATGAACAAAACAGGATTCCCTCCCAGGACGTTCGGGGACGTCTACACGAGCTTGGTGCATGCAAGACAAATGAATGATGCAAACATGTAAGCATAATGTATGCTAATCAAAACGTGCCCTAATCTAACCACCGAAAGTGGATAAATAAAAGGGAGAAAGAAGTGGGGGGTTGGAAGACATGCACACACACACGCACACTTATTACAACATTACGCCCTCTTGAAGGAGGGTCCGAATAAATAAGCTAAGCTACACTAAGCTAAGCTAATTATTACAAAACAACTAATTAACTATTCTAGCTAATGAATTACAACACAATTAAATAACTAGCAATGCTAAGCTAATTAAAATCTTACAAAATAGATTAAGCTAATTAATTACAACACATGTATTAATTAGCTACAACTAGCTAATACAGCAATAAAGATGGCCTCGAGGGCGAGGGACGCATGTATGCTCGGTTGGCTTCCGTCCGAAAATCCACCGCCTTGCCTTTGGATGCCTCTGTTTACACCTTGCACTGATTTCTGAACATTGCACCAATTTCTAGACTGCTTCTGCCCCAACACAGGAACGTTTTGAACAACTTTTCCACTGATGGCCGATCGGCTACCATAGGTGGCTGTTGGCCACTACTACTGGCCGGTCGGCCACTGTTTGTGGCTGTCGGCCACCACTGGTGGCCGGTCGGCCACCCTTTCCCTAGAATTGTCCCTTTTGTTGCAATGGAGAGCAAACAGAGGCAAAGTAGTGTATTCTGAAACAATATATGTACTATTACCCTCCTTATCATTTCTCAAGCTTAAAGGAGTGTAATTCTTGGCTCTCAAGCCACCAACCAAGCATTTTTAATGCATGATGGCCAAAGAGTCAAGCTCGTACACAGTCAATGAATGCACAAACAAGACTCGAAGGACCACCACCCTATCATGATGATCAAGGGTGATGGAGACAAAGGAGATTGGCTCATTTCATCACTTTGAGTATGAAATCGATCAATCTACCTTGTGTTCAATATAAAGTCCGATTGAACACATGCAATGCAAATACAACATGCTTATCATAGTCATGTTTTACTTGTCCAATTTATTTACACATTTTAGCATTGCCAAGTCATTCTTTAGTCAATTTGTCTAAGGTAAGTGTCCTCTAATGAGGGAGGGGTCAACCAAAGGATGATTTAAGACATGAGAGAGATCATGTCTTTGGCTAGGAGGAACCTTCAAAAGAGGGTTAAAGCCATTGAGCACAAGCTCTATCTCAAGTTTAAACACAATCATAAGGTTAACCAACCCTCAAAACAAATGGAAAAATGAAGAAATGAGTAAGGTTGCAGACTTTTCAATGCTAAAATGGCATGCAAAATAATACTACAATATGCAAGCAACTCATGCACAACATGTTAAAAGCCAAAAACACTAAAGCTAGTGAGGAGCACTACACTAGAGGCATGCAATATCAAACTCAAATGACCAAATCAGCTCTAAAGAGAGCTTAAACATGCCAAAACAATGGCTAAAACATGCTGAGATATAAGCATAAATGGCAAGAAAAACATGCTCACATGTTAGGCTACAAACAAGGCTCAAAGCACAACTCTCAAAAGCAATGAAAGAGTGATATAAGTGAGAGTGTGATAGAGATATACACACTAAAATCACATGTTAAATGATGCTACAACATGCAATCATCTCAAGCAAAGCATGTTAGAAGCATTAAAACACAAAACTAGTGAAGCCATTTGCACTATAGCTATACAAAACATGGCTCATATGACTAAGACAGCTCAAAACATAATTAAATCATGTTAAATCAGTTACCAAAACATGCCTAAATTAAGCTGCAAAAGGGTAGAAAAACATGCTCACATGTTAGGCCATCTACACTTGCAAACAAGACACAAGGAGGGAAGGCCACCCCCTCCTATTTTGGACCTCAAAACCAAGTTTTTACCACTGAAGTTCCCCTGGAATTCAGTGGTTTAAGGGGCCAAAAAGTTTGACTTTAGTATGTTTAAAGATGATGCAAGAAGCTCACAAGCTAAGGAATAAAAGGGAGAGATAATCCCCTAACACAGAATAGGCTCAAACCAACATGTTAAGGTCTAAAAATTATATTTTTTTGTAGTTGAAAACTAGGCCAAAAATAGTGTAAAAATGATGGCAAAGCAAGCAACTAGAACAAAGCTTACAAGGTAAAGTCTTTTACCTTTGAAGCACAGCAACAAACAGCAACAATTCTGGAATAAAACCACTCTTATGAGCTCAAACTAGGCCTCCAAGAACCTCAGCTCCAAGATGAAGGTGTTTGGCTAAGGGTCTCTTTGCAAATGTGTAGAGAATTCTCACTTTCAAGCACAAAATAGGAAGAGAGAGAGGATTCTAGAGAGAGAGAGAGAGGAAATTTGCTCACAAATTTTTGTAACCCCTCAAATGGGGGAGAGACCCCCCATTATATAGAAAAACAAGCCAAAGGCTTGCCTTGATCCCTCCATACACGTGTATGAAGATGGGCATCAGTGATCAATAGCTGGCACAACAGGCAAACAAATATCTGAAAAAGGAGAAAAATGGTCGTCGGCCACCATTAGTGGCCGACCGGCCATCAACATAGTCGACTGGCCACCACTAGTGGCCGGCAGACACAAGTCATGGCCGGCAGGCTAAGGGGATAGTCGACAGGTCACCCTCTCCTGGCCCACAACCAAGCACAAAACAAACAAGATTAGAAGCTCTGAGGCAAGGCGCTCAGCCGAGACCTTCAGGGACTCAAAATGAACACGAGCGAGCACAATCATCGGATGTTTAAATGATGACGTCCAAGTCTTGGGGACGGTCAAAAATGGGGTGTCTACAGATAGGGATCCAAAATTTGTATTAAGATTCTAGAAAAGTCTCCAAAGGGCAATGGGAACAGAATTGAGGTTTAGTACCGCGTTCCATCTGAAAACTGACAGGAAATCAGAGAGGACTATACAGACCTTGGAAGATATGCTCCAAATGTGTACTTTAGATTTTCAGGGGAGTTGAGAAACCTACTTACTGTAGCTCGACTTTTCATGCCCCCTTTCGGAAGACGAATAAGCCCTACAGTATCGGACTCCCGCAGTTTTGAATCTAATCTCACAAGTGCAATGTGAAATAGCTAAACACTAAAGAGTCCAAATTCAGCGAATCTTTTGGAATATCGATTTTGAATCAAATTGCCAAAAATAGACTGCTTTGCTAGATACAAAGTCGCCACCTAAATATTTTTGAAAAATTTAGGAAACCCATGGCTCATGCCAAAAGCCACGTGTCCGTCATCACCAAGATTGTCTCGGGTCGGGAACTTAGGTACGAGAGGGGAAGGTCATTAATTGAGCACCCCCACTCGCCCGATCAAAGATCGGCCCCTACTAATCATGATATGAATTATTTACATTATATGCTCTTGTTCCGATTTATTAGGCTAGCATTACCACGTGATGTGCACACACATAAGTATAGACTAAATTGCAAGAATTGAAACATTTTGATTTCATGATTGTTTTCGAAAAAGAATTTTGAATGTGTACCACTGAAAAAAGTGATCACATATGAAATTACTTAACTTATTCCAACTCAAGCAACTAGCCTTCATCCATAGGCATTCAAACAGTTCATCATCTAAGCACTTAGCCTCATGGCAAGCATGCTAAACATGACAACAATCACTTTCATGCAATTATGCTAGAGCGAGTAAAGGCTCACCTAGTACTCCGAGCCAAAAAGATGAAAGAGTTAGAACAATGCATGATCCTAACTTATGCAATATGACTAATGGAACACACACGATATGCAACTACTAGGCTCGGCTACTAATATGGCATATGAATCAATTTGATAGCATGCGCTCTAAGTACGTATTCAAATAAGTGTAAGCAATAACAATACAAATTAGAATGATGAACTGAGCCTCGGTGCAGGCAATACAAGTGGATGCAAACATAAAGTATGCTAAACAAAACATGATGCCTTAAACTAACCAACATAAGCAAGTAAATAAAAAGGAGAAAGACGTGGGTTTGGAAAACATACATGTTATTACAACATTGCGCCCTCACATAGGAGGGTCCGAATGAACTAACTAGCTAAAGCTAAGCTAATTAATTAACTATTACAAACCCAAAAGAATAATTTTGCTAAACTACTTAACTAATTATTATAACAAATTAATTAACTATTCTAGCTAACTAATTATTACAAGACAAAATAAAATAACTAGTTTAACTAACTACTTAATTACAACACTTTACAAAATTAACTAGCTACAACTAATAAATTACAACATGAAGTGACTAAATTAACTACTCTAATTACTCCTCCTCGGGGAACGAGGAATGCTCATGCATGCATGGACTTTCCACCCAAAAAAGCCACTGTTTCTGCTGCTAAATGCCTCTGTTGTACAGTAGAACACTTGCACTATTTTTTTCCTCCCCAAAAATGACTATGTTCTACTTCAAAAGTACACTGCTAGATTTTGCACAGGTGGCCAGCAGGCTAGAAGTGATGGCCTGCCGATCACTATTGCCTGGTTCTTCCTGCTGCAACAGAGAACAAAAAGAGCAAGAGCAGAGTATCTTCCAGGGTTGTTTGCCCAACTCACCCTTCCTTATCATTTAGAAGCTCAAAGGACTGGAAAAATTTGAGCACAAACCATCAACGAATGCATTTCATTGCATGATGGCTTGTGAACAAAGTGTGCAAGCTCAATGAATGCTACAAAACAAGACTCTCAAAACCACCTCCTTATCATGAATGATCAAGGGAAGTAGTTGACAATGAAATCTTGAACGGTTTTCATCACTAATGAGTATGAAACGACTCAAGACTCAAGGGTTCAATTAACATTGGATTGAACCCAAACCAAATGATTATTTGCACCTTTTTTTTAGTCATCAATTTTATTACTCCATTTTAGTTACCTTCTATTGTTTAATCAATTAAGTCCAAAGGTGAGTTTTAGTCCTCTAAAGGAGAGAAGTGCCAAACCAAGAGTTGGCTTAAGGCATGAGAGAGATGTCATGCTGTTGATAATGAACCCCTAGAAGGGATTAAACCATTAAGCATGACAACCTAAATCTCATGCTTAAGAGAACAATAGGTTTGAAACAACTCTCAAAGCAAAGCAAAAGCCAAGAAGGGAAGGAGGTTGCAGAGGTTATTAAAGGTGATCACAAGCAGGGAAAGAATGAAATAAATGCCATCAACTCAAATAAGTTGGTGTTTAATGCCTAAAACACCAAACTTATGAGGACAATTACACTACAAACATGCAATACATGGCTCAAATGCAATAAACACTTAAAAGTAGTCTTGAAATAGTGTTAAATAAGTCCTAAAATATGTTGGAATTAAGGCAAAAATAGCTAGAACAATAAGCTAAAATATGGAATATGCTAGGCTAGTAAGCAAGACACAAGGGAGGGAGGCTAATCCCTTCAATTTTGGACTTCAAAACAACGTTTTAGCCACTGAAATAACTCTAAAAATCAATGTTTAAAAGCTCAAAAAAAAGATAGTGAAGGGATGGGAAACAAAAGGGCAAAGGCCTTGAAAGCAAGGTGTAAAGAAGGGTGAACTACCCTCAACCATTATTGGCCTTAAACCACAAGTTTCAGCCCAAAATACAGAGTTTATACAATCCAAAAACTATGAGAAAATAGTAAGAAAAATAGTAAATAAAGCAAGTAGAGAAGCAAAGCTTTATACCTTTTGAATAGGAGAACCAATTCTAGGAAACAAATCAAGGCAAACACACTATAGACACCTCATTTTTTACCGACCTTAAGACTCAGACGTCATCATTTGAGCGCTCGATGATTATGCATGTTTGTGCTCGTTTCGGGTTTCCGGAGTTTTCGATTGAGTGCCTTGCCTCCGGGCCTCTGAACTCTTTGTGTTTTGGCTCGGTTTGTGGACCGGACCTTGTTTTCGCTTGCCTGGAGGGAGAGAGAGGTCTGTAGACCACTTTCTTGTGGTCGTAGACCACTTTTCCCTCTTGGAGACTAGTTTTTGATTTCTGGAGTCTTCGGCCGCATGCCTTGTCTCGGGACTGCTTAACGTTCTCCGCTTGGCTTGGTTTTCGAACCATGCCTTGTTGCCTTGGTCTAGGGGAACACTGAGGTCTGGGAGACCACTTTTTGTGGCCATAGACCACTTGTCCCTCGTAGACCACTTTTGGTGCCCGTAGACTAGTTTTCGAGGCCTCCGGCTGCGCGCCTTGTCCCTCAGACTTTCGTCTTTCATCCTTTTTGGTTTGTTTTTGGCACAAACCTTGTTTTCCTTGCTTAGAGGGTGGAATAAGGGTGGGAGACCAGTTTCTCTCCTTGAAAACCAATTTTCTTCCCCGCCAGCCAGGTTTCTGCTTGGCCAACTGGTCTTGGTGGCCTTTGGACCACCAAAAGTGGTACGCCACCATGCCACCACCCTGGTTTTCGTGTGCAGACCCCTCCTACCCCTGGCTGACCACTTTTCTTTCTGGGAGACCACTTTCACTGGTCGGCTGACCAGTGTAAGTAGTTGGCCGACCACTTCAAGTGGTCGACATCTTTCCTGCACCTTTTTGAAGATCATTTCTTGCCATCTGTAACAGCTGGTGAGCATAGAAACCGTCCTCCATACACGTGTATGGGGGGATGGCTTGGAGCTCTTAGCTTCCTCAACAAGCTTTTTGCTTGTTCTTCTATATAAGGGAGGCCCTCTTTCCCTTTTCCAGGTTCAGAAAAAGTGCTTTGAGATATAGATACACTCCTATCTCTATATTTCTCTCTTTATCTCTTCTTTGTGCTTAAAAGTGCCTATTCTTCATACTTTTGCACACAAACACATAGTGAAACACCATACTCTTGGACCTGAGACACTTTGAGGCTAGTTTTGGAGTTTTTGGATTGGTTTTAGCTCAAAAAGGTTGCTGGAGTTGCAGCTTTGAAGTGGTTCTACAAGGGTGAGCTTTTAACCCTTTAAACATTTGTTTTTTTATTAAGCTTTTGGCCCTATTTCCATGCTGATTTAGGCCTAACTTTCTACTGCAAAAAGTTCTAATTTTTCATTTTTGAAATGTTTGTTTAAGGCCTTGTTGGTGTTGGGGGTGGTCTACCCCCTCTTGTGCCTTGCTTGGCCTTGGTTTTGTGCTATACTTTTAAGCTATTGGGACCAACTCCTTTGGGCCTTCTCACCACTGAAACTCAGAGGAATTTCAGTGGTGGGAAGGTAGTTTTGAGGTCCCAAATAGGAGGGGGTCTTCCCATCTCCTTGTATCTTGAATACTTGCCTTATTAGCCTCATGTTTGAGCATGTTTATCTAGCATATGTTGGCTCCATCTCAGCATATTCTTGGTGTTATTTTGACGTGGCATACCTCTATTTTAGCTTGGTTGAGTCACCACTTGCATGCATTCTACACTTGTAGTGCAATCTTGCATGGTAGCCTAACATGAATCATGCTTTTGGACCATCATTCTAGCATATTTTGGCTCCACTCCAAGAAGTTTTGTTCATGTTTTACCATGATTAAGGTCTGATTTATGTTTTTTTGGTCATGCATGCCTTGCTTTGTATAGCTATAGTTCCTTCATGCTCACTAGCTTTGAGTTTCCAAGGCACTAGCATGCATTGCTTGGACTATTTGCATGATTTGGCATTATTTGTTATGTAATTTCATAGCATGTTTCATTGCCATGTCCTCACATCTTTCACTCATTCAATGCTTTTTTTTTGGGGGGGGGGGGGTTGGTGCTTTATGCCTTAAGTATGAGCCATTGTGTATGACATCTTGCCTAGGCTTTTGGGCCACCATTTCAGTGTGTTTTTGGTGTTGTTTTTCCATGATACAACTTTGTTTTTGGTTGGTTAGAGCATCCCTCATTTGCTGCTTATACTTGTAGTGTAAGTCCTCTTTACTAGCTTTGCATGCCTAATGAGTGAGCTTGTTATTCTAGCATGTATTGACTTGGTATTAGCCCATTTTTGGTGTTAATTTGACATGCCATAACTCTGATTTTTGTTGGTAAAGTCATCTCATGCTTGGTTTTGGTAGGTGTAGTATAACCTTCCTTATTGGCCTTGCATACTCCATGCTTCATGCCCTTTGTGCTATCTTGTTTTTAGCTCTAGTCCATGCATGTTTTGTCATTGTTTTGGCATGCTCTAGGACTATTTTGGATTGTATTGGACATATGCTTTATATATTGCATAGCTATAGTGCAAGTGACTATGCTAGTTTCAAGCTTTGAGTCTCCTAGCATGCTTCATTTGAAACATGTGTATGATTTGGCATCATCTACCTTGTTATTTCAGAGCATATAGCATTGCCATGTTCCCACTTTTTCACTCTTTGAATGCTTTTAAGAGTTGTGCATTATTGCCTTGTTTGTGGCCGAGCTTGTATGCATGCATGCCTAGACCTTTGAGCTCCTCTCTTCTCATGTTTTGGTCTTTGTTTTGACCTAATTGAGCTCTGTTTGTGATTGGTTCCTTCATTTATGCCATGTGTTGTATGCCCCTTGTGTAGTCTCCTTTGGTGGCCTTGTGCCTTAGGTCTCCTAGCATGACATACTTGGGTTGTTTGAATGGTTTGGCATCATTTCATACATGTTTTCAGAGCTTGTAGTGTTGTCACACTTCCATATTTGTCACTCCTTGCTCATGTTTGAGAGTTGTGCTTTTATGCTTAGTTAATGGGCTAATGCATGTGCATGCATTGTCTTGCATTTTATGTCATCATCTCAACATTTTGGCCACTGTTTTGGGCATGATTGAGGTCTATCCATATTCGGTGTAAGTCCATTGAGCCTGTTTGTTTGCATGTTGTTCGCTTGTTTTTACATTCCATGTTGTTTGCATGTACATGCATTGTATAGTGTGTGCATGCCTTGCATTGTGTTTGGAATTTTGTGCATCCCATCCTAGCATTGGTAGAATAGCGTGTTGTATGCTTGTTGCATTGCATTATGTTGTTGCATGCTTGTTGCATTGCATTATGTGGTTGCATCCTCATGTTGTTAACATTATACTTGCCATGCTCATGTTGCATTGCATTGTATTTCTATGTGCATGCATTGCATTGGTTTGGATAGGGTGTTAGTCCAAACACGAGAAATGAGGGACGTTTCATACTTGAAGTGATGAATGTGCCTCATTTCTCGGTCGCGGACCCTCTTGATCGTGCATGATAGAGGTTAAGGCTTTATAAGTTATTTGTGCATTCATTTACATTGAAATGTGCAATCTTGGCTTCTCGGCCATCGTGCATTGCGATGTTCGGTTGGTGGCCCGAGAGCCAGGAACTACACTCCCTTGAGCCTAAGAAATGATAGGGAGAGTGGTTGTGCACACATGTCTAGCAAATACATTGCCGTGCCCCTTCTTGTTCTCTGTTGCAGCAAATTGGAGTTTGGCAGCAAAAACTGGTTGGCAGACCAGTAAAAGTTACTGGCCGACCACTTTTTCTGGTCTGCAGCAAAGGCAAGTAGTCGGCAAGTGGTTGGCAACACCACCAAGTGGTCGGCCATGCTCTTGGCGGTTCCCATGGTAGGGCAAAAGCTATCTGGAACTTTGTACAGTGTTCTGAGAACAATTGAAAACAGAGGCAAGTTGGGGCATCGCGATGGATTTTCGAACGAGGCGACCGAGCATGCATGCGCTTCTCGCTCCGAGGCCCCTTCTATTTGCTTTACTTAGTTGCTTTGGTTAAGCTAGCTAATGCATTCATTTTTGTACTTAAGTAGTTAATGCCCTTAGCTATTCAATTTGTGTTGTAATAGCTAATTAGTTAACTAGGATTAGTTAATTAGTTTCGTTTTGTAATAATTAGCTTAATTAGCTTATTATTCGGACCCTTCGTGGAGAGGGCACAACTGTTGTAATAAGTGTGCGTGTGTGTGATGTATGTCTTCTAACCCCCATTTCTTTCTCCCTATTACTTAACCGCTTTCGATGGTTAGTTTTAGGGCATATTTCGATTAGCACTCTTATGCTAGCATGCGTGCATTCATTCATCTGTCTTGCATGCACCGAGCTCGGTGTATCATACAAACTGCATTGTATTTCAATATTAATTTGAATACACGTTATCGAGTGTTGCATTCACATGACATCTTAGAATAGCCAAGCCTATCTTAGTTGCATTGTTGCATGTGTTGCATTAGGCATTGTTAACATAGCTAGGATCATGCATTGATTACTAACTAGCTTCTTTTTTGGCTCGGAGTACTAGGTAAGCTTTTATGCTTTAGCATCCTTGCATGCGTGTAAGTGACTGCCATGATAGCATGCTTGCCATGAGGCTGTTTGCTTAACTAATACAATTGCATGAATGCCTGTGGGTGAAGGTTGGATTGCTTGAATTGGAACAATTCATCAAAATACGAGTTTTAAGCCCACTTGAGAGTGGCAAACCTATTTTCTAAGCCCACTTGAGGGTGGCAAAATTCATGTCTTAGCATACTTGAGGGTGGCAGCTTCAAACCATTTTCAAACAAACAAACATGAGATGTTTTGTTCCAACTTGAGCGATTTAGTCTATACTTGTATGCTGTGCGCATCACATAGTAAGTTAGCTAATAATCAGAATAAGAACACGTGTTTTCAAAAACAACATATCATGTTAGTAGAGGCCGATCTTTGATCGGGTGAGCAGGGGTGCTCATTGGATGACCTTCCCCCTCGTACCAAAGTTCCCGAGCCGAGGCAACTTTGGTGATGACGGACACGTGGCCTTAGGCACAAGTCAGGGTTTCCTAAATTTTCCAAAACAAATTATTTAGGTGGCGACTCTGAAATTTGGCAAAGCAGTCCATGTTTGGTGGTTTTTTATTAAAATCAATTTTCCAAAACAATTTTCCAGATTTGGACTCTTTGGTGATTTATCAGTCTTACATTGCACTTTGTGATGTTAGATTCAAAACCGTGACATGAGTCCGAACTGTAGTAGCTAAGAACTATGATTCACGCCCTCGTGCGCGGAGCGGAGTTCTGGGCGGTCTACAGTTTCTGGCGACTCTGCTGGGGATTTAGAGAACTTGACTCGAACTCATAATATGTTGTTTTGTCTACACCTATGTGTTTCTTTGCATTGCATTTGCATTGGTGCGCCTAGGACACTGTGTTTGCCGTTTACTATTCCTGAACGATTTGCTGGATGCTTGCTTGGAAAAGCGTGCCATAAGGCTGACCAGTTGCAGGCTCTGCCATGATGGGTACACAAACCTCGGTTTTACCGGGGCACCCTTTTTGACCATTCGACCTAGTGCATATCGGAATCCATAGTGACTATTCCAAACTAGGACAGGTTGCTTACCCGATTGTAGGTTGTTTGCAACCGCTGTGTGTGTAGTGAAACCCTAGCTCCTGACAAGATAGGACAGGGAAACCCTGCCCCTCCATAGGGGTGTTTTGGCTCTCACTTGCTTGTTATGTGCTTTTAGAGTGCGCCTCTACAGGAATGCATGTATCAGTTTGCAAGTCTGGGTATCAGGCCTGCGGCATCAGTATTTGGGGAATCAGTTTTACCTAAGGGTATCAGAGCTGACGCAGTGATTTGGGAACAGTGATCAGTGTTTGAGAACAGTATATTCGGCTTACAAATGCCAACTGTGTGTTGTCTTGCCAACAGTGTATTGTCTTTATTTAAGCCGTTATGCTGTCCGTTTTTCTGGTTGCTTGTTTCCTTATTATGCTTTATTTATCTTTTTGCAAGGTAGTTTAGCACAATTGCTTCTGACCAGGCAGATATTCCCTAAGCACTCTGTGTTAGAGGTCGAAGACTTCATCGATCCGAGGATCTGATAGACGGATAACCTGTGTTTGTGTCTTTACCCCCTGTTGCTAGACAAAGGTCAGTTAGGCGCAGTTCATCAATACAGCAGTTACCCGATTAGTGGTCCTTATCCACCCCGCCAGTGAGTAGTCAGGCTGAGGTTTCAGTTTCTACCGCAGAGAGAGATATACCCGTTGTTCAGTTAGACCAGCATCTTATGGATAGTATGGAGGAGATGATGCGTCAGCTCCAGGAGACTATGCAAGCCATGTAGTGGGATGCTGCCCGCCATGCAAAGTTTGCCGCACGTCAGGCCGAGGTTGTGGCCCAACAAACGGAGCTGATTGCCAGACTTCAGCAACAGCAACCACCGCAGCAAGCCAGAGCATCTGCTTAGCACCCACCCCCCTCCCCACTAAGAGTTCCAACACTCGGGGAGACTGCAAACGTCCAGGAAAATACGGACGTCCCAACGGGGCCAGTTCCACCCCCGATCCTACCTCAGCTGTCCAAAGCACCCACCAATCTAGTGGATACACCATTTGAATTTGAGGTGGGTCCAACAGCACTGAAAGTGAGCAAGCTAGAAAAGCTGTTCAAGAAGGCGCAAGGTGTTAATTCCATATCGGACATAGAGGACGGATACACCGATTCGGTGGTGACTTTGCCGGACCGGTTTAAAGATGCCGCACATAGACCATTTTGACGGTTCTAGGGACCCCATGGTATATCTCCGATTGTTCTCGGATATCCTAAGGCCAATGGGCCTCTCCAGACTGCAAAAGCTTTCCCTCTTCGGCCGGACCCTGTCGGGTGTTGCGGCTATTTGGTATGCAAAGCTGGAGGACTCTCTTAAGAGAAGTTGGGAGGAGATGACTGAGGCCTTTGTAGCTCAATACTCCTACAACACGTAGATCGAGATCACAACTCATGATCTCGAGACAACGAGGCAGGAGCCGAATGAGAGCTTCTCCGACTTTGTAACCCGTTGGAGGGCCAAAGCTTCTATGATGACCATCAAACCGGTAGACAAGGATCAGATACGGATGGTTGTGAGCAATCTCCAACCCAAACTGATGCAAAAGATGATCGTCTTACCCCTCCCTACCTTTGCTGATTTACACGAGATAGGGGTACAGATTGAGGACGCCATGAAACAAGGTCTTATTGACCATGATAGAGAGCAGCCCAAGAGGGCATTTTCCCACAGTACGAATACAGGCACGAGTAGCGCTGTAGCTGCCAGGACTTCAGATGTGGGTATGGTCACCACCACCACCCCTCCAAAAACATTTACAGCCACACCATTCACTGGTGCGTCTGGAAGTAGCTCACAAACAGCTAAATATCCACCCCGAGGCCAGAGAGCCTTCACTTCACTATACATGCCCCTGTCCAAAGCTCTGGGGGTTTTGATCAAGAAAGGGCACTTGAAACCCCTAGAGCTGCGGCCATTACCAGACAAACTTCCTCCCTCCCATAACCAAGCTAAATACTGTGCCTTTCACTAACAGCATGGTCAAGACACCGACCAGTGCTTCAGACTGCGTCACAAGATCTAGGATCTCGCTGACAATAACGTGATTGCACCTCCAGAAAAACCAAATGTCACAACCAACCCTCTCCCACAACATAACCAAGCTCTACCACCTAAATGCATCAACCTGATCCAAACTGGGATTGTGTCATACGACCTGAGTATATACATCACACCCTCCCACCTACCCAAGCCGGGGGTGTTCACTCCAGACAGCACTGATTTGTGCATCTTGAGCACATCCCAAACCCAACCTGAACCGGTGGTGGTGACTATCGAAGATAGAGTTGGGTCAACTGTGGAGGCAGATTGGAACGAGGATTCAGGGCCTGAGAGGTCTGCGAGCTTTGAGTACAACCTGAGTGGTTACATCACGCCAATAGATTAGGTTAGGCCAAGGGTCGAGTTGCTAGTTGGGGCAGAGGTCTGTGTAGTTCGGGAGGATGGACCTAATCAGGGGCTAGATGACCTGGCAGAGCTGGAAGAAGACATCGCAAATCTACAATTCTTTGAAGAGCAAGACTCAGGGGATGTGACTGTCAACTGGTTCGACTTGGATGGGTCAGCAGAGAATACTGGGTGGCTCGACGACCAGCTGGATGTTGTTGAACAACCTCAGCCAGAACAGGGGCAATCAGGAATTGGGACATCATCAGTGGCCGGAATGGCCGGGAATCAGGAGAGATCGCCAGAGAGCACCGGTGTTAAGAATTTTGCTCAAGATTCGGGCAGTTTGAATATAGAAGATACTAAACAACAAGCTACATTGAAGCAGTTTGAGCAGGAAAAGATCAAAGATCTGGAGAGGGCTAGAAAGGCCAAAGCCCCTGCGGGGACAGAACGTGTTGTGCGCACCGAATGTGCTGTGAGCACAGGAACAGTTGTAACAGAACCGGATAGCTGCCTGTCGGTGGCCGACGGGATGTGGTGGGAAGACGATGACTTACATCTTGCCCACACCGACAAAGATTGGGAGCAGAACCAACCGGATGATACCTGGTCCGTGGAGGAGGTTGACCACATGACCAGGAGTGGGTGGTATGTCAAGCCCCCACACTTGGATCAACCAGAGGCGTCCGGAAAGGACAAAGAAGCGGAGAGGCAGAAGGAAAAACTGCTCGAAGAGGAGGTTGTGCTGAAACAGCTTAAGAAAATCCAAGCAGACATCTCCATTTTGGGACTTCTTATGGCCTTAAGAGTTCACAGGCAAGCTATCCTTTCTGCAATGGACAAGGCGAAGCTTTCAATCGATACCATGCCTGAGCAGTTGGTAGGGTTGGTTTTTCCGGGAGGAGCTTCCCCAATGTTGGCCTTCACTGACAAGGAACTGCCGCCTGAGGGCTCATATCACAACAAACCGCTCTATATCTCTGTCAAGTGTAGAGAAAAATGGATACCGGTGGCCCTTGTTGACACAGGATCTGCTATCAACGTGTGTCCGTCGAGAACGGCATATGCTATCGGGTTGAAGCCCGTGAATTTTGTGCCTACCGCCCAGATGATACGGGTGTATGACAATACTAGCAGAGAGGTGATGGGGACTGTACATATTCGGACTCAGGTTGGTCCAGGGCAACAGGATATTGACTTTCATGTTTTCGATGTCTCGGCAACCTTTAATCTACTCCTAGGGCGGCCGCGGCTACACCAGGTGAAGGATGTCTCTTCCACCCTGCACCAAATGCTTAAATACCCCCACGGGAAGGGGGTGGCCATCGTCTTCAGAATTCTTCAATCCATCCGCCGCCAGAGGTTTCTACACCAATTCTGGATATTGAGCATGGTGCGGAGGATGTGTTCCTATCAAGATTTACTCTAGCCGAGGCCCGGGTCGTACAAAACATACTAGCTGTTGATGAGGGCTATATGTCAGCGCACAGTCTGTCTACCTTATGAACAAACTCCAGCACATCCTCGGGATGGATTAGGGCGAAGTGGCCAGAAAGGCATTGCAGCATCGGCCAAGGTGCCGCATAACCCACATACCTTTGGTTTAGGTTATCTGCCTACCAAAGAGGACTGGGTGAGCAAAGGAAAAGAGATGGCCAGAATGGCCAGAGCAAAGCAAGCCGGGAAGCCTTATGTGTTGGTGCACCGGCCTATCCAGGGTACCCTGAAAGGACGCTTTGTCCGGGAGGGGGAGGATTTCCCATTCTGCGGCTTCCCAGAGCCATGGCTAAATGCAGAGAGGCGGCGCTTGCCGGGATTTGAGACTTTCTTTGACTTGCAATTGTCCGGGGATGATGTTGCCGAAGAGCAAACATACCCACCAGCTGAGGCTGAGCAGTGCAAGAAGGAGTATTCCGAGAGCACATAGATTGAAATGGGGGTAGCACTGGCCTGTCTACTCTTAGATCCTCATATCGTACAATAGTGCTTGGGGGATAGCTTCTCAGTGTCCATAATCAGGAATGAAGTGGCTGTGAGCCCATCTTTAAACATTCTGGATGCATCCATCGCACCCTCCCTCATCTGGCATTACGAGGAGGGCTTTTTATCGAGCAGCACCGGGTCAGGTAGTGAGCCAGAATCTGATTCCACTGAGTCTGTGGGGTCGGAATCAGGTTCCAGCTCGTCTGAGTCTGAGTCCGGTATTCCCGGGGGTGATAACCTGGATGCCACAATCCTGTCCAGGTCGTCTTTTTCTTTTTCCTTTGAGTCTGTTGTAATAGAGGAATCAGATGGACTGGATGTTATTAATGAGAATGGTACGGCTGTGGCTTCCGAGTACTTTCTGTGCCTTTAATTTATTGCATTAATCAAGGCTTTCAAAATTTTGATGAAAACGACGAGGGAGAATTCCTCCGGTTTTGTAATATTTGCTTGGTCAAGAGCAGGAGAGGTTTGTTAAACCCTTGGTTGATGAAATCACCACAATTAATGTTGGTACTGAGAAGGACCCGCGGTTGGTCCAGATCGGGTCCACGTTGTCTTCGGAGGAGCGCGAGCGCTTAGTCCCTTTATTAAAAGATTTCAAAGATGTTTTCGCATGGTCCTACGAAGACATGCCTGGAATCGATCCTGAGATTGTACAGCACCGGATCCCTCTTGACCCAGAGGCCCGACCTGTTAAGTAGAAGCTCCGAAGGATCCGTCCGGACTGGGCTTTCAAGATCAAAGAAGAGGTCACCTAGCAAATTGAAGCAGGGTTCCTGCTGGTATCTGAATACCCAACTTGGTTGGCCAATATAGTTCCGATGCCGAAGAAGGATGGCAGAAGCCGAGTATGTGTGGACTTCAGGGATTTGAACAAAGCCAGTCCGAAGGACGACTTTCCTTTGCCGCATATCGATGAATTAGTGGACTTCATTGTTGGGCATGCGTTGCTCTCATTCATGGATGGGTTTTCAGGCTACAATTAGATTTTGCTGGCACCCGAAGACCGGGAGAAGACTGCTTTTACCACCCTGTGGGGAACCTATTGTTATAGGGTGATGCCGTTCGGGCTAAAGAATGCTGGAGCTGCGTATCAACGGGCTGCGACAACGATTTTGCATGATATGATCCATAAAGAGGTTGGGTGTACGTGGACGGCATGATTGTCAAGTCCAAGGAAAGAGAGGGCCACTACACTGCCTTGCAAAAATTCTTCCAACAGATCAGGGAGTATCGGTTGCGGCTGAATCCTCAGAAATGTACATTGGTGTTACAGCAGGGAAAATGCTGGGGTTCTTGATCACACAGAGAGGTATCGAGGTCGATCCTTCTAAAATCAAGGCCATCATAGAAATGCCACCACCGAGGACTGAAAAGGAGGTGCGAGGCTTTCTGGGTAAAGTGCAATTCATAAGACAGTTTATTGCAAAATTAACCTTGACTTGTGAACCACTCTTTGGTCTCATGAAGAAAGGAAAGAAATTCCAATGGACGATGATGCCAAGTTGCTTTCGAGCAGATCAAGCAATATCTACAAAACCCACCTGTGTTGTCACTGCCTGAGCCAGGGAAACCGTTGATTCTGTATCTTTCAGTGACTGAAACGACAATGGGCTGCATGCTTGCACAGGAGTCTGAGGACAAAGTGGAGAAGGCTATCTACTACCTGAGCAAGAAAATGCTGGATTACGAGACCTGCTATACTCTACTGGAGAAGGCTTGTCTGGCCTTAGTATGGGCTACCAGGAAGCTGAGGCACTACCTGTTAGCTCACTCTATAATACTGGTTTCGAGATTAGATCCCATCAAATATCTCTTTGAGAAATCGACACTTATGGGTAGGCTAGCTCGTTGGTTGCTTCTGCTTTTCGAATTCGATCTGAAGTACATGACACGCAGGTCAGTGAAAGGAAGAGCGGTAGTAGAGTTCCTAGCTGATCACCCAGTTGAAGGGATGAAGTAGTTGAATATCTGTTCCCAGATGAGGCCATTCTGTATGTCGAAGAAGAGACTTGGACGATGTACTTTGACGGAGCGTCAAACCAATACGGGTATGGGATAGGGGTGTTGCTGATAGCACCTGACAATTCCGTATACCTCTAGCATTCAAACTCCGGTTCAAAGTATCGAACAATGAGGTAGAGTATGAGGCATGTATTGCTGGATTGGAAGCAGCCCTGGAACTAGGGGCAAAATGGTTGGACGTCATCGGGGACTCGAACCTTGTTGTATCTCAAGTTAAAGGAGATTGGAAAATTAAAGAAGAAAAGATGAGAATCTATCACCAGACCTTGGATGTGCTAATTCCTCGGTTTGAGAAACTGAATTTCGCCCATCTGTTAAAAGAGAATAACAGGTTCACCGATTCATTAGCAACTCTATCTTCTATGATAGACATCCCTTTTGGAGTCCGGATGCGTCCGATCATCATCGAACAGAAATTCGTGCCAGACTACGAGCTAATTGCTGCCATAGATGAGGTACAAGATGAGAACCCCTGGTATTACGACATCTGGAACTTCTTGGAAAAGGAAGTGTATCCGCTAGGGGCAAATGCCAAAGATAAGAGGGCAATTCGAAGAATGGCTGCTCAGTTCATCGTCTGAGGGGGTAAACTGTAAAAGAGAGGTCATCTCGGGATGCATAAACTGTGTGTTGATGCTGAAGAGTCCAAGCGCCTGATGGAGGCCAGTGCGGAGCGCACATGAGTGTGGTGATGCTAGCCCGGAAGATCCTTAGACAGGGTTATTACTAGTCCACCGTGGAGGAGGATTGTATTGGCTTTGTCCGGCGATGCCACAAATGCCAGATCCATGCAAACCGCATGAACATTCCGCCGTCGAAGCTGTACAACATGACTTCACCATGGCCGTTTTTAGTCTGGGGAATTGATGTGATTGGGGCTGTCACTCGAAAAGGGTCCAACGGGCATGAGTACATTCGGGTAGCGATAGACTACTTTACAAAGTGGGTTGAGGCCCAATCTTACGTGGTGTTGAAGGCATCGGATGTTGCTAAGTTCATCAGGAACAACATCATCTGTCGCTACGGGGTCCCGAATGAGATTATTTCGGATAATGGTTCCCGCTTCAAGAAGGAGGTGATCGACTTGTTGGAGAAGTACAACGTGGCTTTTCATAAGTCAACTACATATCGGCCGCAAACCAACGGAGTAGTTGAGGCCGCCAACAAGAACATTCAAGCACATTCTACAGAAGATGGTGGAAACCTACAGGGACTGGCCAGATAAGCTGTCGTTTGCTCTGTGGGGCTATCGGACTTCAATTTGAACTTCTACTGGGGCAACTCCGTATTCCTTGGTTTATGGGATGGAGGCTGTTCTGCCTATCGAAGTTGAGGTTCGGTCATTATGGGTATTGGCTAAGTGTCAGATAGCTGAAGCAGATTGGCAGCAAAGTAGGTTCGAAGAACTCATGCACTTTGATGAAAGAAGGCTGAAAGCACTGTATCACATCCAGGGTTATCAACGAAGAATTGCCAGGGCTTTCAACAAGAAGGTTAAGTCTAGGAATTTGAAGGAAGGGGATCTAGTGCTTAAAGACAACGGAGCTCGCATCTACGACCCTAGGGGCAAGTTCAGACCCAATTGGTTGCCCTACATCATCAAGTCTATCTGGTCGGGAGGAGCTGTCGTTCTGATGGACCTAGATGGCCTAGAGTTCTCCCAGCCGATCAACATGGACAAGTTGAAGAAATACTTTCCCTGAGTGGCTCGCTAGGCCGAAAACCCAAAAGGGCAACCTAGGCAAAAGTTAGAGTTAGAGCATGAAAAATTTGAAATAATAAAAACTGAGCTCGCAAGGTTGAAAACCCAAAAGGGCGGCCTTGGCAAAAGTTAGAGCGCAAAAGGAGAGTGTTATACACGAGTGAAACTGAGCCGAACTACGTAAGGCTTGATTCCCATCTTTGGGATACGTAGGCAACTTCATCCTGAAGTCCAACCATAAACACTTCCAAATCAACTTTGTCTGTGCGATCTTGTTGGTCATCTTTGTCTATTCTGCATTCAAGAGCTTGGTTGTGATCTCCAATGCAGTGCTATTCAGACTAGGGGCAACTTTCCAGTTGCTGGGATCCGGGGTTGTACATCTCAGTGATAGATCTCGGCCATGTCCAGTTGTGATCCATATTGAAAATGGTTTTGAAAAGTTTTAATAAAAGTTGATTTTGCTCAAATTAATCTTTTTACAACTTAGATCATTTTTGGACCAAACGGAAAATTTTCAGTGCCCACAACCTTCAATTACATTGATTTCAGTACAGAGTTCTCCTACTCTTGAATACAAATCGAAGTTGCTTTTTATTACATTCATAAAGAAAACTTGAAAGTACTGATTAAAGCAAATAAACTCGGGGCATAGTCAGGTGTTCCTGCGTCCCCTCCTAGAGCTTGTGGAAGCCTCTAATGCTAAAGTAGGCCCAACCTGCGCCTTATCATCAAGCCAAGCTATGCACTCTTCAGAAAGGGTGCAACTAAAAGTGGGAGCAAGGGCCAGAAGCTCTCTCGTCCTCCATGCTGTGGCATACCGAGCTAGCTGTGCACCTCAGACTGGAAATGTAGCAGGGTACACTATCCCTTCTCCGGGCAAGTCTGATCATGTCCGAACCGGCGCCGGATCGAAATGGAGAGTAGAGGACATAGTGTGTTAGGCCGATCAACTGAATTCCGGGCTGGCGAGTCATGCTGTAGCTCATCGCCGGTAAATTGAGCCAAGGGCAGCGCCAAGCAATGTTGACAGCGGATAGACTATACATCCATTCGCACAACCATCTCTCATCAAGGGCATCGACTAGACGTCGCTGGAAGAAATAGCTGCGAGCTGAATATGCTGGGCATGAGTCCACAACCTTCAACTTATCCATCAACCATATCTGGGAAGGGATGAAAAATGAGAGATTACAGAATAGAGAGGTGTACGTTGAGAGAAAAGTGAGAAAAGGGTTTTGAGAGGAAAGCTGAGCCCGAGGGCCAAGTGATGTGAGAAATATATATGAGATAGGGTGGGAAACATTACCTGCAGCAGTAGTGGACTCCCCGCTAATCTAATTGTCTCCCGGTAATGGAAAGCATCCAAACCCATCAATGTCTCAGCTAGTGTCATGGCGATGTAGCTCTTGCCTTCTTTCAAGCCTTGGGAAATCTCAATCAAACGGACGCTAGACCCTCCGAAGCCTGGGGCAAGCAAGAAATGAGACAACACGCACAGGCAAAGCGCATGCCGCCGAAAACCCTGCCAGTGATGGTCGTCACGGTCACCGGCATCAGAGAACCGACGAATCAAGCTCAAAATGTCAAGCTCTCCGTCGCGAATCAATGACCGAGCATCATGCAAAGTGAGCCCACACATCCGTCCTAAAGCTTGGACACGGCCGAAGCAGAATTGGGGCAAGATTTCTTCATCACGCTCGGATTCCATCAAAACTTGGAAGTCTTCGAAAGTAGGGCATATATCTTGGCCGCCAAAGCTAAAGACATGAGTTATCGGATTCCAACACCTTGCCGCGACATGAAGGAACGGAAAACGTAGCGGGGTACGACTCAGCGTGAATAGTGCATTTATGCCGAAGCCCTGAAAATTTAACTTTTCCGAGCCATCCAAGTTAGCAATCCAATTTGTGAGATTTTGGATAAGAAATGCCTCCATTTGGTGCAAAACTGAGTTAGAATGAGGGAACCACGAAGCTGGAACCTTTATAAAGGATAAGGCACTGTTTAGAGGACATGTGGCAAAAATCTGGAGGTCCCCTGGCTAACTGGTCGGCCGGGCCAGTTTTCTAGTCAGCTAGCCACATTTTCTGGTCTGCAGACCAAGAAAGTGGTCAGCAGCCTTCTTTGGTGGTCGGCCATTAGCAAAAATGTGGTCTACAACTGTTTCTTGTCCCCAGAAGAAAGTCCCTAGCCTTCCTATGTGCTGAGGGTGCTGAAAGTCTGAGTTTACCTCTGTTTCGGATGCGTTCTGTCGCGTTGTTTGTCCAATATGCATTTGCTTATCGAGTTGTTAAGTTTTGCTTATCGAGTTGTTGCTCTTTGATTATCGAGTTGTTGCACTTTGATTATCGAGTTGTCGTGGTTTGTTTATCAAGTTGTTGCTCCTTGCTTATCGAGTTGTAAACTTGTTAAGGTCTTGTTGTTGCTTATTGAGTTAAGTTGTTTAGTTTGTTATGTTGGTTCACTACCTGATTTGGCAATACACGATGTTCAAATTCCATTCAATCTCATTTTTGTGCAAAATGATGCGATGCGATGCTTAGAATACAAAATACAACACTTTTTGAACAAAAAGCTGTTTCATTCCATCATCTTTTCCTTTTACAACATTTTACAACAGGGTACAAGTTTTAAAGAAATTAAAACTGCTAACGCTTGTACATGTGCTACAACTACTAGTAAAAAGAAAATAAAGCAAAAACATCTGTATCGGTGCTACGTGGCTCAAGATCGAGAGGCTCTTTTCACCCTCCTCGGCTGAGTAGCCTCTGCACCACACCGCCGCCGGCACCACGGTCTGAATCGGAGCTGCCATCCCCGGAATCCTCCTCGGCGTCACCTCTGTCCTCAGAACCGGAACCAGAGTCGTCATCTCTACTTGCAGATGTCTCTGACTGGAGGGTGCACTGACTCCTCCTCCTCGCTGGACTCGTCATCCTGTCTACCAGGCGCTCTACGTCTCCCTCAGCCGCGAGTCGAGACTCCTCTCCCAGCTGCTCGAAAAGGCCTAGATGGCTCGGCCTGTAGTGGTGCGACCTGAAAAGGCAGTTTTGAATGCATCAGCTAGAGTATGTATATCAGATATTAGATGCAAGAATGGTACATAGAGTGTGTGCATGTAGATATAGTATGTGAATGTGATGTGTCAGATGTGCTTTACACATACAGGGAATCAATACAGTGAAATGTTCAATTTCCATTTGTCATCAGAAGTATGATAAATACAAGGAAATTGAAAAGTATCGGAATGCCGGAGGCATACAGCAGCGTCTCCCTTCGCAAGACCATACTCTCGAGTGAGGCCACCATCTCGAGCAACCCCGTAGTATATCCTCTGGGAAGCTGCAGATGCAAGTTCAAGTCATCAGCAATTAAATGAATGTCTAAATATCTGAATAGTAAATGAAAATTGTGGAGCATACCGGTGGTGATCAGGGTCATTGACATATCGATGATCGGCAATGGAGGCTCCAGTGGAATCTGGTAAGGTGTCCCGTATCGCCAGCCTGTCAGCTCGGTCGGAAGATCTGGCCATCCAACACACTGCCTAATGGGGGGGGGGGGATCCCCCTACTCCTACCTCCCGAAGTGCTAGCCCTACTAGTAGAGGGAATGTCTACAACTCGGGCGTGACTCAACGACGGCATATCGGTAGCCCTCCTCGTGGGAGTACGAACACCTGTCAGTGGAGGCATCAAGTATGTATGGCGGTATGTCGCGTACTCCCCCTCCTCCAGGAAAAGAATTGCATCGACACCCAGCATATGGTCGTCAACCTCCTGGGGAGTGAGACTCTCTGCGGACCGCATGTCCAGTGGAGGTGGTGAGGGGATCTCCTGAGCGGGATTACCCATCGTCTGGCGCATGAAGCTCTCCCCGAGAAACCAGTCTCTGCCGACTGGTCCCTCATAGAAAATCCTGTACCAAGAGGCGCCCCATGCCTCGGCAAACTAGAATCGAGAATATCCTGGCATGGCTATCCAAGGCTGGCAAGTGATCTGCGGATGGCAAGTGTATGAATTGATTAGATATCGTGAATATGCAAGATGAATCGAAGCTGAAAGCATGAAGAACTGAGAGTTTTGATTTACCTCCGTCGCCCGTACGGTGTCAAAATACTACCTCAGATATGGTAGAGTCTCCAGGGGTCTGGGTCGGCACCGACCCTCGAATCTGCGTGAGTACGGTATCTCAAGCGGTGCCTCGACCTCTAGCTCGGAGGCAAGCGTCGGGAAGTAGACGTAAACCCATAGCTGTGAAAGGCAAGACAGTGGTAATAAGAATACAGAATGTATAGAAAATGTAGAATGCTGAGTGCAGAATGCGAATATAGAATGTATAGAAAATGCAGAATGCTGAGTGCAGAATGTAGAGTACAGAATGTAATGTATGTAATATGTGCAGTGTGCAGTGTGCAGATAACGAAAAGCAGCCATATAAATCAATAGGGCAGAATGTACCTCTCAGGCTCGCCAGTAGCCACCTACTATGGTCCCCTGCCCGCGGAGGTCACGCTCATGTAGCAGTAAAGGGTAGCGAGGCAGCGCCGCCCCAGTCGAAGTTCCAGACCTGTGATAGGTCTACCAGAGCACTGAGAAGATAAAGCCCGACCGTGTTCCCCCTGTCGGAGAACAGTGTGGTCCCGAGAAGGAACATCAGAAATCCCCAGGCATACTGTTGTATGGCCTCAAAAGTCTCGGGCGTAGTTCCCCTGTACTACTCTGCAAACCAGGTGTACCAGACCATGCATAGTGATCTGCAGGCCGGCGGATGGGCTCCGAGCAGATAAGTCCAAGCTGCCTCCCACTCGCCCATGTCAAAATCGTATGGGATCGGCCGTCCTTCCGCGTCGAGGCCCGTCAGCATGGAAAAGTCATACGGGGTCATCGTCATGTCCCCGGAGGCTGAGAAATGGAAGGAGTTGGTGGTGTCCCACAATCTCTCTACAAGTGCACCCAGAAGGGTCCTGCTCACCGGATGACGCGACAACCCCATACAAAATGGGCCAAACCTCACCTCATCCACAATATGTCGAACAACATCTGGGAGCTCCATGTACCACTCCCTTGTGATGATCGATTCGTACCCCCATGTGAAACGGGAAGCTACCTGCGTTCAGAATGAACAGATTTATTTAGTTGCAAAATAAGCAGTGTAATGTGTTATGAGCTGTGTGTTCAAAATGAAAGAATGTTGTGTTATGAGCTGTGTGTTCAGAATGAGCACTGTATTATGTTATGAGCTGTGTGTTCAAAATGAAAAGAATGCTGTGTTATAAGCTGTGTGTTCAGAATGAGCACTGTATTGTGTTATGAGCTGTGTTCAAAATGAAAAGAATATTGTGTTATGAGCTGTGTGTTCAGAATGAGCACTGTATTGTGTTATGAGCTGTGTGTTCAAAATGAAAAGAATGTTGTGTTATGAGCTGTGCGTTCATAATGAGCAGTGTATTGTGTTATGAGCTGTGTGTTCAAAATGAAAAGAATGTTGTGTGATGAGCTGTGTGTTCAGAATGAGTAGTGTCTTGTGCTATGAGCTGTGTGCTCAAAATGAAAAGAATGTTGTGTGATGAGCTGTGTATTCAGAATGAGCAGTGTATTGTGCTATGAGCTCTGTGTTCAAAATGAAAAGAATGTTGTGTGATGAGCTGTGTATTCAGAATGAGCAGTGTATTGTGCTATGAGCTCTGTGTTCAAAATGAAAAGAATGCTATGTTATGAGCTGTGTATTCAGAATGAGCAGTGTACTATGTTATGAGCTGTGTGCCAAATGAACAGAATACTGTGTTGTCAGCTGCGTGCCAAATTAACAGAGTATTGTGTTATGAGTTGTGTGCCAAGTAAGAAGAGTGTCATGTATGAGCTGCGTGCCAAATGAATAGAAAACTGTGTTGTGAGTTATGTTTAGAACGAGCAGAAGCACTGTTTATGTAAATATGTTCAGAACGAGCAGATATAATACCTAGTGAAAGCATGAAGTGTGGAAGAAGTGCAAAATACATCATAGAAAATGTAAAAGTAAAGTACACACCTCGCGCGCGTGGTGAGATAAGTGGGACTCCAGCTCCTGTAGCAGCAAGTCTGCGGGTGCTCGTCGCGCGAAATCGGTGAAATGACGGAAGGTGCTCGGGGGTAGTATGTGCTCCTGTAGGTGGTACCTCCACGGGTTGAACGGCCAAATCCTCGGAGGCAATTGCATAATATTGGGCTCGTCCTCTACTCTCGGAGAACCTCCGTTGTGTGGAATATCGTCAGCCATCTGAAAAAAGGTGCAAAAATGAGCGAAACGAGCCAAAATTGCAAAAAGTCAACAAAAGTCAACTATCGGGAAGAGAAAAAGTCAACAGAAGTCAACGCCTAGGAAAAGGTGCTAAACTTCGAGAGAAACATACCACAAGTGGTGAAAATGCAGAAAGAAGCTCCGAAAACAAATTCTAATCGGTTCAAAACGAAGAGAATCGAAAGTTTTCGCGAATCAACTTTGCGTGGGGCGTTGGAAAACGCGTATAAAGTGTGGATCTGAGAGGGAAAAGGGTCTAGGAAGGAATGAGAGTGTATTTCATCCTTGAAGTTGGGAGCAAAAGTGTTTTGAAGTTATGTACTTAAAGAGCCGGCCTTTAAAAGACAAAACTGCCCCGAATTGTGTAAACTGGTCGGCCAGCCAGTTTTTCTAGTCAGCCGACCACTTAAGTGGTCTTAGACTGGTCGGCCACCTATGTAGGTGGTCGGCCACCCTCCTGGGTGGTCTCCAGAGCCCCACTGTCCTCCCTGTGTGTTTTTGTGCTGATTGGAGTCCTTGGCCCTCGAGAAAATGCAAGGAAAGTATACTTTCTCGGCTCAATTTGTCCCCGCGGGAACTTCAATTCAAGTCTTCGATGCATGGCTCATCGTCATTCGTCAAGAGCAAGGTGTATCCTTTTTAAGTACATTGTGACCCCTCCGAGAGGCAAATCAGAGGTTCCAGTTAATTTGGTCTCATTAAGGCTTGTATTTCCTTATTCGACTTTTTGCTTTAAACATACTATTGAAGTTGCACTTTTCTCACATTGTTATGCACTTTTCTCTCCGCATTGTTATGAACATTTCTCTCGCATTGTTGTGCACTCTGCTTGCGTTGTCACGCACATTTTGCCTGCGTTGTCACGCACACTTAGGTTGCATTGTCATGCACCTCTTCACCCGCATTGTCACGCACACTTAGGTTGCATTGTCATGCACCTCTCCACCCGCGTTGTCACGCACACTTAGGTTGCATTGTCATGCACCTCACTACCTGCGTTGTTACGCACGTCTTACTTGCGTTGTTATGCATTCCACTTGTGTTGTCACGCACATTTTGCCTGCGTTGTCATGCACACTTAGGTTGCATTGTCATGCACCTCTTCACCCGCGTTGTCACTCACACTTAGGTTGCATTGTCATGCACCTCTCCACCCGCGTTGTCACGCGCACTTAGGTTGCATTGTCATGCACCTCACTACCTGTGTTGTTACGCACATCTTACTTGCATTGTTATGCATTCCACTTGCGTTGTCACGTGCATTTTGCTTGCATTGTTATGCGCGCTTTGGTTGCATTGTTTTGCACCCTCTCCACTTGTGTTGTCGTACACATTTAGTTGCATTGTTATGCACCTCTTCGCTTACATTGTTATGTACTTTTCACTTGCATTTCTATGCACGTTTCACTTGCGTTGTTGTGCACTCTTCATCGACATCATATGTGCACGTGTTTATATTGTATTGAAATTGTATCTTGATATAGTTTTATCATGTGTTCCTGTTATATTGTACTTGTCAAAATCTCTTTCTTTTGTGCAGGCACGATATTGTATGTATGGTTCATTTGAAGTTGGTGAAACCAGACGATATTGTATGTACGGTTCATTCAAGAGAAGTTTCGGTTCAGTTTGACTACTACCCTTCTCCACTCGTGTTCGACATGCGTTTGGACGTACCTTTCTCCTTTTGCGTTTGATACGCTGGGAGGTGTTTCGTTTGAGACTCCGAGTGTTCTCGGTAGTCACTCTTGGCCTTCTCCACGTGAGACGCAGTGAGAATTGTATAATTTTCTTACATCCTTTCTGCATGAGATGCAGTTTGGTTCGTGTTTACTTGCTCGCATAGCATTCGCTTAAAATGTTGCATTTATTTTGCATACTTGCTTCATTACAGCTTTCTTTGCATGATCATAAGTTATGTTCGGCATTGTGCATGTCTTTTGCATCTTGCCCCTGCCTGAGGGCGCATCTCTTTGTTATCTTGCTTGTTTGTCTGAGTCTTCGGCCTTGTCAAAAATGGGTCATCTCTGGGCTTTGACATTCACTCCCGTCACTTCTTGACTTCCGAGTTCTGTCAAAGAGGGGCAACTGTAGACACCCCATTTTTGACCGACCTTAAGACTCAGACGTCATCATTTGAGCGCTCGATGATTACGTATGTTTGTGCTCGTTTTGGGTTTTCAAAGTTTTCGACTGAGTGCCTTGCCTCCGGGCCTCTGAACTCTTTGTGTTTTGGCTCGGTTTGTGGACCGGACCTTGTTTTCCCTTGCCTGGAGGAGAGAGAGGTCTGTAGACCACTTTCTTGTGGTCGTAGACCACTTTTTGTGGTCATAGACCACTTTTCCCTCTTGGAGACTAGTTTCCGGTTTCTAGAGTCTACGGGCGCGCGCCTTGTCTCGGGACCGCTTAACGTTCTCCTCTTGGCTTGGTTTTCGAACCATGCCTTGTTTCCTTGGTCTAGAGGAACACTGAGGTCTGGGAGACCACTTTTTGTGGCCGTAGACCACTTTTGGTGCCCGTAGACTAGTTTTCGAGGCCTCCGGCTGCGCGGCTTGTCCCTTGGACCTTCGTCTTTCATCCTTTTTGGTTTGTTTTTGGCACAAACCTTGTTTTCCTTGCTTGAAGGGTGGAATACGGGTGGGAGACCAGTTTCTCCCCTTGAAAACCACTTTTCTTCCCCGCTAGCCAATTTTTTGGTTGGCCAACTAGTCTTTGTGGCCTTTGGACCACCAAAAGCAGTCGTCCACCATGCCACTACCTTGCTTTTTGTATGCTGACCCCTCCTCCCCCTGGCCAACCACTTTTCTTTCTAGAAGACCACTTTCACTGGTCGGCCAACCAGTGCAAGTAGCTGGCCGACCACTTCAAGTGGTCGGCAGCTTTCCTACACCTTTTTGAAGATCTTTTCTTGCCAACTGTGACAGCTGGTGAGCACAGAAACCATCCTCCATACACATGTATGGAGGGATGGCTTGGAGCTCTTAGCTTCCTCAACAAGCTTGTTGCTTGTTCTTCTATATAAGGGAGGCGTTCTCTCCCTTTTCCAGGTTCAGAAAAAGTGCTTTGAGATATAGATACACTCCTATCTTTATATTTGTCTCTTTGTCTCTTCTTTGTGCTTAAAAGTGCCTATTCTTCGTACTTTTGCACACAAACACATAGTGAAACACCATACTCTTGGAGCTGAGGCACTTTGAGGCTGGTTTTGGAGTTTTTGGATTGGTTTTAGCTCAAAAAGGTTGCTGGAGTTGCAGCTTTGAAGTGGTTCTACAAGGGTGAGCTTCTAACCCTTTAAACCTTTGTTTTTTATTAAGCTTTTGGCCCCATTTGCATGCTGATTTAGGCCTAACTTTCTACTACAAAAAGTTCTGATTTTTCATATTTGAAATGTTTGGTTAAGGCCTTGTTGGTGTTGGCGGTGGTCTACCCCCTTTTGTGCCTTGTTTGGCCTTTGTTTTGTGCTATACTTTTAAGCTATTGGGACCACCTCCTTTTGGTATTCTCACCACTGAAACTTAGAGGAATTTCAGTGGTGGAAAGGTAGTTTTGAGGTCCCAAATAGGAGGGGGTCATCCCCTCTCCTTGTATCTTGAATACTTGCCTTATTAGCCTCATGTTTGAGCATGTTTATCTAGCATATGTTGGCTCCGTCTCAGCATATTTTTGGTGTTATTTTGACATGGCATACCTTTGTTTTAGCTTCATTGAGTCACCACTTGCATGCATTCTACACTTGTAGTGCAATCTTACATGCTAGCCTAACATGAATCATGCTTTTGGACCATCATTCTAGCATATTTTGGCTCAACTCCAAGAAGCTTTTGTTCATGTTTTACCATGATTAAGGTCTAACTTATATTGTTTTGGTCATGCATGCCTTGCTTTGTATAGCTATAGTTCATTCATGCTCACTAGCTTTGAGTTTCCAAGGCACTAGCATGCATTGCTTGGACTATTTGCATGATTTGGCATCATTTGTTATGTAATTTCAGAGCATGTTTCATTGCCATATCCTCACATCTTTCACTCATTCAATGCTTTGGGGGGGTTGGTGCTTTATGCCTTAAGTATGAGCCATTGTGTATGCCATCTTGCCTACGCTTTTGGGCCACCATTTCAGTGTGTTTTTGGTGTTGTTTTGCCATGATACAACTCTGTTTTTGGTTGGTTAGAGCATCCCTCATTTGTTACTTATACTTTACTAGCCTTGCATGCCTAATGAGTGAGCTTGTTATTCTAGCATGTATTGACTTGGTATTAGCCCATTTTTGGTGTTAATTTGACATGCCATAACTCTGATTTTTGTTGGTAAAGTCATCTCATGCTTGGTTTTGATAGGTGTAGTATAACCTTCCTTATTGGCCTTGCATACCCCATGCTTCATGCCCTTTGTGCTATCTTGTTTTAGCTCTAGTCCATGCACGTTTTGTCATTGTTTTGGCATGCTCTAGGACTATTTTGGATTGTATTGGCCATATGCTTCATGTATTGCATAACTATTGTGCAAGTGCCTATGCTAGTTTCAAGCTTTGAGTCTCCTAGCATGCTTCAGTTGTAACATGTGTATGATTTGGCATCATCTACCATGTTATTTCAGAGCATATAACATTGCCATGTTCCCACTTTTTCACTCTTTGAATGCTTTTAAGAGTTGTGCATTATTGCCTTGTTTATGGCCTAGCTTGTATGCATGCACGCCTAGACCTTTGAGCTCCTCTCTTCGCATGTTTTGGTCTTTGTTTTAACCTAATTAAGCTTTGTTTGTGGTTGGTTCCTTCATTTATGCCATGTGTTGTATGCCCCTTGTGTAGTCTCCTTTGGTGGCCTTGTGCCTTAGGCCTCCTAGCGTGACATACTTGGGTTGTTTGAATGGCTTGGCATGATTTCATACATGTTTTCAGAACTTGTAGTGTTGTCACACTTCCATATTTGTCACTCCTTGCTCATGTTTGAGAGTTGTGCTTTTATGCTTAGTTAATGGGCTAATGCATGTGCATGTATTTTCTTGCATTTTATGTCATCATCTCAGCATTTTGGCCACTGTTTTGGGTATGATTGAGGTCTGTCCATATTCGGTTTAAGTCCATTGAGCATGTTTGTTTGCATGTGGTTCGTATGTTGTTACATTCCATGTTGTTTACATATGCATGCATTGCATAGTGTGTACATGCCTTGCATTGTGTTTGGAATTTTGTGCATGCCATCCTAGCATTGGTAGAATAGCATGTTGTATGCTTGTTGCATTGCATTATGTTGTTGCATGCTTGTTGCATTGCATTTGTGGTTGCATCCTCATGTTGTTAACATTATACTTGACATGCTCATGTTGCATTGCATTGTATTTCTATGTGCATGCATTGCATTGGTTTGGATAGGGTGTTAGTCCAAACACGAGAAACGAGGGACTTTTCATACTTGAAGTGATGAAACTTGCCTCATTTCTCGGTCGTTGACCCTCTTGATTGTGCATGATAGAGGTTAAGGCTTCATGTGTTATTTGTGCATTCATTTACATTGAAATGTGCAATCTTGGCTTCTCGGCCATCGTGCATTGCGATGCTCGGTGGGTGGCCCGAGAGTCGAGAACTACACTTCCTTGAGCCTAAGAAATGATAGGGAGAGTGGTTGTGCACACGTCTAGAAAATACATTGCCATGCCCCTTCTTGTTCTCTATTGTAGCAAATTGGAGTTTGGCAGCAAAAACTGGTCGGCAGACCAGTAAAAGTGGCTGGCCGACCACTTTTTCTGGTCTACAGCAAAGGCAAGTGGTCGGCAAGTGGTCGACAACACCACCAAGTGGTCGTCCATGCTCCTGGAGGTTCCCATGGCAGGGCAAACGCTATCTGGAGCTTTGTACAGTGTTCTGAGAACAATTGGAAACAGAGGCAAGTTGGGGCATCGCGATGGATTTTCGAACGAGGCGACTGAGCATGCATGCGCTTCTTGCTCCGAGGCCCCTTCTATTTTCTTTACATAATTGCTTTGCTTGAGCTAGCTAATGCATTCATTTTTGTACTTAAGTAGTTAATGCCCTTTGCTTTTCAATTTGTGTTGTAATAACTAATTAGTTAACTAGGATTAGTTAATTAGTTTCGTTTTGTAATAATTAGCTTAATTAGCTTAGATTAGCTAGTTAGCTTATTATTCGGACCCTCCGTTGGGAGGGCACAACTGTTGTAATAAGTGTGCGTGTGTGTGATGCATGTCTTCCAACTCCCATTTCTTTCTCCTTTTTACTTAACCGCTTTCGATGGTTAGTTTTAGGGCATATTTCAATTAGCATCCTTATGCTAGCATGCGTGCATTCATTCATCTGTCTTGCATGCACTGGGCTCGGCGCATCATACAAACAGCATTGTATTTCAATACTAATTTGAATACACGTTATCGAGTGTTGCATTCACATGAAATCTTAGAATAGTCAAGCCTATCTTAGTTACATTTTTGCATGTGTTGCATTAGGCATTGTTAACATAGCTAGGATCATGCATTGATTATTAACTAGCTTCTTTTTTCGTTCGGAGTACTAGGTAAGCTTTTACGCTTTAGCATCCTTGCATGCGTGTAAGTGGCTGCCATGATAGCATGCATGCCATAAGGCTATTTGCTTAACTGATATAATTGCATGAATGCCTGTGGATGAAGGTTGAATTGCTTGAATTGGAACAATTCATCAGAATGTGAGTTTTAAGCCCACTTGAGAGTAGCAAACCATGTTTTCTAAGCCCACTTAAGGGTGGCAAAATTCACGTCTTAGCCTACTTGAGGGTGGCAACTTCAAACCATTTTCAAACAAGCAAACATGAGATGTTTTGTTCCAACTTGAGCGATTTAGTCTATACTTGTATGTTGTGCGCATCACATAGTAAGTTAGGTAATATTCAGAATAAGAACACATCTGTTTTCAAAAACAACATATCATGTTAGCAGAGGTCGATCTTTGATCGAGCGAGCGGGGCTGCTCATTGCATGACCTTCCCCCCTTGTACCCAAGTTCCCAAGCTGAGGCAACTTTGGTGATGACGGACACGTGACCTTAGGCACGAGTCAGGGTTTCCTAAATTTCCCAAAACAAAATATTTAGGTGGCGACTCTGAAATCTGGCAAAGCAGTCCATGTTTGGCGCTTTTTGATTAAAATCGATTTTTCAAAACGATTTGCCAGATTTGGACTCTGGTGATTTATCAGTCTTACATTGCACTTTGTGAGATTAGATTCAAAACCGTGACATGAGTCCGAACTGTAGTAGCTAAGAACTACAATTCGTGCCCTCGCTCGCAGAGCGGAGTGCCGAGCGGTCTACACACACCCTCAAGAGCTTAAAATAGGCTCAAAGGTACCTCATCTCAAAGATGGAGAGGTTTGGTTAAGAGTGTATAGGCAAAAGCTTGCAAAAAGCTATGAAATTGCAAGAGAGAGAGACAGAGAATTGTAGAGAGAAAGAGAATTTTCGCTCTAAAAATTCAAACCCTAAAAATGGAATGGGAGGCCTCCTATATATAGAAAACCATGCAACTCCCTCAGAAATATCAACACATACACATGGAAGAAGGTGCATGTATCTGTGCCAACAGCTGGCACAGCTGGCAGGAAAATATCTACAAAAATGCACTTGTGGCTGGCAAGCCACTACTGGTGGCCGGCAACTAGAAACAATGGCCGGAAGCCAATAGAAGAGGCTGGTAGGCCATAAGAGGTAGTAGGCATGAAGATTACTGGGTTTGGTCCAAAAACAAGGCAAGAGGTGTGTAGGGTTCAAAGCTGTGGCATTCCACTGAGGACTTCGAGCACTTACAAGCATATACACTCATCATTGGGTGTGCAAGCGATGACGTCCAAGTCATGAGGGTGGTCAACATTGGGATGTCTACAGTTGCCCCTCTTTGACAGAACTCAGAGTCATGAAATGACATAAGTGAATGTCAAAGCCCGAAGACAACCCATTTGGACAATGCCGTAAGACTTGGACAAACAAACAAGACAAAAACAAATGGTTGTGCCCGCAGGCTACCTACGTATCCTTTTGCAAAGAATCAAACCAGTGCACTTCTGGGGTGAGATGCAGATGATATGCACAAAAACTTTGAAAGCTGGACTCACACACGCTTTGCAAAGTCGGCTATTTTGAAAACACATGATCATGCAAGATGATGCAATAAGCAATAACAAATACAACAAGCAAAAATGAGATAACAACATATGACTGAGCAACTTCAAGCTTAAAACCAACACAGGTTCCACACAAAAAAATCTAAAACACACTCTAACCACGCCAAAACACGGGACGAGGAAAGAAAATACCGCTCAGGGCTGCGTTACACGTGTCTTGAGAAACTAAGAAATGAAAACCGCTTAGTTTTTCATAAAACCCCATGCACACATTTTTTTATAATACCCTCTTTATTCTCTACATTTTGAACTGATAAGATTTTGATTTCATCGCTTTTTCTTGAATTTTCGCCACTCTAGGCTTGTTCCCCTCGAGTTTCTCTCAGGTTTGGTGAACTTTCTCAGGTTTTGACTTTTTCTCTCATTTTCTCTCTCCTAAGGTTGACTTTTTTCTAAGTTTACCCTCTTTTCTCCATTTTTCTTCACTTTTCACCTACTTTTCACCCATTTTCCAAATGGCAGACGATATACCTCACGATGGAGCTCTTCTCGAGATTCCACCTGTGCTTCCATCTATAGCTGAGGTAGAGAAGCCAACAGTTGCTAAGGCCGGCGGGGCGGCAGAGGACATTGAGGCTGACCTTGAAGCGGAGTTCGTGCCAGAGTTTGAGCCAGAGCCATTACCATTGAGAGTGCGGCCCTTCGATCCGGTGAGATATCATCCCTGCACACATATATTACCACTTGGAGGCATCAGGCGTTTCAGCGATTTTGCTCGTGGCGTACCAGAGGACCTCCTGCTGAGGGCCCACCTTTCATCTAGAGTTATTGAGGTATGAATTCTATTTTCATGCATTCCCACCTTTCCTTTAATTGCATTTCTCTTATTGCACTTTCATCACTGCCTAATTCACTTTTTTTCTCTACCACAGGGAGACTCTCGTGCCTATAGGAGGTACGGAGCGACAACATCGAGGGATTGGTACGATGAGCTCCTTGCTAGGGTTCGGGATATCGTCCATGAGGCTGGCTTCAGCCTTTTCTCCTCTGGACTGTCACGCGTCGTAGTGAGCCGCCTCCTTCTAGGAGTGTTGGTGGAGAGGTAGTGGGACACCACCAACTCCTTCCACCTCTCCACTGCCTAGGAGATGATGATGACTCCCTATGACTTTGCCATGATCACAGGCTTAGGAGTAGGGGGTGATCCGATCCTTTTTGACACAGACATGGGTGAGTAGGAGGCTGCTTGGATCCACTTGTTAGGAGCGCACCCACCTCTGTACCAGCCAGCCATGGTGAGATATAGTTGGTTTGCGGAGCCGTTCCACTAGAGCGACCCTGAGACACAGGAGGAGATGGAGCAGTATGCCTAGGGCTTCTTGATGTTTGTCATCGGTACCGCCTTGTTTTCGACTAGGTGAAACAACGTGGGTTTATACCTACTGAGCGCCCTGGTGACACTGCCTCGGTTTGATTCTATGACTAGGGCGGAGCTGGCCTCGCCACCCTTTACGGCTACATGAGCTCTACCTCCTGCATGGGGGGAGAGTAGATTGAAGGCTACTGGCGAGCTTGGGAGGTATGCATTTCAATTCCCTCTTTGCACTTATACTTTTTACTTCACATTTTCTGCTTTATATCTGTTCAACCCCTGTGCTTTCTGCTTTGCACTTTTTATATCTGTTCATGCTCTGTTTTTTCTACTTTGCACTTTCTATATCTGTTCATGCCCTATTGATAACATCGTTGCGCTTTCCTTAAAGCTATGGGTTTATGCATATTTTTTAGCCATCGCTCCACAGCCTATGGAGGAGCTCCCCCTTGTTGTCTCTTACTCGCGATGGTACGATGGTCGGTGTCAGCGCTGAAGTCGTGAGACCTTCACCTTCTTCCACCATTACTATGATACAGTGGTCACCGTCGAGGTAACCCGAAACTCACAGTTATTTTTGCTTTAATACTACTCTGATTCACACTTTGCCAACTGACAACAACTAACAATCTGTACATTCGTTGTTTGCGGATCACATGGCAGCCTTGGGAGATGATGCTAGCCGGGATGAGAGACCAGTATCGGGAGCTTGGGGCACATCACGCTTCAGGATTCTGCTCGAGGGCCCAGTCTGTCAGGCTTGGTTTTTGAGCAAGAGATTCGTACGCCAGACTGTGGGCTTGTTTGATCCAGTCATTCCGATGCCACCCCCAGTGTCTATGAGGACATCAAATAGCCTATTTGTTGACGTAAACGCTGACTTTTTTCAGAGGAGAGGGTGATTACACGACATTTATTCAGACCCAAGTTATGCCTCCTCTGACTGGCGCTCAAGCAGGCGAGGGAACAAAGGCTCTTGTGGCGGGTGAGGCGACTCGGGCGACCAGGGCCCATACTAGAGGGGCTCCCCCTGTTAAGCAGGCTACCCGTTGGCCGGAGTTTCCCGCTGCGCTCATATGCTACAGGCCGACTGGATTGCTTACAGGATTCTGATAGAGCCAGCAGAGGCTGGGCATGAGTATGTCGGAGTTCAAGACACGTCTCTGGTATGGACCATACTTTATAATTTGCACCCCCACATTTCCATTTTAGATATGTTTATTTCACCCAAATACACTTGCAGGCATTTATAGAGTATACAGGGAGCCTCCTTGAGCTTGTGGCTTCTTTGATGGGCATGGTGCAGAGGAGGGAGATGCTGCTTGGTCTCCATGATATCCATGTAATTTCTTTCAGCTCGGTATGCATTTCATTACCAACCCTATTCGTGCATTATGTTATCATATTTCCACAGATACATTGGCATTTCAACTGTAGTTTTTCCTAAACTACACTGATACACTGCATTAGCACACTATACTCACACATTATACTCATATTATATATGATTTCTGCATACTATGCCTGTATCTGATACACACTGTAGCTGATATGTTGACACCTATTTTACCGAGGGCACCAGTGACAGCGACAGCAGCACTAGCACCAGCACTAGATATACCTTCTCCAGCAGCATAGGGAAGAGAGAGACAGATAGGCCCCAGTACGCGGCTGAGATGCGCGCCATGGTCAAGGTAGGGATAGGGGTACTCGAGGTCAGAGCAGCCCCTCAGAGCCCATTTTGAGCGACGATGATGCTAAGACTAGTGACGCCGAGGAGGCAGTGAGTCGACATGCTGAGTCATCTAAGAGTGGAGATGAGGATGCTGGCTCGGGGTCCAAGAGCGGAGGTGACACCGAGGCGGGCTCTAAGGCAAAGAGTGGAGATGATACCGGCTCTAGTTCAGAGTCTGATTCCGACAGTGGGGTCAATGGAGATAATGCTCTCAAGTCCCCTCCGAGAAAGAGGATGAAGACGACCTCTCGAGCTTGAGATGACATGCGCTGATGTTTTTGTACTTTTTGCTTAGTTTCTTTTTGTTTGGTAGCATTAGCACATGTATAGCTTCAAATAGGTTTATTTTGCTTTTGAACCTTGTACTCCTCTTTTGTAAAAAAAAAAACATGATCAGAATAAAACCTCGTAGTTTTTATGAAAATAGTTATCATTTTTGCATCATGAGCACCATATTTACATGAAATGGACATGGTATCGAATTTGAAAATGAATACTGAACACTTGTATTGGCACGATGTTCTTAATCAGGTAATGAGCTGACCAACAACCAAAATGCAAAATACAAAAGACAATTCGATAAACAAAGCAAAAACAACTCAAAAACAAATAAACACACTTGCTAAAACCAAAAGACTCAAAACAAGACCTCAAAACACAAAGATTGAGACAAAAAACACGCCGCCAACACTACGCAGTACACAGGTGGACGACAGGCTAGAAAGGAGAGCCACCGGCCAGAGATGGGAGTTGTCGGCCAGAGGAGGTGGTCTGCCAGCCACCAGTGTGAGGAACCTCCGGATTGTTGATAGCTAGCTTCCACTCATAGCATTATTTTCTACACACGTCTTTCGCTTCTGAACACAAGAAATGTGCCTGACTCTTGAAGAATTTTGGACATTGATAGAAACCCGGCGCGATGAGGAAATCATACCTCAACCCCGTTTTGGCCACACCCAAGCTTTGGGATGGATGTGTGGGCTCACTTTACATAAGGCTCGATCTTTGGCCCACAACAGAGAGCTAGACATACCGAGCTTGATTCATCGATTTTCTGACATCGGTGATAGATGCGACCTTCTCTGGCGAGGTTTTCAGCAACATGCCCTCTGCTTATGTATGCTTGCACATTTCCTTCTTCCCCTAGTTTCGGCGGGTCCAACATTTGTTTGATCAAAGTGGCCCAAGATCTGAAAGAAGGAAAGAGTTGCATTGGTTTGGCGTTAGTTGAGACCTTCTTGGGCTTGGATGCCTTTCATCAGCGAGAGACTACTAGATTTGTGGGGTGTCCACTACTTCTTCAGGTATTGTTTCCCGTCCTTTTCTCATATGTGTTTCTCACATTACTCAACACTCATGCTCTATTTTTCTCTCAAAGCAATTTTCTTACTTTTCACTCAACCTACATCTCTCTATTCTTTAATCTCACTTATTTTTCATCTCTTCCCAGGTATGGCTTATGGATAAGCTGAAGGTAGTGGACTCTTGCCCCGAGTACTCAACTCGAGGTTATTCATTTCGGCACCGATTGGTGGATTTTCCCAACAAGTGATAGTGGTGCAACTTGATATGCAGTAGGTTTGCAACCGATATAGCTTGGCGTTGCCCCTGGCTTAATCTGACCGAGAAGAGTTACAGCATGGCTCGGCAGCTTGGGATATAGTTGATTGGCCTTACACACTGTATGTTCTACTTTCCCTTCCAGTTTAGACGCCAATTTAGGCATGATCAGATCTGCCAAGAGGAGGGAGTAGAATATCTGGCTTCATTCCCAATCCGTGGTTCACACTTGGCTAGGTACCTCGTTGCTTGGAGGATGAGAGAGGTTCTGGCCCCTGCCCCTAGTTTCAGTTATGCCCTTTCTGGCGAGTGCTTAGCTTGGCTCGAGGATGAGGCACAAGTCGGGTCTACTTTGGCTTCAGAAGCTTCCGCAAGCACAAGCAGAGGATGCAGGAGCACCTGACTCACCTATGCCCCTAGTTTATTGCTTTGACCTTTCTTTTCAAGTTTTATATGTAATAAAAGAAACTTTGATTTGTATCAGAAAGTTGGAGAACTTTATGTTGAAGTCAATGGAATTAAAGTTGTGAGTGCTGAAAATTTTTCTTTTGGTCCAAAAATGGTCTAAGTTGTAAAAGGTAAAATTTTGAACAAAATCAACTTTTATCAAAACTTTCCAAAACCATTTTCGAAAAGGATCACCACCTGACACACACAGAATCAATCCTCAAGATGTATAACCCCGAATCAAAAGATCATAAACTGCCCCTTGATTGAACACCACTGCTCTGCATTGTAACCAGCTCTTCTTCTCAGAATGAAGATCACAACTGAACTCTCAAATAAAGAACAAACAAAGATGACCTGATCAGACACATGGACAGGACAATTGAGTTGGAGGTGATTACAGCCGAACTTCAAGATGAAGTTGCCTATGTATCCCGAAGATGGGAATCAGGTCTTACGTAGTTCGGTTCAGGTTCACTCAAGGATTAACTCTCTACTTTTGAGCTCTGACTTCTACCAAAGTTACCCTTTAGGGTTTTTAACCTTGCGAGCTCTGTTTTTCTCTATTTCAAATTTTTCATGCTTTAACTTTTGCCTAGGTCGCCCTTTCGGGTATTCGGCCTAGCAAGCCTCTCAGGGATAGTATTTATTCAACTTGTCCATGTTGATCGGTTGTGAAAATTCCAGGCCATCCAGGTCCATGAGATAACTGCTCTACCCGGCCAGATAGCTTTGATGATGTAAGGGCCAATCCAATTGGGTCTAAACTTGCCCATAGGGTCATAGATGGGAGCTCGGCTGTCTTTCAACACCATGTTCCCTTCTTTGAGATTCTGGGACTTAACTGTTTTGTTAAACGCCCTGACAATTCTGTGTTAGTAGCCCTGAACATGTGTAGACGTGCCCGAATGTCCCGGGAAAAATCCCGTTTTGTTCATTGGGCTAACTACAGTTCGGACTCAAATGTCACGGTTCTGAATCTAATCCCGCAAAGTGCAATGCGAGACCGATAAATCACTAAAGAGTCCAAATCCGGCAAATCGTTTTGAAAAATAGATTTTTAGAAAGAAATGCCAAATATGGACTGCTTTGCCAAATACAGAGTCACCACCTAAATATTTTGTTTTGGGGGGAATTTAGGAAACCCTGACTCGTGCCTAAGGCCACGTGTCCGTCATCACCAAAGTTTCCTCGGCTCGGGAACTTCGGTACGATTGGGGAAGGTCATTTCATGAGCACCCCCGCTCGCCCGATCGAAGATCCGCCACTACTAAGCATGATATCGAGTTTTTGAAAACACATGTGCTCTTATTCCGGTTTATTAGCCTAGAATTACTATGTGATGCGCACAGCATGCAAGTATAGATTGGATTGCCTAATTTGGAACAAAGCGTCGCATATCCGTTTATTTTGAAAATGGATTGAAGTTGCTACTCGCAAGTAGGCTAAAACACAGGTTTCGACGAATTATTCCAACTCAAGCAACCCAACCTTCACCCACAGGCATTCAGGCAGTTATATCACATAAGCACATAGCCTCATGGTAAGCATGCTATCATGGCAGTCACTCACACGCATGCAAGGATGCTAAAGCATAAACACTTACCGAGTACTCCGAGCCAAAGAAAGAAGCTAATTAGAAATCATGCATGAATCCTAACTATGCTAAGAATGCCTAATGCAACACATGCAAAAATGCAACTACAATAGGCTCGGCTATTCTAGATGGCATATGAGATGCAACAATCGATACATGTATTCAACTTGGAATTGAAATACAATGCAGTTAGCATGATGCGCCGATCCCGGTGCATGCAATACAGATGAATGAATGCAAACATGCGAACATATACATGTTAATTGAAACATGCCCTAAAACTAACCATTATAAGCTGGTAAATAAAAGGTAGAAAGACGTGGGGTTGGAAGACATGCATCACACACACGCACACTTATTACAAAGTTCGCCCTCTCGCGGAGGGTCCGAATAAATAATACAGAATCAAATTAACTAATTATTACACAACACTAGCTAATTAACAAATTACCTAAATTAGCATGCAAACTATGTAAAATGGGCTGCCTCAGCTCTATTCTGAATGATAAAGGATGCATGCATGCTCGAGTCGCCTTGTCGGGAAATCCATCGCGATGTCTCGACTCGCCTTTGTTTGCAATTGAACTCAGAAACTTGCACAAAGCTCCAAGGAGATGAAATTCCACCCTGGGAATCTAGGGGAAGGCTACCGACCAGCTATAGGCATTGGAGACCACCTACCGACCACCCTTGGTGGTGAAAACCAAAAAAGGTGATCAGCCTGCCAGAAAACCTGGTCGGCCGACCCGTTTCTTCTCCTGGTTTTTGCATTTTCTGCAACAAAGGCAAGAGAGAGACAAGGCAAAGTATTTTCAACATATGTGTGCCCAACCACTCTCCCCGTCATTGCATGAGCTCTAGGGAGTGTAGTCCTCGATCCTCATGCCATCAATCACGCATCCCAATTCATGATGGCTGAGGAGTCGAATTGCACGACTCAATGTGAAATGAATGCACACGTAAACACCTAAAGCCAACAACTCTATCATGGATAGTCAAGAGTGTCGGTGACCAAGAATCGAGGCACGTTTCGTCACTTTGAGAACGAAACGTCCCTCGTTTCCCATGTTTGGACTAAACCCTACTCTAAACACAATGCAACAAACAATGTACGGACAAATGCAACTCCAGCATGCGATCTAAATGCAATGCAACTAAGTGATGTGAAGATGCACGGAATGACATGCAAGCATGCAAATGGCATACACAATGCTATGAACTAATCAATGGCATACTCAATGCACATGGATTATGTGGCATGCACAATGCACATGTGAAGCTAACAAACACCATGAGTTGAACAAAACACGCACAATGCAATGATCAATCATACGGCAACATGGACTAGATGGCATACACAACGCAAGATGGACTTAAACCAAAGTGGACGGGCCTCGGTCACACCCAAATCAGTGGCCAATGGATGATGAAATCAAAGCAACAAGACACACACAAGCATGCACAATGCAAAGGCTCCAAGCCAAGGGCACAAGATACAACTCTCCAAGAGTATGGCAAGGATGACACATGGGACACAATGACATATATTTCAGCTCTGAAATGACATACAAGATGGTCCCGAATCATGCAAACAACTCACCCGATGCGTGTTGGATGCCACAAATACCAAAACTAGTGAAGTGCATTACACTAGAGGTATGCAAAGCGATGCTCAAATGACCAAACCAACCCCAAACAGTCCCTATGCAGACCCAAAATAGTGGCAAAATGGACTAAAATGATGGCTTGCAATGCACAAAAATGAAGCTCATGCAATAGCCCAAAAATGAGGTATACAAGCACAACTCTCAAACGCATTTAAAGAGTGGAAAAAATGGGAATATGGCACAAGTATAAGCTCTGAAATAACATGTTCAATGATGCCAAAACATGAAAACAACTCGAGTTAAACATTCAAGGGGCTCCAAAACTCGAAGCTAGGCAAGGGTGTTACACTACAAGCATGCATGGAAAGCATCATTCGACCATGGGACCTCAAAACAATGCTAAGGCAGACCAAATCATGAATAAAATCAGTTTAGAACATGGCCAAAATATGCTAGAATCAAGGGCCCAAACAACGTGCAATCTGAGCTAGTGAACGTGGATTACACTACAAGCATATGAAGCATTCAAGAGGCCACTAAACCAGAAAAATTAAGAGACATGACATGCCAAATAAAGCCCAAAAACCCACTAAAACATGATCAATGCATGCAAGAATGACATGCTCCTTTGATAGGCTATAAGAGGGGTTATTCTATACATGCAAGAGACACACCCAAGGTGACAAAACCAACTCTGGAAAGAGCCTAGGCAGGCCCTAAAAGTCACTGAAAAGGGCCTAAAACAAGGCTTGGAGGTGTGCAAATGAAGGCTCTTTTGTAAGGCCAAAAATGCTAGTGAACAAGACAACAAGAGAGAGGGTCACCCCTCTCTGATTTAGGCCCTCAAAACCACATCTTCACCACTGAAAATTCACTGGATTTCAGTGGTAGGAAGGCCAAGCAAAGACTAGCTCGAAGGCTTTATGGCATGGCACAAAACAAGGCTAAAACAAGCATGCAAGAGTGTAAATGACCTTTAATACCAAAATAGTCTTAAACAAACATCACAAGGACTTTAAAACAAGACTTTTTTCAGTTGACAACAAAGCTTAAATATGCATGGAAGTATGGCTTACAGAATGATCAAGATAGAGCTTAAAAAGAGGGAAATGGGATTACCCTTGTAGCTCAGCAAAACCAGCAGCCTTCTGGACCAAAAACTCAACCGTTGAGACCTCTCAAGACCCTCCAAGGTCTCAGTGACAATGGTGGAGGTGTTAGGCTATGAGATGTGGTGCAAAAGGGTCAAGAACAACACACACTATGAGGCAAAATATAGAGATATAGAGAGATATGTAAGCTTTTGCCTTAACCAAAATCTGAAGCTCTCTAAAGGAGAGGGAGGCCCTCTCTTATAGAAAAACAAGAGGGTTCAAGCTTCTTGGAGAAGCGAAACAAGGCTCAAGATCCTCCACACACGTGTATGGAGGATCCAGTCTGTGCCTTCCAGCTGGGACAGCTGGCAACAACTCACAGAGACAGAACTGGAGGGAGTAGGCCGACCAGTTCAGGTGGTTGGCTGGCCACTTCCCCTGGTCGGCCGACCAGTTCAAAAGGTTCAGGTGGTCGGCAGCCCCATTTGATGGTCTCCACATTGAATGCAAGTTAGTGGTGTGGTGGGAGACCAACAAATGTCGCTCAAAAACCAAGGAGACCAGCTTCCTGACAAGAAAACCGACTGGAGGGAGAAAAGGTGTTCTCCTAGAGAAAAGGTGGTCGCCCACCCTTGTACCACCTTCCAAACAATGAAAACAAGGTCCATGCCAAAAATGAACCAAGATGAATGCAAAACGAGGGTTCGGGGGTCAAAACGCGCAGCCGGGTGCCCCGAAAACAGGCTGTTAAGCATCGAAAGTGGCGTGCGACCACAAAGGTGGTCTCCCGAGCCACAGTGTCCCTCCAAAGAGAGGAAACAAGGTGTGCACCAAAAAATGTGCCAAACAGAGAAAGTTAAGCGGACCCGAACCGAGGCGCACGGTCGACGGCTCCGAAACCGAAAACTGGTCTCCAAACCGGAACAGTGGCCTACGACCACGAAAAGTAGTCTACGACCATTGAGAGATGGTCTAGAAGACCTCTCCCTCCCTTCGAGAAGAGAAAACAAGACCTGGTCCGCAAACCGAGTCAAAGCACAAAAAGTTCTGAGCCCGGAGGCAAGGCTCTCAAGCCAAAACTCCGGAGACTCGAAACGAGCACAACATGCACCATCACCGAGCGCTCAATCGATGACGTCTGAGTCTTAAGGTCGGTCAAAAATGGGGTGTCTACAGTTGCCCCTCTTTGACAGAACTTGAAAGTCATAACAATGACGGGAGTGAATGTCAAAGCCCAAAGACGACCCATTTTTGACAAGGCCGAAGACTTAGTCAAACAGGCGAGATAAACAAAGAGATGTGCCCGCAGGAAAGGGCAAAATGCAAATGACATGCATGATGCAAGAGCATAACTTATGATTATGCAAAGAGGGCTGTAATTAAACAATTATGCAAAATAAATGCAACATTTTAAGTGAATGCTATGCAAGCAAGTAAACACAAACCAAACTACATCTCATGCAGAAAGGATGTAAGAGAATTATTCAATTCTCGTTACGTCTCACGCGGAGAACAATACCATCTGGTTCGTCTGGTCGCGCCAACTTCAAATGAACCGTACATACAATATCGTGCCTGTAAAAGAAAGAAACTTAACAAGTACAATATCGTTAGAAACGTGCGTAACAATGCAAATGAGAAGTGCGTTATGCATATGGAGAGGTGCATGACAATACGACCTAAGTGTGACGCATAACAATGCGAGTGAGATGTACATAACAATGCAAGAAGGGTGCGTGACAACGCAGGTAGAGTGTGCATAACAATGCAATTGAAACAAGCATGATAATGCAAGTAAAATGTACGTGACAACGCAGGTAAGGAGTGCATGACAATGCAATTGAGGCATAAACACATGTAAGTGAAGTACACGCGACAATGCATATGATGGGTGAAGCAAGATGTAGACATATGTAAGTAAAGCATACGCGAAAACGCATGCAATGCGTGCAACAGGAATTGAACACATCTAAGTAAAGCATACGCGACAACGCATGCAATATGTGAAGTAGAAATTGAACGCATGTAAGTAAAGCATACGTGACAACGCATGCAATGTGTAAAGTAGAAATTGAGCACATATAAGTAAAGCATACACGACAACGTATGCAATGTGTAAAGCAGAAATTGAACACATGTAAGTAAAGCATACGCGACAACGCATGCAATGCGTGAAATAGAAATTGAACACATCTAAGTAAAGCATACGCGACAACGCATGCAATGTGTGATGCAGAAATTGAACACATGTAAGTGAAGTATACGCGACAACGCATGCAATGTGTAAAGCAGAAATTGAACACATGTAAGTAAAGCATGCGCGACAATGCATGCAATGTGTGAAGTAGAAATTGAACACATGTAAGTAAAGCATACGCGACAACGCATGCAATGCGTAAAGCAGAAATTGAACACATGTAAGTAAAGCATACGCGACAACGCATGCAATGCGTAAAGCAAAAATTGAACACATGTAAGTAAAGCATACGCGACAATGCATGCAATGTGTGAAGTAGAAATTGAACACATGTAAGTAAAGTATACGGGACAACGCATGCAATGTGTAAAGCAGAAATTGAACACATGTAAGTAAAGCATACGCGACAACGCATGCAATGTGTGAAGTAGAAATTGAACACATGTAAGTAAAGTAGACGCGAGAATGCATGCAATGTGTAAAGCAGAAATTGAACACATGTAAGTGAAGCATACGCGACAACGCATGCAATATGTGAAGTAGAAACTGAACACATGTAAGTAAAGCATACGCGACAACGCATGCAATGTGTAAAGCAGAAATGGCGTGCGCGACAACGCAAGCAAAGAAAGTGCATAACAATGCATGAGAGGTATAACTTTAATAGCATGCTTGAAACAAAACGCTGAGTAAAGAAGTGCAAGCCTCAAAGAGGGCAACTCAAACGTGACCTCCGATTCACCTCTCGGAGGGGTTACAACGTACTCAAAAGGATACACCTTGCTCTTGGCAAATAACAAAAAGTCACACTTCGAAGACTTGAATTGAAGTTCCCGCAGAGACATTTTGCGCCGAAAAGTGCACTTTTCTTGTACTTTCCCGAGAACCGGGGACTCCAATCATCACCAAAATTCGCAGGGAGGACAAAGGGACCTGGGAGACCACCTAGGAAGGCCACCGACCAGTTTTTGCTCACAGGGTGGTCGGCCAGCCAGAAAATCTGGTCGGCCGACCACTTTGCTAAATCCGGGGTAGTTTTGTCTTTCCATGCTTGGATCTTTAATTACACACATCCCAAACACTGTTGCTCACAACTCCAAGTCCGAAATCAGTCCCTCTTCCTTCCTAGACCATTTTTTCCCTCAGATCTGCGCTTTATACGCGTTTTCCAATGCCCCACGCAAAGTTGTTTTGCGAAAAACTTTCAGTTCTCTTCACTCTGAACCGATTAAAATTTGATTTCGGAGCTTCTTTCTCCATTTTCACCGCTTGAGGTAAGTTTGTCTCGACATTTGGAACATTTTCTCGGGAGTTGACTTTTGTTGACTTTTTCATTTCCCGAGAGTTGACTTTTGTTGACTTTTTTCAATTTTGGCTCATTTTGCTCATTTTTGCTCATTTTTGTAGGTTTCTTCAAATGGCGGGTCATTTTCATCATGGTGGAGGTCCTCCAGGTGCCGGGGATGAACCAGACATCATGTCCTTGCCTCCGAGAGTTCGGCCCTTCGACCCCGAGAGGTATCATCCTCAGGAGCACGTCCTACCTCCGACCACTTTCTATCACTTCACTGACTTTGACTGACGAGCACCTGCGAATCTGCAACTGCGAGAGCCAGAGTCTCATCTCTCTCATCAGGTACGAGAGGTATGTACTTCATTTTTACATTCTCCGCAATGTATTATGTGTTCCTGCATATTCCATGCTTTCGCTATGTATTTTTTATCTGCTCGTTCTGAACACATTCACACACCATACTTCTGCTTATTTGGCACGCAGCTCACAACACATTATTTTGTTAAGTTGGCACACAGCTTGTTCGGAACACCTGGTTCATTCTTATCACATAGTTTGTCTCGGGCACACAACTCGTTCTTTGGGCACACAGCTCGTACTGAACCCGCAGTCTATTTTCTTCATTTGCACGCAGCTCATACTGAACATACAGTCCATTTACTTCATTTGCACGCAGCTCATTCATTTCATTCTGAAAATTGTATACATCAGTTAATTTTGAATGCAGATATCTTCTCGTTCTACGCGAGGCTATGGCTCGATCATCGCTAGGGAGTGGTATGCCGAGCTCCCAGATACGTTCGTCATATGGTTGACGAGGCAGGGTTTGGACCCTTCTCCACGGGGCTATCACGTTACCCGGCGAGCAGGACCTTGATGGGGGCACTTGTGGAGAGATGGTGGGACATCACCAACTCGTTCCACTTTTTGGCTACCGGGGATATGATGATGACCCCGTTTGACTTTGCCACGCTGACTGGCCTTGATGTGGCCGGCCGACCGGTCTCCTACGACGCAGACATGGCCGAGTGGGAGGCGGCTTGGATTCATCTACTAGGAGCCCGCCCGCCGATTGACAGATCTTCGGGTAGAGTCAGGTACACCTGGTTTCCCGTGCAGTACAGGGGGACTATGCCCGAGACTCTCGAGGAGATAGAGCAGTACGCTTGAGGGTTTTTGATGTTCCTCCTTGGGACCACTTTGTTCTCCGACAGGGGGAACACAGTTGGATTGTATCTGCTCAGTGCTTTAGTGGACCTATCACAGGTTAGCCAGTATGACTGGGGTAGCGCCGACCTCGCTATCCTTTACTGTTACATGAATGCGACCTCCCGCGGGCGGGGGAACATAGTTGGTGGCTACTGGAGAGCTTGGGAGGTACTTTCTGCCCTCTTGATTTACATTCCTGCCTTTCATTAGTTGTACACGGCACACCTTACATTCGGTATTCTACATTCTGCACTCAGCATTCTGTATTCTCCATTCTGTATTCATATTATGCATTCAGCATTTTGTATTTCATGTACATTCTGTATTTTGATGGCTATTACCTTATTTTCCACAGCTATGGGTTTACGCATACTTTCTGACGCTAGCTCCGGAGCTCGAGGTGGAGTTGCCTCTTGTGATTCCTTACTCTCACGCATTTGAAGGCCGGTACCGGCCGAGGGCTCGAGAGGCTCTGCCCTACCTGCGGCAGTTCTTTGATACGGTGCGGGCGGCCGAAGTAATTTAGAACTCTCAGTTCTTCATGTTTTCAACTTTGATTCATCTTGCATATTTACGATATCTAATCAGCTCATGCACTAGTTATCCGCAAATTGCTTGGTTGCCCTGGGCACCCTTGGGAGGAGATACCCGTTTCCGTTTCCCTGGGGGGTGGGCCTCTTCTCTATACAAGACTTTATTTGAGGGGCCGGTTGGCAGGGCCTGGTTTCTGGGGGATCGCTTCATGCGTCAGACGATGGGCGTCCCTGATCAGCGTATCTCCTCAGCACCTCCAGAGGACATACGGTCCACTAAGGGACTCACTCCCAAGGAGGTCAACGTCGCTATGTTGGGTACTGATGCGATTCTGCACACGGAGGAGGGGGAGTATGCGACTTACCGCCATACGTACTTGATGCCCCCACTGACAAGTATCCGTACTCCTGCGAGGAGGGCTGCTGGTGCATTATCGTCAGCTCGAGCCCAGGCTGCAGATGCTCTTTCGACTAGCAGGGCTGGCATATCGAGGAGTGGGGCCAAACAGATTCCCCCGATTCCCCCGACTTATCAGCACGCTGGGTGGCCAGATCTTCCGACCGAGTTGACAATATGGCGATACGGGACATCTTACCCGATCCCATTGGAGCCTCCATTGCCTGATCATCGATACGTCAGAGACCCTGACTCGCCACCGGTATGCTTTACAGTTTTGATTTATCACTCAGATATTTGGACATTCATTCATTCACTCATAACTTGCATTTGCATTTGCAGCCTCCCATCGAGTATTGTGACGAGTTTCTCGGAGTGGTGGCCTCACTCGAGAACATGGTCCTGCGGAGGGAGACGCAGTTGTTCATCATCGGTGTTTCAGTACTTTTCAATGTCCTTGCATTTATCATACTTCTGCTGACATGCTAAATTTGACCATTCCATTACATTGGTTGACTGCATGTGTAGAGCACATCTGACACACACCACATTCATATACTGTATCTGCATACACCCATTCCATGTAGCTTTCTTGTCTCTGCATCTGGTATACATGTCAGCTAATGTATTCAAATTGCCCTCTTTTTTCATATGCCACCGTTACAGGCTGGGTCGCCCGGGCCTTCTCGAGGAGCTGGGAGAGGGGACTCGACTCGCCGCCGAGGCAGGCGTAGAGCGCCTATCAGAGATGATGAGGAGTCTAGCGAGGAGGAGGAGTCTGCGCATCCTCAGTCATAGACATCCGCAGGCAGAGAGGAGGATTCTGGTTCCGGTTCTGAGAATGGAGGTGATGCCGGGGAGGGTTCCGAGGACAGCAGCTCCGATTCAGATGGTGGTGCTGGTGGAGGTGGTGTAGGGACTTCTCAGCCAAAGAGGATGAAGAGGGCCTCTTATTCTTGAGCTTGAGAGCACTGACGCAGATGTTCCTGCTTTATTTTCCTTTTTTACTAGTAGTTGTAGCACATTAGCTTTAGGCAGTTTTATTTTCTTTAAAACTTGTACCCTTGCTGTAAAATGTTGTAACAAAAAGAGCTATGATGGAATGAAACAGCTTTTGTTCAAAAAGTGTTGTTGTATTTCTGTATTCTTAGCATTGCATCATCATTTTGCCAAAAATGAGATTGATGAAAATTGAGCATTGTATATCACCAAGTCAGGTAGTGAACCGACGCAACAAACTAAACAACTTAACTCGCTAAGAAACAAACAAACCTCAGCAAGTTTACAACTCGATAAGCAAAACACGACAATGTTGATAAACAGAGTAATAACTCGATGTACAAAACTCGACGATTGATAAGCAAACTTAACAACTCGATAAACAAAACTTAAACAACAACTCGATAAATAAAGAACAACAACTTGATAAGCAAATGCACTTCGGACAAACCGGGTGACAGAACTCACCCGAAACAGAGGTAGACTCGGACCTTCAACACTCCCAACACATGGAAATGCTAGAAGCTCCCTTCTGGAGACTAGGAAAAGACCAAAGACCAACTTTCCTCCATGGCCGACCACCAGAGAAGGCTGGCCGACCAGCTTTCTGCCTTAGAGACCAATGGGGTGGTCAGCCGACCAGAAAAAGTGGCCGCCAAAAGTGGCGACCAGTTGGCCCGGCGACCTCCAGATTTTTGACACATGTCCTCCAAACAGTGCCTTATCCTCTATAAAAGTTCTAGCTTCGTGGTTCTTTCATTCCATCTCAGTTTTGCATCAGAATAGAGGCATTTCTCATCCAAAATCTCACAGCTTGGATTGCTACTTTAGATGGCTCGGAAAAGTTGAACTTCCGGGGCTTCGGCATAAATGCACTATTCACGCTGAGTCGCACTCCGCTACATCTTCCGTTCCTCCATGCCGCAGCAAGGTTTTGGAATCCGGTAACACACGTCTTTAGCTTTGGCGGGCAAGAGGTGTGTCCTACTTTCGAAGACTTCTAGGCTTTGATGGAGTCTGAGCGCAACGAGGAAAATCTTGCCCCAGCTTCGCTTCGGCCACGCTCAAGCGTTAGGACGAATGTGTGGGCTACTATGCACGATGCTCGGTCTCTGATCCGCGACGGAGAATTGGACATCCTCAACCTGATTCAACGCTTTTCTGATGCCAGTGACCGCGGCGACCATTTCTGGCAAGGTTTTCGACAACATGCCCTTTGCTTGTGTATGCTATCTCACTTTTTGCTTGCCCCAGGCTTCAGTGGGCCTAGCGTTCGTTTGATCGAAGTCGCCCAAAGCTTGAAAGAGGGCAAGAGTTGTATTGCCATGACATTAGCCGAGACATTGATGGGCTTGGATGCTTTCCACCGCCGGGAGACGACCAGATTCGCGGGGAGTCCACTACTGCTGCAGGTAATGTTTCCCACCGTATCTCACATATATATTGCTCATATCACTCGGCCATCAGGCTCGATTTTTCTCTCAAAACCTTTTCTCACTTTTCTCTCAACGTACATCTCTCTATTCTTTATTCTCTCATTTTCCATCCCTCCTCAGGCGTGGTTGATGGATAAGTTGCAGGTTGTGGACTCTTGCCCAGCATATTCAGCTCACGGCTACTTCTTCTGACGTCGCCTAGTCGATGCCCTTGATGAGGGATGGTGGTTTGACTGGATGTGCAATTTGTCCGCAGACCACATTGTTTGGCGTTGTCCTTGGCTCAATCTACCAGCAATGAGCTATAGCATGTCCCGGCAGCCTGGGATTCAGTTGATTGGCCTGACACACTACGTGTTCTACTTTCCCTTCCGGTTCCAGAGCCAATTTGGTCATGATCAGATTTGCCCGGCAAAGGCGATAGAATACCCAGCTGCATTTTCGGTCCGAGGCGCGTAGCTTGCTCGGTATGCCACAGTGTGGAGGACTCGAGAGCTCCTGGTCCCCGCTCCCACTTTCAGTTGCACTTTGTCTGACGAGTGCGTAGATTGGCTCAATGAAGAGGCACAAGTTGGGCCCAGTTTGGCATCAAAAGCTTCGACCAGCTCTGGGAGGGGGTGCAAGAACACCTGACTATGCCCCTGATTTATTTGCTTTAATTAGAACTTTCAAGTTTTCTTTATGAATGTAATAAAAAGTAACTTCAATTTGTATGCAAGAGCAGGAGAACTCTGTACTAAAATCAATATAATTGAAGGTTGTGGGTACTGAAAATTTTCCGCTTTGGTCCAAAAATGGTTTAAGTTGTAAAAAGATTAATTTGAGCAAAATCAACTTTTATTAAAACTTTTCAAAACCATTTTCGATATGGATCAGAACTGGACACGCCTGAGATCTGTCACTGAGATGCACAACCCCAGATCCCAACAACTGGAAAGTTGCCCTTAGTCTGAATAACACTGCACCGGAGATCACAACCGAAGCTCTTGAATGCTGAATAGACAAAGATGACCGGGAAAAGTTTATGGCTGGACTTCAGAATGAAGTTGCCTACGTATCCGAAAGATGGGAATCAAGCCTTACGTAGTTCGGCTCAGGTTCACTCGTGTATTAACCCTCACCTTTTACGCTCTAACTTTTGCCAAGGCCGCCCTTTGCGGGTTTTCAACCTTGCGAGCTCAGTTTTTATAATTTCGAATTTTTCATGCTCTAACTTTTGCCTAGGTCGCCCATTCGGGTTTTCGCCCTAGCGAGCCTCTCAAGGGTAATATTTCTTTAACTTGTCCATGTTGATCGGTTGGGAGAACTCTAGGCCATCTAGGTCCATCAGAACGACAGCTCCACCTGACCAGATAGACTTGATGATGTAAGGACTAGTCCAATTAGGTCTGAACTTGGCCCTAGGGTCGTGGATGGGAGCTCGGTTGTCCTTGAGCACCAAATCTCCTTCTTTCAAATTCCTGGACTTAACTTTCTTGTTGAAAGCCTTGGCAATTCATCATTGATAACCTTGAACATGGTACAGTGCTTTCAGCCTTCTCTCATCAAAGAGCATGAGTTCCTCGAATCTGCTATGCTACCAATCTGCCTCAGCTATCTGACACTCAGCCAGTACTCGCAACGACGGAACTTCAATTTCGATAGGTAGAACGACCTCCATCCCATAAACTAATGAATACGGAGTCGCTCTAGTAGAAGTTCTAATTGAAGTCCGGTAGCCCCACAGAGCAAATGGCAGCTTATCTGGCCAGTCCCGGTAGGTTTCCACAATCTTCTGCAGAATACGCTTGATGTTCTTATTGGCGGCCTCAACTGCTCCGTTGGTTTGCGGCCGATATGTAGATGACTTATGAAAAGGCACGTTGTATTTTTCCAACAAGTCAATCACTTCCTGCTTGAAGTGGGAACCATTATCTGAAATGATCTCGTTCGGGACCCCGTAGCGACAGATATGTTGTTTCTGATGAACTTCGCAACATGTGAAGCCTTCAACACCGCATAAGATTGGGCCTCAACCCACTTTGTGAAATAGTCTATCGCAACCAGAATGAACTCATGCCCATTAGACCCCTTCGGAGTGACAGCCCCGATCACATCGATTCCCCAAACTGAAAATGGGTATGGCGAAGTCATATTATACAGCTTCGACGGCAGGATATTCATGCGGTTCGCATGGACTTGACACTTGTGGCATCGCCGCACAAAGCTGATACAATCCTCCTCCATGGTGGACCAATAGTAACCTTGTCTGAGAATTTTTCGGGCTATCATCACCCCGTTTACGTGCGCTACGTACTCTCCTCCATGGATGGCCTCCATTAGGCGCTTGGACTCTTCAGCGTCAACACACAGTTTATGCATTCCCAGATGACCTCTCTTGTACAGTTTACCCCCACAGATGACGAACTGAGCAGCCATTCTTCTGATTGACCTTTTGTCCTTGGCATTTGCCCCTGGTGGATACGCTTCTTTCTCCAAGAAGTTCCAGACATCGTAATACCAGGGGTTCTTATCCTGAACCTCTTCTATGGCAGCAATCGATTCGTAGGCCGGCGCAAACTTCTGGTCAATGATGATCGGACGCATCCGGACTCCAAAAGGAATGTCTATCATGGAAGATAGAGTTGCTAGTGCATCTGCGAACCTGTTGTTCTCTGTTAACAGATGAGCGAAGTTCAGCTTCTCAAACCGAGGAATCAACAAGTCCAAGGTCTGACGATAGATTCTCATCTTTTCTTCTTTGACTTTCCAGTCCCCTTTAGCTTGAGATACAACCAGCTTCGAGTCCCCAATGACGTCCAACCATTTTGCCCTTAGTTCTAGGGCGGCTTCTAAACCAGCAATGCATGCTTCATACTCTGCTTCATTGTTCGAGACCTTAAACCGGAGTTTAAATGCTAGAGGGATACGGGACTTGTCGGGTGCTATCAGCAACACCCCTATCCCATACCCGTACTGGTTTGACGCTCCATCAAAATACATCGTTGAAAACTCATCGTCAATATGTAAAATAGCCTCATCTGGGAATAAGTTCTCAACTGCTTGACCCCCCTCAACTGGGTGATCGGCTAGGAACTCCGCTACCGCTCTCCCCTTTACTGACTTGCGAGTTACATACTTCAGATCGAATTCGGAAAGTAGAAGCAACCAACGAGCTAGCCTACCCGTAAGTGCCGGTTTCTCGAAGAGATATTTGATGGGATCTAATCTTGAAACCAACATTACAGAGTGAGCTAACAGGTAGTGCCGCAGCTTTCTGGTAACCCATACCAAGGCCAAACAAGCCTTTTCGAGTGAAGCGTAGCGGGTCTCGTAATCCAATATCTTCTTGCTCAGATAGTAGATAGCTTTCTCCACTTTATCCTCTGATTCCTGCGCAAGCATGTAGCCCATCGTAGTTTCAGTCACTGAAAGGTACAAAATCAACGGTTTTCCCGGCTCGGGCGGTGACAACGCGGGTGGGTTCTGTAAGTATTCCTTGATCTGTTCAAAAGTAGCTTGGCATCGGCCGTCCCATTAGAACTTCTTTCCTTTCTTCAGGAGACCAAAAAGTGGTTCACAAGTCAAGGTTAATTTTGAGATAAACTGTCTTATGAATTGCACTTTACCCAGAAAGCCTCTCACCTCCTTTTCAGTCCTTGGTGGTGGCATTTCTAAGATGGCCTTGATTTTGGAAGGGTCGACCTCGATACCTCTTTGTGTAATCAAGAACCCCAGCATTTTCTCTGCTGTAACACCAAACATACACTTCTGAGGATTCAGCCACAACCGAAATTCTCTGATCCTTTGAAAAAACTTTTGCAAGGCGGTGTAGTGGCCCTCTCTTTCTTTGGACTTGACAATCATGTCCACATACACCTCAACCTCTTTGTGGATCATGTCATGCAATATCGTGGTCGCGGCCCGTTGATACGTAGCTCTAGCATTCTTCAACCCAAACGGCATTACTCTGTAACAGCAGGTCCCCCACGGGGTGGTAAAAGCAGTCTTCTCTCGGTCTTTGGGTGCCATCACTATCTGATTGCAGCCTGAGAATCCATCCATGAACGAAAGCAAAGCATGCGTCGCTGTGTAGTCTACTAACTCGTCAATATGCGGCAGAGGAAAGTCATCCTTCGGACTGGCTCTATTCAAATCCCTGAAATCCACGCATACCCAGATCCTGCCATCCTTCTTCGGCACCGGAACGATGTTGGCCAACCAAGTTGAGTACTCAGATACCAGCAGGAAACCTGCGTCAATCAGCTTGGTGACCTCTTCTTTAATCATGAGAGCCCAGTCCGGGCGGATCCTTCTGAGTTTCTGTTTAACGGGCCAAGCCTCGGGGTCAAGAGGGATCCGGTGCTGTACAATCTCAGGATCGATCCCAGGCATGTCTTCGTAGGACCACGCGAAAACATCTTTGAAATCTTTTAATAAAGCAACTAAGCACTCGCGCTCCTCTGAAGACAACGTGGACCCGATCTGGACCAGCCGCGGGTCCTCCTCAGTACCCACATTAACTGTAGTGATTTCATCAACCAAGGGTTTAACAAATCTCTCCTGCTCTTGATCAATTAGACGTTGTAAAATCGGAGGAATTTCTTCCTCGTTGTTTTCATCAAAATTTTGAAAATCCTGATTAATACAATAAATCAAAGGCACAGAAAAGTACTCAGAAACCACAGCCATTCCATTCTCATTAAGCACATCCAAATCGTCTGATTCCTCTGTTACAACAGACTCAAAAGAGAAAGAAAAAGACGACCTAGACAGGACTGTGGTATCCGGGTTATCACCCCCAAGATTACCGGACTCAGACTCAGATGAGCTGGAACCTGATTTCGACTCTACAGACTTGGTGGAATCAGATTCTGACTCACTACCTGACCCGGTGCTGCTTGACAAAAATCCCTCCTCATACTGCCAAATGGGAGAGGGTGCGATGGATGCATCCAAAATGCTTGACGGTGGGCTCGCAACTATTTCATTCCCAATCACGGACACCGAGAAGTTATCCCCCAAGCACTTCTGTACGATTGGAGGATCTGAAAGTAGACAAGCCAGCACTACCCCCATTTCAATTTCAGTGCTCTCGGAATCCACTTTCTCATTCTGCTCAACCTCAGCTGATGGGTCTGTCTGCTCCTTGGCAACATCATCCCCGGATAACTGCAGGTCAAAGAAGATCTCAAACCCCGGCAAGCGCCTCCTCTCAGCATTCAGCCATGGCTCTAGGAAGCCACAAAATGGAAATTCCTCCCCCTCCGGGACGAAGCGTCCGTTTAAGGTACCCTGGATGGGTCGGTGTATTAACTCATAAGGCTTCCCCGCCTACTTTGCTCTGGCTCTCCCGGCCATCTCCTTACCTTTCCTTACCCAATCCTCTTTGGTGGGCAGATAACCCAAGCCAAAAGTATGCGGGTTGTGCGGCACTTCGGCCGATACTACAATGCCTTTCCGGCCACTCTTCCCCAATCCCATCCCGGGGATGTGTTGGAGCTTGTTCATGAGGTACACTGATTGTGCGCTGACATATAACCCTTCATCAATAGCTAAGATGTTTTGTACAACCTGGGCCTCAGCCAGAGTAAACCCTGATAGGAACACATCCTCCGTACCGTGCTCGATTTCCAAAACCGATGTAGACACTTCTGGCGGTGGATGGATTGACGAATTCCAAAAACAATAGCCACCCCCTTCCCGTGAGGGTATTTCAACATCTGATGTAGCGTGGAAGAGACTGCCTTCATCTGGTGCAGCCACGGCTGCCCAAAAGTAGATTGAAGGTTGCGGGAACGTCCAAGACATGAAAGTCAATTTCGTGTTGTCCCGGACCAACCTGAGTTTGAATTTTCACAGTCTCCATCACCTCTCTGCTTGTGTTATCATGTGCCCTTATCACCTGGGCTGTTGGCACGAAGTCCGCGGGCTTTAACCCGATTGCATATGTCGTCCTTGACGGACACACGTTAATAGTGGATCCTGTGTCGACAAGAACCACCGATATCCATTTGTTTCTACACTCCACAGAGATGTAGAGTGGTTTGTTGTGATCCGAGCCCTCAGGCGGTAGTACCTTATCAGAAAAGGTCAACATCGGGGAAGCTCCTCCCGAAAAAACCAATCCCACCAGTTGTTCAGGCGTGGTGTCTATTGAGAGCTTGGCCTTGTCCATGGCCGATAGAACAGCCTTTCTATGAACACGTGAAGCCATAAGCAGTCCCCAGATGGAGATGTTTGCCTGTATCTTTTTCAACTGTTTCAGTACAGCCTCTTCTTCGAGTTGCTTCTCTATCTATTTCTCCACCTCCTTGTCCTTCCCGGACGCCACTGGCTGATCTAGGTGTGGGGGCTTGAAATACTGCCCACTCCTAGTAATATGGTCAACTTCACCAATGTACCAGGTATCATCTGGTTGATTGCTTCCCTAGTCTTCATCCGTATGGGCAAGACATAGATCATTGTCCTCCCACCACATTCCATCGGCAGCCGACAGACACCTGTCCGGCTCCGTTACCACTGTCCTTGTACTCACGGTACCTTTTGTCCATGTGCTTGCAGCACCCTCTATTCTCGTGCACACAGCATTTTCAATCCCCGCAGGGGCCTTGGCTTTTCTGGCTCTCTCAGAGTCTTCGATTCCTTCCGGTTCTAACTGCATCGATGTAGCCTGCTGCTCAAAATTTCCTGTATTCAAAATGCCCAAATCCCGAGCGAAATTCTTGGCACCAGCGCTCTTCGGCGATGTATTCTGATCCCCGGCCCTTCCGGCCACAATTGATGTCCTTGCCCCTGACGGGCCCTTTTCCAGCTGAGATTCTTCAACAATATCTGGTTGGTCGTCAAGCCACCCTGTGACCTTTGCTGACTCCTCAAAATCGAACCAGTTGACTGTCATGTCCACCGGATCTTGTTCGTTAAAAATCTGAAGGTCAGCAATGTCCCCTTCCAGAACTGCTAAGTCATCCATCCTCTGATCAAGTCCATCCCCCCGTAGTACACAAATTTCTGCCCCCACCGACAATTCCACATTTGGCCTAATGTGACCCGCTGATGCAATGTAGCCACTTAGATTGTACACCTCCTCAGCAAAGCTCCCCAATTCCTCAGTCCTTGAATCCACTGTACCACTTTCCTCCGAAATCATCCTTATTCTGTCTTCGACAACCACCACCATTGGTTCAGGTTGGGTTCAGGAGATGTCCAACATGCACAAGTCAGTGCTGTCAGGAAGGAACACCTCCGGCTTGGGTAGGTGAGATGGGGTGATATATATGCTGGGGTCGTATGACATGACCCCGGTCTGGATAAAGTTGATGCGTTTGGGAGGTGGAGCTTGGTTGTGTGGTGGGAGAGGGTTGGTTGTGACATTGGGTTTCTCTAGAGGCACAATCACCCTATTATCAACGAGATCTTGAATCTTATGACATAATCGGAAGCATTGGTCGGTGTCATGACCGTGCTATTGGTGAAAGGTGCAGTATTTGGCTGGGTTGTGGAGGGGGGAAGTTTTTCTGGTAACGGTTGCGGCTCTAGGGGCTTCAATGCCCTTTCCTGATCAAAACTCCTAAAGCCTTGCACAAGGACATGTATAGTGGAGTGAAAGTTCTTTGGTTTTTGGGTGGGTATCTGGCTGTTTGTGAACTACTACCGGATGCACCGGTGAATGGCGTAGCTGCAAGGGTTCTTGGGGGATTGGTGGTGACCATGCTTACTTCTGAAGCTCTGGCAGTTGCGACATTGCTTGTGCCTGTATTGGTGTTGCGGTTGAAGGTTATCCTGGGTTGCTCTCTGTCTTGGTCAATCAGACCCTGTTTCATAGCATCCTCAATTTGTACCCCCATCTCATGTAAATCTGAAAAGGTGGGGAAGGGGAGAACAATCATTTTCTGCATAAGTTTGGGCTGGAGATTGCCCACAATCATCCGAATCTGATCTTTGTCAGTGGGCCTAGTGGTCATCATTAAGGCCTTGGCCCTCCACCGGGTTACGAAGTCAGAAAAACTCTTCTTAGGCTTCTGCCTAGTCGTCTCGAGATCACGGGTTGTGATCTCGATCTGTGTATTATAGAAGTACTGAGCGACAAAAGCCTTGGCCATCTCATCCCAATTCCTCTTAACATCGTTTTCCAGTTTTGCGTACCAGATGGCCGCCACACTTGACAGGGTCTGGCCGAACAAGAAAGCTTCTGTAGCTTGGTGAGGCCCTATCGGCCTTAATATGTCTGAAACAGCCGTAAGTGCACCATGGGTCCCTGGACCCGTCAAAAGCGGTCAATATGTGGCATCTTAAATCTGTCCGGCAGCGTCACGGCTGCATCGGTATACCCATCCTCGATGTCCAGGATGGACTTCACACCCTGAGATTTCTTGAACAACTTTTCAAGCTTGCTCACTTTTAATGCCGTGGGGTCCACCTCGAATTCGAAGGGAGAATCCGGTTGATTGATAGGAGTGGGTGCCTTGGATAGTTAAGGTAGAATCGGGGGCGGAGCCAGCTCCGTTGGGATGTCTGTATCCTCGTGGACATTCTGGACATTTGACGTCTCCCCGGGTATTGGAACTCATGGTGGGGGAGGAGCATGGTGTGAAGCTGATGCTCCGGCTTGCTGCTGTAGCCGGGTAATTAGCTCTGCCTGTTGGGCCATGACAACGGCCTGCTGTTTGGCAAATTCTGCTTGACGAGCGGCGTCCTCCTGCATGGTCCTCATGCTCTCTTGGAGCTGGCGCATCATTTTTTCGATTCCTACCATACTGCCCTGATCTAGCTGTACTGCCGGTATATGTTCCCTCTCTGCGGGAGAAACAGAACTCAGATCCCTACTATACTCAGGTGGTAGACAAAGCCCTCTGAACTGACTGCTGAACTGATATCCTCTGCCTAACTGCCCTCCGTCTAGTAACCGGGGGTAAAGAATGAAACACTGGTTGTCTGTCTACCAGATCCTCAGATCGATGGAGTCGACGACCTCTAGTCCAGAGTGCTTGGGGAATATCTGCTTGGTCGGAAGCAATTGTGCTAAACTACCTAGCAAAAAGATAAATAAAGCATAATAAGGAAATAAACAACTAGAAACGGACAGCATAACGGCTTAAATAAACACAACACACAGTCGGGTATAACAACACGCAGTTGATAAGCTGAATACACTACTCTCAGACACTGATCATTGTTTCCAAATTACTGCCCCGAATCTGAATCTGATACCCACGGATATACTGATTCTCAAAACACTGGTGCCCGCAGGCCTGATGCCCAAACTTATAAACTGATACATGCATTCCTGTAGAGACGCACTCTAAAAGCACATAGCAAACAAGTGAGAGCCAAAACAGCCCTATGTTGGGGAGGGTTTCCCTGTCCTATTTTGTCAGGAGCTAGGGCTTCACTACGCATGCAGCGGTTTCACATAGCCTACAATCGGGTGAGCAACCTGTCCTAATTTGGAATGGTCACTACGGATTCTGAATATGCACTAGGTCGAATGGTCAAACAGGGTGCCCCGGTAAAAACTGGGGTTTGTGTTCCCATCGTGGCAGAGCCCGTAACCGGTCAGCCTTATGGCACGCAGCCTCCGGCAAACCATTCAGGAATAGTAGATGGCAAACACGGTGTCCTAGGCGCACCAATGCAAATGCAATGCAAAGAAACACATAAGTGTAGTCAGAACAAGATATTATGAGCTCGAGTCAAGTTCTCTAAATCCCCAGCAGAGTCGCCAGAAACTATAGACGCGCCCGAACGTCCCAGGAAAAATCCCGTTTTGTTCATTGGGCTGACTACAGTTCGGACTCAAATGTCACGGTTCTGAATCTAATCCCGCAAAGTGTAATGCGAGACCGATAAGTCACCAAAGAGTCCAAATCCGGCAAATCATTTTGAAAAATAGATTTTTAGAAAGAAGTGCCAAACATGGACTGCTTTGCCAGATACAGAGTCGCCACCTAAATATTTTGTTTTTGGGGGGAATTTAGGAAACACTGACTCGTGCCTAAGGCCACGTGTCCGTCATCGCCAAAGTTGCCTCGGCTCGGGAACATGGACACGATTGGGGAAGGTCATTTCATGAGCACCCCCGCTCGCCCGATCGAAGATCCGCCACTACTAAGCATGATATCGAGTTTTTGAAAACACATATGCTCTTATTCCGGTTTATTAGTCTAGAATTACTATGTGATGCGCACAACATACAAGTATAGACTGGATTGCCTAAGTTGGAACAAAGCGTCGCATATCCGTTTTTTTGAAAATGGATTGAAGTTTGCTACTCGCAAGTAGGCTAAAACATGGGTTTCGATGAATTATTCCAACTCAAGCAACCCAACCTTCACCCACAGGCATTCAGGCAGTTATATCACATAAGCACATAGCCTCATGGTAAGAATGCTATCATGGCAGTCACTCACACGCATGCAAGGATGCTAAAGCATAAACACTTATCGAGTACTCCGAGCCAAAGAAAGAAGCTAATTAGAAATCATGCATGAATCCTAACTATGCTAAGAATGCCTAATGCAACACATGCAAAAATGCAACTACAATAGGCTCGGCTATTCTAGATGGCATATGAGATGCAACAATCGATACATGTATTCAACTTGGAATTGAAATACAATGCAGTTAGCATGATGCACCGAGCCCGGTGCATGCAATACAGATGAATGAATGCAAACATGCGAACATATAGAAGCTAATTGAAACATGCCCTAAAACTAACCATCATAAGCTGGTAAATAAAAGGAAAGACGTGGGGTTGGAAGCGGTTGGAAGACATGCATCATAAACACGCACACTTATTACAAAGTTCGCCCTCTCGCGGAGGGTCCGAATAAATAATACAGAATCAAATTAACTAATTATTACACAACACTAGCTAATTAACAAATTACCTAAATTAAGCATGCAAACTATGTAAAATGGGCTGCCTCAGCTCTGTTCTGAATGATAAAGGATGCATGCATGCTCGAGTCGCCTTGTCGGGAAATCCATCGCGATGTCTCGACTCGCCTTTGTTTGCAATTGAACTCAGAAACTTGCACAAAGCTCCAAGGAGATGAAATTCCACCCTGGGAATCTATGGGAAGGCTACCGACCAGCTATAGGCATTGGAGACCACCTACCGACCACCCTTGGTGGTGAAAACCAGAAAAGGTGATCGGCCTGCCAAAAACCCTGGTCGGCCGACCAGTTTCTTCTCCTGGTTTCTGCATTTTCTGCAACAAAGGCAAGAGAGAGAGAAGGCAAAGTATTTTCAACATATGTGTGCCCGACCACTCCCCCCGTCATTGCATGAGCTCTAGGAAGTGTAGTCCTCGATCCTTGTGCCATCAATCATGCATCCCGATGCACGATGGCCGAGGAGTCGAATTGCACGACTCAATGTGAAATGAATGCACATGTAAACACCTAAAGCCAACAACTCTATGATGGATAGTCAAGAGTGTCGGTGACCAAGAATCGAGGCACATTTCGTCACTTTGAGTACGAAACGTCCCTCATTTCCCGTGTTTGGACTAAACCCTACCCCAAACATAATGCAACAAACAATGTATGGACAAATGCAACTCTAGCATGCGATCTAAATGCAATGCAACTAAGTGATGCGAAGATGCACGGAATGACATGCAAGCATGCAAATGGCATACACAATGCTATGAACTAATCAATGGCATATTCAATGCACATGGATTATGTGGCATGCACAATGCACACGTGAAGCTAACATACACCATGAGTTGAACAAAACACGCACAATGCAATGATCAATCATACGACAACATGGACTAGATGGCATACACAATGCAAGATGGACTTAAACCAAAGTGGACGGGCCTCGGCCACACCCAAATCAGTGGCCAATGGATGATGAAATCAAAGCAACAAGACACACACAAGCATGCACAATGCAAAGGCTCCAAGCCAAGGGCACAAGATACAACTCTCCAAGAGTATGGCAAGGATGAAACATGGGACACAATGGCATATATTTCAGCTCTGAAATGACATACAAGATGGTCCCGAATCATGCAAACAACTCACTCGATGCATGTTGGATGGCACAAATACCGAAACTAGTGAAGTGCATTACACTAGAGGTATGCAAAGCGATGCTCAAATGACCAAACCAACCCCAAACAGTCCCTATGCAGACCCAAAACAGTGGCAAAATGGACTAAAATGATGGCTTGCAATGCACAAAAATGAAGCTCATGCAATAGCCCAAAAACGAGGCACACAAGCACAACTCTCAAACGCATTTAAAGAGTGGAAAACATGGGAATATGGCACAAGTATAAGCTCTAAAATAACATGTTCAATGATGCCAAAACATGAAAACAACTCGAGTTAAACATGCAAGGGGCTCCAAAACTCGAAGCTAGGCAAGGTGTTACACTACAAGCATGCATGGAAAGCATCATTCGACCATGGGATCTCAAAACAGAGCTAAGGCAGCCCAGATCATGAATAAAATCAGTTTAGAACATGGCCAAAATATGCTAGAATCAAGGGCCAAAACAACATGCAATGTGAGCTAGTGAACATGGATTACACTACAAGCATATGAAGCATTCAAGAGGCCACTAAACCAGCAAAATTTAGAGACATGACATGCCAAATAAAGCCCAAAACCCACTGAAACATGATCAATGCATGCAAGAATGACATGCTCCTTTGATAGGCTATAAGAGGGGTTATTCTATACATGCAAGAGACACACCCAAGGTGACAAAAACCAACTCTGGAAAGAGCCTAGGTAGGCCCTAAAAGTCACTGAAAAGGGCCTGAAACAAGGTTTGGAGGTGTGCAAATGAAGGCTCTTTTGTAAGGCCAAAAATGCTAGTGAACAAGACAACAAGAGAGAGGGTCACCCCTCTCTGATTTTGGCCCTTAAAACCACATCTTCACCACTAAAAATCCACTAGATTTCAGTGGTAGGAAGGCCAAGCAAAGACTAGCTTGAAGGCTTTATGGCGTGGCACAAAACAAGGCTAAAACAAGCATGCAAGAGTGTAAATGACCTTTAATACCAAAATAGTCTTAAACAAACATCACAAGGACTTTAAAACAAGACTTTTTCCAGTTGACAACAAAGCTTAAATATGCATGCAAGTATGGCTTATAGAATGATCAAGATAGAGCTTAAAAAGAGGGAAAAGGGGTTACCCTTGTAGCTCAGCAAAACCAGCAGCCTTCTGGACCAAAAACTCAACCTTTGAGACCTCTCAAGACCCTCCAAGGACTCAGTGACAATGGTGGAGGTGTTAGGCTATGAGATGTGGTGCAAAAGGGTCAAGAACAACACACACTATGAGGCAAAATATAGAGATATAGAGAGATATGTAAGCTTTTGCCTTAACCAAAATCTGAACCTCTCTAAAGGAGAGGGATGCCCTCTCTTATAGAAAAACAAGAGGGTTCAAGCTTCTTGGAGAAGCTAAACAAGGCTCAAGATCCTCCATACACGTGTATGGAGGATCTAGTATGTGCCTTCCAGCTGGCACAGCTGGCAACAACTCACAGAGACAGAACTGGAGGGAGTAGGCCGACCAGTTCAGGTGGTCGGCCGGCCACTTCCCCTGGTCGGCAGACCAGTTCAAAAGGTTCAGGTGGTCGGCAGCCCCATTTGATGGTCTCCACATTGAATGCAAGCTAGTGGTGTGGTGAGAGACCAGCAAATGTCGCTCAAAAACCAAGGAGACCAGCTTCCTGACAAGAAAACCGGTTGGTGGGAGAAAAGGTGGTCTCCAAGAGAAAAGGTGGACCAAGGAGACCAGCTTCCAAAAATTAACCAAGACGGATGCAAAACGACGAGCAGCCGGGTGCCCCGAAAACAGGCTGTTAAGCATCGAAAATGGCGTGCGACCACAAAGGTGGTCTCCCGGGCCACAGTGTCCCTCCAAAGAGAGGAAACAAGGCGTGCGCCAAAAACCGTGCCAAACGGAGAAAGTTAAGCGGACCCGAACCAAGGCGCACGGCCGACGGCTCCGAAACCAGAAACTGGTCTCCAAACGGGAACAGTGGCCTACGACCACAAAAAGTGGTCTACGACCACTGAGAGATGGTCTGCAAGACCTCTCCCTCTCTTCAAGATGAGAAAACAAGACCTGGTCCGCAAACCGAGTCAAAGCACAAAACGTTCCGAGGCCCGGAGGCAAGGCTCTCAAGCCAAAACTCCGGAGACTCGAAACGAGCACAACATGCACCATCACCGAGCGCTCAATCGATGACTTCTGAGTCTTAAGGTCGGTCAAAAATGGGGTGTCTACAACATGATACAATTCTTTCAGCCTTCTCTCATCAAATAGCGTTAACTCCTCAAATCTGCTTTGTTGCTAATCCGCCTCTACTATCTGACACTCAACCATAACTCGCAGTGACGAGACTTCTATTTCAATTGGCAAAACGTCTTCCATCCCGTAGATGAGAGAATAAGGAGTTGGCCCTGTAGATGTCCGGATCAAAGTTTTCTAGCCCCAGAGTGCGAACGACAATTTATCTGGCCAGTCCCTGTAGGTCTCAACCATCTTCTGCAAGATGTTCTTGATGTTCTTGTTGGTAGCTTCAACAGCTCCATTGGTTTGTGGCCTATATATGGATGACTTATGAAAAGCCACATTGTATTTCTCCAACAAGTCTGTCACGTCTTTCTTGAAGTGGGAGCCATTATCTGATATATGATCTCGTTTGGGACTCCATATCGGCAAATGATATTGTTTCTGATGAACTTAGCCACATGCGATGCCTTCAACACTGCGTAGGACTAAGCTTCTACCCACTTTGTAAAGTAATTAATTGTCACCAAGATATTTTCATGCCCATTCGACCGTTTTGGTGTGACTACACCGATAACGTCGATTCCCCAGACTGAGAAAGGCCTTGGCAAAGTCATGTTGTACAGTTTTGACAGTAGGATATTCATGCAATTGGCATGAATTTGGCATTTGTGGCATCGCCGAACAAAACCAATACAATCCTCTTCCATGGTGGACAAGTAGTAACCTTGCCTAAGAATCTTTTGGGCTAGCATCACATCGTTCATATACGCCCCACATTCTCTGCCGTGGATAGCCTCTATAAGGCATTTCGATTCCTCTTCTTCCACACACCACTTATGCATTCCCAGATGACCTCTCTTATACAGTTTACCTCCGTAGATGATAAATTGGATGGCTATTCACCGTATTCCCCTTTTGTCCTTGGCAATTGCCCCTGGTGGATAAGTCTCATTTTCTAAGAAGTTCCAAATATCATAGTACTAGGGGTTTTTGTCTTGCACTTCATCTATCACGGAAATAATTTCATAAGCCGGTGTGTATTTTTGCTCGATGATAATCGGACACATCCGGACTCCAAGTGGGATGTCTACCATAGCAGATAGAGTTTCTAAAGCATCAGCTAACCTGTTGTTCTCTCTTAATAGATGTGTGAAGGTCAGTTTTTCAAACCTAGGAATCAAAACGTCCAGTGTCTGATGGTAAACCTTCATCTTTTCTTCTTTGACTTTCTAGTCTCTATTCGCTTGAGAAACAACTAAGTTTGAGTCCCCGATAACATCTAATCTTGTTGCCCCTAGCTCCAGGGCGGCTTCTAAACCAGCAATACAAGCTTCATACTCTGCTTCATTATTGGACACCTTGAATCAGAATTTGAAGGCTAAAGGTATATAGGAGTCGTCGAGTGTTATCAGCAACACACCTATCCCATAACCGTACTAACTGGATGCTCTGTCAAAATACATCGTCGAAGTTTCCTCCTCAATTTGCAGAATGGCTTCATCTGGGGACAAGTATTCCACTGCCTCATCTCCTTCTACCGGGTGGTCTGCCAGGAACTCCACTACAGCTCTTCTCTTGACTGACTTGCGGGTGACATATTTGAGATCAAATTTGGAGAGAAGAAACAACCAACGGGCTAGCCTACCCATAAGCGCTTGTTTCTCAAAGAGATATTTGATGTGATCTAATCTTGAAACCAGGATTACAGAGTGAGCTAACAAGTAGTACCTCAACTTCCTGGTAGCCCATACCAAGGCTAAGCAAGCTTTCTCCATCGGAGTATAGCAGGTCTCATAATCCAACATTTTCTTGCTCAAGTAATAGATGGCTTTCTCCACCCTATCTTCAGATTCCTGAGCGAGCATGCATCGCATGGTCGTCTCTGTCATTGACAAGTACAGAATCAAAGGCTTCCCCGGCTCTGGTGGTGACAACATAGGCGAGTTTTGGAGGTACTACTTAACCTGCTCGAAGGCGAACTGACAGCGATCATCCCATTGGAATTTCTTCCCTTTTTTCAAGAGACCAAATAGTGGTTCACAAGTCAAGGTCATTTTGGAAATAAACCATCTTATGAATTGCACTTTACCCAGAAAACCTCACATCTCCTTTTCAGTCCTTGGAGGTGGCATTTCTAGGATGGCCTTAATTTTGGAAGAATCTACTTCAATGCCCCTCTGTGTGATCAAAAAGCCTAGCATTTTCCCGGCCGTTACACCGAAGGTGCATTTCTACGGGTTTAACCTCAACCTGTATTCTCTGATCTGTTGAAAGAATTTCTTTAAGGCAGTGTAGTGGCCCTCTCTTTCTTTAGACTTCATAATCATGTCATCTACGTACACCCCGACCTGTTTGTGGATCATATCATGCAGAATGGTGGTTGCAACCCTCTAACAGGTAGCCCCGAAATTCTTCAACCCAAATGGCATAACTCGGTAGCAGTAGGTACCCCACAGCGTAGTGAATGCAATTTTCTCTCTATCCTCGGGTGCCATCAGAATCTGGTTGTACCCGAAAAACCCATCCATAAAGGATAGCAATGCATGGTCCGCTGTGGAGTCCACTAACTCATCAATGTGTAGCAAAGGAAAGTCATTCTTCGAACTGGCTTTGTTCAAGTTCCAAAAGCCCACACACACCCGTATTCTGCCACCCTTCTTCGGCACTAGGACGATGTTGGCCAACCGAGTCAAATACTCAGATACTAACAAGAAACTTGCCTCGATCTGCTTGGTGACCTCTTCCTTGATTTTCAGCGCCCAATCTGGATGGATTCTACGCAACTTCTGCTTGACTGGTCGGGCCTCGGGGTCAAGAGGGATCCGATGCTATGCAATCTCAGGATCGATTCCAGGCATTTCTTCGTAGGACCACGCGAAAACATCTTTGAAATCTTTTAGTAAAGCGACTAAGCACTCGTGCTCCTCCGAAGACAACGTGGACCAGATTTGGACCAGACGTGGATCTTTCTCAGTACCCACATTAATGGTAATGATTTCATCAGCACAGGGTTTAGCAAACCTCTCATCCTCTCGATTAACCATGTTTTTCAAAACTAGAGGAATTTCTTTATCTTCGTTTTCATTAAAATTCTGAAAATCCTAGTTAATGCAACAAACCAACGACACGGAGAAGTACATTGAATTCACATAGTTCTCATTCAAAAGGTCCTGATCTTCAGTTACAAACTCAAAAGAAAAGCTCAATGAAGACCTTGACAGAACTTTGGTATTCGGGTTATCACCCCCAGAAATACCAGACTCAGACTCAGAAGAACTTGAACCTGACTCCGACTCCACAGACTCAGTGGAATCAGATTCTAGCTCATTATCCAACTCAGAACAAGACAGATAGCCTTCCTCTGGCTGCTAGATAAGGGATGGTGCCTCTGATGCATCCAAAATGCTGCTGATCGGATTTACACCCGGCTCCTCCCCGATCATGGAGATGGTAAGGTCATCCCCCAAGTTTTCTAGGTAAGCTGCAGGATCTGTCAGGAGACAAGCCAGTGCTGCCCGTAGTCCAAGTTCACTGCTGTCTGAGTCAATTTCCATGCTTTGCTCGGCTTTGACGTTTGGCTCATCCTTTTCCTCCTCATCACTATTTTGCAGCTGCAGATCAAAGAAGATCTTGAACCCGGGAACACACTATTTTAAGGAATTCACCCAAGGCTCGGGATGCCGCAATAGGGGAAATCTTCTCCCTTCCGAACAAAGTGGCCATTCAGTGTGCCCCGGATTGGCTTGTGGATAAGCTCATAGTGTTTCCCGGCTTGCTTGGCCTTGGCTTTATCTTTCATCTCTTCTCTCTTCCTGATCCATTCTCTTTGGTGGGCACATAGGCCAGACCGAAGGCATGTGGGTTGTAATAGCCCGACCCTCATATGTAATACTGGTATCTTTTTAGTTTTTATTTTGAATTTTCGAGTGCATATTATGAAATTCTATGTGTGAAACTTAGAAAAATGGACTCCTATCTGTTGAATAAGAACATTATCTGTCACAATTAAACTACCTGAATCTGAAATTGGGCGCCTTAGAGGCTTAATTTTCAGAAATTGATTTGATATTTGGCATCTGCATAATTTTTAAGCTCTAATGGGATTTTCTGTGAAATTTCAATTTAGGATGCTTAAACGATTAAATTTCGTCTTATTCTCTTATAAGGATATGTCTATCTGTATATATATCAAGCTTCCTAGATATTTTGACTTGGAATCATCTTTTGTGAGTAACTAAGAAGAGGGAAAAACGTGGGTGTTGAAGAAAAGCCCTCCAAGTGAAGAATTTGGGGAATTTTGTGGAGATTGCTTAAATTAAACTCAAGGTATGGCAAATTTCTTGATCTAGTCTCTCTCTCTCTTGATCTTGGTTGGGAATTTCTCTTTTGTTTTGGGAAATCATGGTAGGTAAGAGGGTTTTATGAGATATTGAGTTGTGTAGAGAATTTATCTCTTATTCTCTTGATCTTTCATAAGATTATTCAAACATGTGGTTGAATTAGAAGCTTAGGTAGCTTTCTATGTGTATATATATATATATATATGGGAATTGTGGAGGGATTATGGTTGGTTTGGGTGTAAATTGAATGGTTGAAAGTGTAAGGAGGTTTGTAATTGATTTGTTGTGTGATTTAGCACGTTAATTTGATGTTTGATCCATTTTGAAGGTTTGTTTGTGTTGTAAAAGATAGATTTTTAGTATGGAGGTGAGCTGCCCTAATTCAGGGCGACGACCGCTCGAGCGGAGGCCACGGCCGCTCGAGCGGAAAAATGAACCTCCCAGCAGTTTTTCTGAAATTACCCTGCCCGCTCGAGCGGAGGAAGTTCCGCTCGAGCGCAAGTATCGACCTCTCAGTATCTTTGTTACAATTGTACAGTACGCTCGAGCGGCCAAATTGGCGCTCGAGCGGGGGACTGTTTTCAAAAAGAAAAAGGTGGTTATTCAGTTTTGCGTGCTTGACTCTCTGGTATTTTTGGAATATTTTTCTGATGATTCTAAGATGATTGTAAATTCATATGAAATGACAGAGAATGACTCCTTAATGATCTAAGAAGAAAGAACACTAATGTATCAGTTATGTTGTGTGCAGGGCACACTCCAGAAGGAACTAGCATGTCAACACAACGTTGTGAGTAATAGTACTTAATGTACGATAATAATATTTCGTTCGTACTTAATGTTACCAATATTCTGACTTCTGAAAATGTTACATTAACATACATATGAGTTGGAACTTGTTGAGAATGTATACAAAGAGGACTTATGTATTTATGTCTGCACACCTTTGGGCCCGAGGCCGTTCTGTTATAATTGGGCCTGAGGCCGTTCTGTTATAATTGGGCCCGAGGCCGTTCTGTTATAATTGGGCCCGAGGCCGTTCTGTCTTGACTGGGCCTAAGGCCGTTTTGAAAGTAACACAGCATCAGACCAAGTTATGAATTCTGTTTTGTTTGAATATATATATATATATATATATCGTTATGAATTATGACTTATGTTAAATATTAATCTATCAAGTACTATTACTCATTGAGTTTATCTCACTCTGTAATTATGTCTGTTGCTGTAGGTAATCAGCTTGGAGGTCAGCCCTAGCACCTATATCACCTCCCTTTTGTCAATTTAAGCATATCCAGGCACTTCACGAAGCCGTGCACTCCGTAATAGTTGTTAGAGTTTTGGTCCAAAACTTTTTGATTCAGGGTGAATGTACACTCCATTTTGTTAAACACCCAAGATTGGGACTGGATCTGTATAACTATTTGTGTGTAACTAATTCTCAATGTACGCATTTTGTATGTTTATCTATAGTTATTCTGTTTGTATGGTCCTGGCATAGTTATAGTTGCTCAATGGGAAGGGTTTAACGCTACTTCTTATGTTGAAGGCTTCCGTCAGGCCCTCATATGTGGTTTGCATAGTAGATTAAGTGTTTGTTTCAGTTAGGTCATGCCCAAACTTATAGGGGGCAGAGTTGGGGTGTGACATGGGTTGTGTGGCACATCTATCAGTGCTGCCGCACCTTTTTGGCCACTTTTTCCAAGTCCTATTCCTAGAACATGTTGCAGTTTGTTCATAAAATAGATAGATTGGGCACTGACGTACATGCCCTCATCAGCGGCCAGAATGGTTTGCACTACCCGGGCTTTAGCCAGAGTGAACCCTGAGAGGAATACATCCTCCTCGCCATGAGTGATTTCCAGCACTAGTGTAGTTACCTTTGGCAACGAATGGATGGATGAATTCCTAAAACAATTGCTACTATTTTCCCGTGAGGGTATTTCAACATTTGGTGAAGTGTAGAGGAGGCAACTTTCACATGATGCAACCAGGGCCTCCCTAACAGTAAATTGAATGTAGCCGGCACATCCAAGACATGGAACTCAACCTCCTGCTGAGCTAGGCCCACCTAAACTCTAACTTACACCATGCTCATAACCTTCCTGCTTGTATTATCATATGCCCAAATTACTTGGGTTGTGGGCACGAAGTCTGCTGGTTTAAGACCGATTGCATAGGCTGTGCGAGAAGGGCTGGCATTGATAGCCGAGTCGGTATCTACCAACACCTACTGGTACCCATTTGTCCCTGCACTCCACAGACATGTACAAGGGTTTGTTGTGAGCTGAGCCTTCCGACAACAGTTCTTTATCGGAGAAGGTAGGGGTTGGTCTGGCACCACCTAGGAAGACCAATCCCACAAGCTGTTCAGAGGTAGTGTCAATGGACACTTTAGCCTTGTCCATTGCTGACAGCACTGCCTGTCGGTGCACCCGGAAGGCCATAAGGAGACCCCAGATTGAGATGTCAGCTTGGATTTTCTTAAGCTGTTTCAGCACTGCCTCTTCTTCCAGTTGTTTCTCTTTTTGTTTCTCACCCTCTTTGTCTTTCCAAGATGCCTCAGCTTGATCTAAGCGCGGTGCCTTAAAATACTTCCCACTTCTTGTCATGTGATCTATTTCTTCAGCATACCACGAGTTGTCTAGAAAGCACTCACCCCAGTCTTCGTTGGTATAGGCCAGATGCAGGTCATCATTGTCCCACCATACACCCCCGGTAACCAACAAATAGTTGTCGTGCTCTGTTTGTATCACCTTTACATCACAGGTATCCCCCACAGGATGTTAGGCCATTACAACTTCTTGGTTGTCTTCAACCCTCTCTCATTCAAACTGCTTCAATGCAGCTTCCTGTTCTGTATCCACAGTGCTCACAGCGCTCAATTCCTGAGCTGAATTTTCCATGCCGGCGTTCTTCGGCAATTTTCTCTTTTCATCGGCCCTTTTGGCCACTACAGCAATTCATGCTTCCTTTTCCTCCGGTTTCATTTTAGTTCCTTCCTTCTTATCCGACTCATCACTCAGCCATCCAGAGTTATCAGTTGATCGGTTCAAACTGAAACAGCCAATCTGCACATCCCCTTGATCCTGTTCGTCAAAGAACTGTAGGTTGTTTAAATCCTCCACGAGTTCTACTAGATCATCTAACCCTTGGCTCGGGCCATCTTCTCTAACCATATTAACCTCTACCAAGGTTGGCAACACCACTTCGGGCTTGATTTGATCAGTTTGTACAATGTAGTAGTTTAGATCATACACCCTATTAGGTAAGTCCCCAGAACTCTCTGCCAACGGACTCGTACATTCCTCCAAGGTCGACCTCCCTTCTACTGCAACTGTCACCACCACAGGCTTAGGTTGAAATGCGGACGTGTCCATCATGCACAGATTTGTGCTTTTGAGAATGAACAACGCCGGTCTAGGTAGGTGGAAAGGGGTGATATATATGTTGGGGTCATAAGGGATGGCCAGTGTATGGATCATGTTTAGATTTTGAGGTAGAGGAACTTGATTATGGGCCGGGAGTGGACTTGTAGTTACATTTGGTTTCTAGGGTGGTGTGATCACCTTGTTGTTAATGAGGTCTTGAATCTCATGGCACAGTCGGAAGCATTGGTCGGTATCATGACCATGTTGTTGGTGAAACGCACAGTATTTTGTTGGGTTGTGTTTGGGTAGAAGAGGATCAGGTAACGGGCAGGGTTCTAATGGTTTGAGGTGCCCTTTTTTTACTAGCACCTTCATGGCTTGAGATAGGGTCATATAGAGTTGGGTAAAAGTCCTCTGGGATCGGGTAGGGTTGGCTAAAGTTTGTGGAACTATGTTGCCAAAGGGATTGGCAGTCTTGGTTGTGGTGGTGACAACACTCACATTGGACGGCCTTGCAGTTGTGCTACCACTGTGGTAGCATTGGAACTGCGCACAAAAGGCATTTTTGCCGGCTCCCTCTCATCTGTAATCAGCCCCTGTTTCATGGCATCTTCGATTTGTACCCCCATCTCATGGAGCTCGGTGAATGTGAACTAAGGTAGGACAATCATCTTCTGTAACAATTTCCCGTGCAGATTGCGGACTAGCATCCTTATCTGATCTTTCTCAGAAGGCCTTATGGTCATCATTGAGGCCTTAGCTCTCCACCTCGTCACAAATTTAGAAAAGCCCTCCTTCCGCTCTTGGCATGTTGCTTCGAGATCACGAGTTGTGACCCCGATCTGCATATTATACGAGTACTGAGCAATAAAGGCCTCAGCCATCTCCTCCCAATTCTGCTTAACAGAATACTCCAACTTTGCATACCATATGGCTACTATTCTTGACATGGTTCGGCTAAAGAGAGACAGCTTTTGTAGTCTAGTCAAGCCCATCAGCCACAAGATGTCTAAAAACAGCCGAAGATAAACCATTGGATCTCTAGAGCCGTCGAATCGATCGATGTGTGATATTTTGAACCAATCTAGCAATGTCACTGCAGAGTCAGTATATATGTCCTTTATGTCGGGGATGGAGTTAACACCTTGTGCTCTTTTGAATAGCTTCTCCAGTTTATTAATCTTAAGTACAATTGGGTCAACCTCAAACTCAAACAAAGCTTCAATTTGATATACAGGTGCTTTGGAGGCTTGTGCTGGGATCGTGTCACGCCCCAATCCCGCCCCTAAAAGATTTGGGCATGACCTATTCGCAGACAGACATTTAACCTGATATACATAATAAGTGGGGCCTGAACGGAAGCATTAGCAATTTAAAAATAATTTAAATATAACATCCATTCAGCTACTACTACTATGCCAAGACCACAATCATTACATTAAATACATAATACACAGGAAGCATATATCCGAGCTTAGTTACAGTGATTCCCTTTCACACAAAAGTACAAAAGAGGAAAAGGATCATTTACATCCAACCATAGGTAACTCATCAAAGCATAAACCAAAAACCTAGTTAAAGCTTTGCTAGATGCGTGGGCTCCATCCTAAGTGCCTGGACACACTGAGATTGACAAGAGAAGACAAGTCCCATAGGTTAGGACCGGCTTTCCAGTTGATTACCTACATAAATAGACAAAACAGAGGGTGAGCCAAGCTCAGTGAATAGTATGATACATAAATGCACAATTTAAACATAATACATAACAATGCATAAATAAATGCGAAGATCATGTAGTTAATCTGTTCTTGTTTTCATTTCAAATGGCATTAGGCCCCAATCGTGAGTCATAATGGTTTTAAGCCCTTGAACACATTAACATTAAGCTTTTAAACATAATGGCATATAGCCCTCGTATACATGGCATGAAGCCCTTGTCAGAATGGCATAAAGCCCTTATCAGAATGACATTACAGCCCTTGAACATATAGATATATGAACCCAAGAGGTGTCTCACACGGATTCTAGAGGTAACTCACATCGTAGCACTTAGTTCCGTGTAGCACTTTGTTTCATATCAGAATGACATAAGCCCTTATCAAGTTGGCATTAAGCCCTCGAAACATATTGGCATTAAAGCCCTTGAAACATATTGGCATTAAAGCCCTTGAAACATATTGGCATGAAAGCCCTTGAAACATATTGGCATTAAAGCCCTTGAAACATATATATGAACCCAAGAGGTGTCTCACACGGATTCTAGAGGTGACTCACATTGTAGCACTTAGTTCCGTGTAGCACTTTGTTTCATATCAGAACAACTTATGCAGATGGCCATGAGCCTCATAACTTTCACAGAATGGCTTTCAGCCTCATAATTTTCACATATGTATGGACTCAAGAGGTGTCTCACTGGACTCTAGTGGTGGCTCACAATGTAGCACTTAGTTCCAAGTAGCACTTTGTTCCATACCAATAATTAGCAGGTCTTACATACCAAACCATACATAAATGTCATACCATAAACGGAAATAAATTCATACATATGCATTATGTTTGAATCATTAACAGAAATCATAATTCATACTTACTTATACTTGGCATTTTAATAGCGTTGGCAAATCAATAAAAAGCATTCTTATTAGTTCCATAAAGAAATTCCTCAACATTGTGAACTTGTACATACGTAAGCTTGTAACATAGCTTGTAACATACTTAAGCTTGTATCGTACTTAAACTTGTAACATACTTAAGCTTGTATCGTACTTAAACTTCTAACATACTTGAACTTATAACATGCGTATACTTGTAACATACTTGAATTTAAAACATACGTGAACCTGTAACATGCGTCTACTTGTGACATACTTGAACTTATAACATGCGTGAACTTGTAACCTACTTGAACTATGGTATTATTGCCCCCGGGCAAGGGCCATAAGACCACGGTATTATTACCCTCGGGTAAGGGTCTTGTGCTAAGGATGTCATGAATACTTTTACATATATGGATAATCATTCCTTAAGTCATAACGTAACTTATCAGAAAATGAAGCATTTCTTGTTATGTCATGTCATTATCATGCGCTTAACAAAATAATTCATATTCTTATGTGGGTTTCATACTGATGATAAACCTTTACATTCATATCATAGATTCTAAACGATCTTGGGTCCCTTCGTAACATAATCGAATAATCTTAGATTCACACAAATATCATTCTTCAAGGATGAACATAAGTTCCACTTATTCTTTAAGAAATAACATAGTATGTTGATAAATAACAAAGGCTAATATTCGTCATTAACAGAACATAAGGATTCCAAAATCATACCAACGTAGGCGAATCTTTCAGCGTTCATATAAGTTCACATTGCTTTCCAATTGTCATAAATGTTCGTATAACACTTACAAAGAACAGAGCATTAGTGATAATAATTATCAACAGTAGATAAAATGTACATTTTTGTACTACTACTCACAGGGCTACAACGGAGTGCTTGTCCCTTCTGGAGTGTGCCCTGTACACATACATAACTTGATCATTAGTTCTTTTTTCTTTCCTTCATTATTCTTCACAAGCCCACAATTAAGCATCCATTTATATCCCAATTTCCTCCATCTCAATATATATATATAAATAGAAGATTACTATTCTTGCAAACACAGTATGAGATTTATAATCAATCACTTCAATTTCAAGATAGAAAGGAATTGTATGGACATCTTCCACATTTTCCAAAAATCCCTGAATGTCTAAGGTGTTCACCAAAACCAAACATTTCCTATCTCCATAAGGAAACTCCATTAAATCATTCTCTTGATTTTAATAACTAAGCAAGCCCATAAGTATTTAGCAAAATAATTTGGAATTAAACCCATTTCAGAAAACTCCACATTTTAGGTTACAAAATTAAACTCAACATAATCGCCACAATTCAACATAAACAACATGCTTCAACTCAACATCATTAAATATAATACAACATAATTCAAGAGGAATTCTTAAATCTCATTTCCACATTCCACAACCGAGTTCATGTCATCCATATCCTTAATAAATTATTTCCCCAATTTTTCCTTTACATTAAAGCAGGAATCACAATGTTCATAACATAGTTCATTCGCAAATTTTAAACATAATTTTCAAACATTTCCAAATTCCAATTAAACTCGAACACATATAATTCAATACCTCAATTTCATTACTCTACTTTCAATTTGGGCCAATTCATTAGTTATCTTCATTAATCAACCTAGGGTTTCAAGAAAAACCTAGGAATTCCAAGAAAAATCCAAATTTCTTAACCCCTTATTTTTGTTCCAATTTCCTCATTGATTACAAGTCTAAAGTTCATAATCCATCACTTTAACCTAGCAATTACATCTCCAACATTATAAACCCGAAATCCCCCAATCTCAAGTTGAGCATAATATGTTCAAAACTATAGATTTTGTATTTATATACTCAAAATACCATAAATCCATCCATGAATACAAATATTGAAAGGGAATAAGGACTCCTACCTCAAGATTCAAGCAAGAAAAGCAAGCTTTGAGAAGAATCCTCCACAAATTCGAATTTCAATCGGTGGAAAATGATGACCCTTTCTTGTTCTCCATCCTTGATGCAAAATCTATGGTGGATTTGTTGAGAAAAGTGGAGGAAATCAAGGTTTTGGGAGCTAGGGTTTCGGACATGGAAGAGGGGAGAAGAAGAGAGGGAAAGAAAATATAAGAAATGACTCAAAAATCACGTTTTTGAGCTGCTGCCCCGCACATCGCCGCATTTCCCGCACGTGCGGTCCTGCTTCCAGCACAGATATGAAAACTTCAAACAAGCGTAACTCTCTCATCCGGACTCCGTTTTAGGTCATTCTTGTGTCCAAATTGAAGCCCCGAAAATAATCTTTCCAATGGTTCTAACCTCACATCGAAATTCAAAGTGTGGAAAAAGAAAAGGGCAAAAGAGTGACGGCTGATCGTAGGCGAATTATTCGAATTAAAGTTTTTGGTCCAATCTTACTTTACCATCACACCACTACCTCAATTAGTACCCCAAAATAGATAAAAACATTCTTAATTCCAATGGATATAATTGAATTAAAACACATTAACCCCTAATTAAATAAGGACGACTCTTGGGGTCATTACAGATCGGCTCTGCCAGATTGCCCTGATTCTCTTGGACATTAGCAGTATGGGTAGTGGCTTCGGTGTTGGGATACTCGTGGAAGGTGAATGGAATGCAGAGGCTACTGCCGACTATGGTTACTGTTGTTGTAGCCTGTTTATTACCTTGACTTGACGGGCTGTGACCTCGGCCTGACGAGCAGCATCTTGCTGTAGGGTTTCAACTGTTTGCTAAAGATGATAGATCAATTCCTCCCTACTGACTGGGGGATAATGTGTCATCGGAATAGGCGAGTGATCTCGTGCTGGACTAGAAGTAAAAGACCGTCCTTGAACCTGATTGGATACAAGTGAATATGGGGTGACTGCTATAAAACCTGGATTGGTGAACTCTACCTGACTCTCCTCTGTCTTGTAACCAGTGGGAGTAAAGTAAACATGGACTGTCCCCGAACAAGATCTCCGGCTTTGCAAAGCCTTCTGACTCGAGTCCAGAATACTTGGGGGATATCCGAACTGTCTGAAGATATGTTGTTAAACTACCTAGCAAAAAGAAATGAAGCAAAAAAAAAAAAAAAAGCAGTAATCAAAAACCGCACAACACCTTAACTTGGATGCTATCAACATAGATGTAATCAAAGCTGCAGGACTACACTAAACACTGAATTTTGTCCCCCAAAACAGATTCCAAACTAGCGACTGATACGCACATCCTGTATAGTTTCACTGTAAAGTGCATACCAGTTAAGTGAGAGTCAAAACAGCCTATGAGGGGGGGTAGGGTTACCCTGTCCTAGTTTCGTCAGGAACTAGGGTTCGCTATTTAAACAAAGCAGCTGCACGCAATCATGTATTCGGGTAAGCATCCTGTCTTAGTTTGGAACAATTTCTATGGCTTTTTGATATGCAACTAGGCCGAATGGTCAAAAGGGTTCCTTAAAAAGACTACGTAATATACCTCTCACACCTAACATCGAGAAGTGAAAGGAGGATCAAACAGTACAGCGGTAGTCCAGATCCAAGGGTTGTGTTCCCATCATGGCAAAGCCCATGACCGGTCAGCCTTTTCGCCAGCTTTTAGGCAAGCCTCTGGCAAACCATCCAGGAATAGCAGATGGCAAACACAATGACTTAGGCGCACCAATGCAAATGAAAATGCAAAGAAACATGTAAGTGTAGAAAAAATTTCATATCATGAAGTTCGAGTCAAGTTCTTTAATTCCCCAGCGGAGTCGCCAGAAGCTGTAGCTCGACTTTTCATGCCCCCTTTTTGAAGACGAATAAGCCCTATAGTATCGGACTCCTGTGGTTTTGAATCTAATCTTACAAGTGCAATGTGAAATAGATAAAAACCAAAGAGTCCAAATTCCGCAAATCTTCTGAAAAATTGATTTTGAATCAAATTGCCAAAAAAGGACTACTTTTCCAGATACAGAGTCGCCACCTAAATATTTTTCAAAAATTTAGGAAACCCATGACTCGTGCCAAAGGCCACGTGTCTGTCATCACCAAGATTGTCTCAGCTTAGGAACTTAGGTATAAGAGGGGAAGGTCATGAATTGAGCACCCTCGCTCACCCGATCAAAGATCGGCCTTTACTAATAATGATATGAATCTTATTTACATTATATGCTTTTCTTCCGATTTATTAGGCTACCATTACTATGTGATGCGCACACACACAAGTATAGACTAAATTGTAAGAATTGGAACATTTCGGTTTCATGTTTGTTTATGAAAAGAATTTTGAATATATACCATTAAAAAAAGTGATCGCATATGAACATTACTCAAATTATTCCAATTCAAGCAACTACCCTTCATCCATAGGCATTCAAATAGTGCATCATCTAAGGACTTAGCCTCATGGCAAGCATGCTAAACATGGCAAGAATCACATTCATGCAATTATGCTAAAGCGAGTAAAGGCTCACCTAGTACTCTAAGCCAAAAAGATGAAAGAGTTAAACAATGCATGATCCTAACTTATGCAATATGACTAATGCAACACACGCGATATGTAATTACTAGGCTCAGCTACTAATATGGCGTACGAATCAATTTGATAGTATGTGGTCTAAGCACATATTCAAATAAGTGTAAGCAACAATAATGCAAATTAGAATGATGAACCGAGCCTCGGTGCATGCAATACAGGTGGATACAAACATAAAGTATCCTAAACAAAACATGATGCCTTAAACTAAGCAAGTAAATAAAAAGGAGAAAGACGTGGGGTTGGAAGACATACACGTTATTACAACATTGTGCCCTCACATAGGAGGGTCAGAATGAACTAACCAGCTAAAGCTATGCCAATTAATTAACTATTACAAACCCAAAAGAATAATTTAACTAAACTACTTAACTAATTATTACAACAAATTAATTAACTATTCTAGTTAACTAATTATTACAAGACAAAATTAAATAACTAGTTTAACTAACTAATTAATTACAACACTTTACAAAATTAACTAGCTACAACTAATTAATTACAAAATGAAGTAGCTAAATTAACTACTCTAATTACTCCTCCTCGGGGAACAAGGAATGCTCATGCATGTGCGGACTTTCCACCCAAAAAAGCCACCGTTTCTGCTGCCAAATGCCTCTGTTGCACAGTAGAACATTTGCACTGTTTTTTTCCTCCTAAAAAACAACTCTGTTCTGCTTCAAAAGTACAATGCTGCATTTTGCGCAGGTGGCCAGCAGGCTAGAAGTGATGGTGGCCTGCCGGCCACAAAAAGGGGCCTGCCAGCCACTGCTGCCTGGTTCTCCTTGCTACAATAGAGAGAAAATAGAGCAAGAGCAGAGTATCTTCCAGGGTTGTTTGCACAACTCACCCTTCCTTATCATTAAGCAGCTCAAAGGAGTGGCAAAATTTGAGCACAAACCATCAACGGATGCAATTTCATTGCATGATGGCTTGTGAACAAAGTTTGCAAGCTCAATGAATGCAACAAAACAAGACTCTCAAAACCACCTCCCTATCATGAATGATCAAGGGAAGTAGTCAACAATGAAATCTGGAACCGTTTTCATCACTAATGAGTATGAAACAACTCAAGACTCAAGGGTTCAATTAACATCCGATAGAACCCAAACCAAATGATTATCTTGCACCTTTGTTTTTTAGTCATCAATTTTATTACTCCATTTTAGTTACCTTTCATTCTTTAATCAATTAAGTCCAAAGGTGAGTTTAAGTCCTTTAAAAGAGAGAAGTGTCAAACCAAAAGTTGGCTTAAGGCATGAGAGAGATGTCATGCCATTGATAATGAACTCCTAGAAGGGATTAAATCATTAAGCATGACAACCTCAATCTCATGCTTAAGAGAACAATAGGTTTGTAACAACTCTCAAAGAAAAGAAAAAGCCAAGAAACGAAGGAGGTTGCAGAGGTTAGTAAAGGTGATCACAAGCAAGGAAAACATGAAATAAATGTTATCAACTCAAATAAGTTGGTGTCTAATGCCTAAAACACCAAACTTATGAGGACAACTACACTACAAGCATGCAATACAAGGGTCAAATGCAATGAACACTTAAAAATAGTCCTAAAACAGTGTTAAATAAGTCCTAAAACATGCTGGAATTAAGGCAAAAATAGCTTGAACAATAAGCTAAAATATGTAATATGCTAGGCTAGTAAGCAAGACACAAGCGGGGAGGCTAACCCCTCAAATTTTGGACTTCAAAACAACCTTTTAGCCACTAAAATACATCTGAAAATCAATGTTTAAAAGCTCAAAAAAAAGATAGTGAAGGGATGGGAAACACAAGGGCAAAGGCCTTGAAAGCAAGGTGTAAAGAAGGGTGAACCACCCCTCAACCCTTATTGGCCTTAAACCACAAGTTTCAGCCCAAAAATACAGAGTTTATACAGCCCAAAAACAGTGGGAAAACAGTAAGAAAAAGAGTAGATAAAGCAAGTAGAGAAGCAAAGCTTTATACCTCTTGAAGAGGAGAACTAATTCTAGGTAGCAAATCAAGGCAAACACACCCTCAAGAGCTTCAAATAGGCTCAAAGGTACCTCATCTCAAAGATAGAGAGGTTTGGTTAAGAGTGTATAGGCAAAAGCTTGTAAAAAGTTAAGAAATTGCAAGAGAGAGAGAGAGAGAGAAATAGAGAATTTTTGCTCTAAAAATGGAAGGGGAGGCCTCCTATATATAGAAAACCATGCAACTCCCTCAGAAATATCAATACATACATGTGTAAGAAGGTGTATGCATCTGTCCCAACAGTTGGAAGGAAAATATCTACAAAAATGCACTTGTGGTCGGCAGGCCATATCAGTGGTCGGCAACTAGAAGCAATGGCCGGAAGCCAATAGAAGATATCGACAGGCCATAAAAGGTTGAATGCATGAAGATTATTGGGTTTAGTCCAAAAACAAGGCAAGATATGTGTAGGGTTTGAAGGGTTCAAAGTTGTTGCATTCTGCTGAGGACTTTGAGCACTTACAAGCATAGACACTCATCATTGGGTGTGCAAGCGATGACGTCCAAGTCGTAAGAGCGGTCAAAAATGGGGTGTCTACACTTGCCGTTGGTAGAATTTGCGTACAACAATAATTTTAATTCTAGCATCAGTATGGCACCATACGAAGCCTTGTATGGCACGAAATGTAAATCTCTAGTCTATTGGATAGAAATTGGGGATAGAGTTTTGCTTAGTCCCGATATTGTGCAAATGACCACCAAAAAGATTAAAGACATTCAACAAAGGCTTAAAACTGCACAAAGCCGACAAAAGAGTTATGTGGATCAAGGAAGAAGGGATCTTGAGTATAAAATCAGTGATCTTGTGTTCATTTGTGTGGTTTCGATGAAGTGCCAATCAAGATTCTACAACATGGGCAAGTTATCACCCCAATAAATTAGGCCATTTCAGATTTTGGAAAGGCTAGGTCCAGTTGCATATAGAATTGCTCAACCGCCGAGGATGGAACAAATGCATAATGTGTTCCGCGTGTCGATGTTAAGGGGTTACCTCCGAGATCCATTCCATGTTATTGATTATCACCGGATAGCTCTCGACAATAATATGGAATATAAAGGAAGGCCAATACAAAAATTGATCTACAAGTGAAACAAGGAGATCCCTATGGTTAAGGTGGAATGGAAGGAACATTACGGTACAAAGGCAACTTGGGAGAAAGAGGATGAAATGAGGCAAAGGTACTCCGAATTGTTTCCAACTTAAGGTAACGCAAGTTTGGGGAACCAAACTTCTTAAAGGAGGGAAGACTGTGACAACCCCGTTACATATTATGCTCTTAATTGTTGATTTTGAGTGTCATTTATGTTCTTAGTGTGAATTTGAATGCTAATTAAGTGTTTAATGTTATTTTTGGATTCATATCTGTTAATCATAGAGATATCTATTGGGAATTCTGTTATAACCTGAAATTGAAGGCCTTAATGACATCAGAAACCGAAATTGATTAGTTTAATGTATAAGACATAGTTTTTAGAGCCTAATGGGAAGTTTGATTAAAATTTGGTTGAGATTGAATTAATTAGATTAAATTAATTAAATTAATCCTTGGATTAATTAACTTAAGCTTTAATTACTTAGCTTAATCCTTGATTAGTTAACTAAGCTAATCTAGCCTATATATATGCTAAGATGGGAGTTAGCTCATAATTTTTGAACTCAAAGTCTGAGAGATAGCTTTAGAGAGAGAGAGAGAGAGAGAGAGAGAGAGAGAGCTTCAATTTAGAGAGAGAGAATGCTTGACCTTTAAGATTTGGCTTGAAGGTTAGAGAATTGAGTAAAAGGCTCAAGAATTAGCTTGTGAAGAGTTAATTGAAGACCATAGGTAAGCTTTTGAACCTTAATTTGTGAGATTAAGTCATCAATATGTGTGTTCATGAAGATTATGAATTTAAATACAAGAGTTGAGCTTAGAATGAAGAAATTGGAGTAAATTCATACATGCATGCATAAATTAGTAGAGTTTCATACTTTCGAGCATGGTTCATGTCATCTAAGCTTGAATTGAAGGTTATATCATCCATACATCCATGATTCATAAGGTTTGGACATTAAATTCCATGTCTTAATAGTTTTGGGAAAGAATTTGAAGCTAATTGGGTCATACATTGCGAATTTATAAAGTTTAGGGCTTTGAACTTGTAAATTGGTTTTGTATCTATGCTTATGGCTGCATATTTGAATATTAGAGCATGTCATGCAAGCTTTCACACTTTGAATACATGTTTTGAAGTTCAAAATCAGTTCTGGAAAATCTAAAATTCAATTACATCGCTCGAGCGAACAAGTTGTCGCTCGAGTGCACATATTATGCATCTAGTATTTTTGCAAACATTGGCAGTTGGCTCGAGCGACCGAGTTACCGCTTGAGCGACCGCCTTTTCATTTTGCACCTTGGCTCGAGTGACCACTGAGCCAAGATTCGGGCCATCCAGTACTTTTGCAGACCATGTGGAGCGACCAATGTTTCGCTTGAGTGAAATGTCCTATTTCAGCATATTTTGAAAGTCATATTCTGTTCATAATTTTGTTCTCATTCATTTATGAGCATCCTTAGGCATAAATTAAGCATCCTAAATGAATTAAAGAGTTAGAATGAAGCCTAAGAGAATTGAATAAGTTAATAATGAACCGAATAAGCAATGTGGCCCAATATGTGTATGTGTTATGAATTGTGTAGGTTCATTTGCGAGGTCATATCAGCAATTGAATAATTGTGAGTAATATCTTAGTAACATTATTTTTATGTATCTTATTTTCTAAATGTTACCAATGTGGTAAGTCTTCTGAACTTATGATTTAGTGTTATGAATAAGCCTTCTATCTATGTGAATCGTAAAAGATCTGCAAATGTGATTGACAAGCATGAAAGTATGTGATGGACCTAAAGTCGTTTTGTATATTTGAAATGGACCCAAGGTCATTCTGTATATTCGACAAGATGGACCAAAGGTCATTCCGAGTATCTCATAAGTCTGAATATCTATTATGTATTGACCTAATGGTCATTATACAACTGTAATTGATTTGACCCAAGGTTGTTACACCCGAGGTCATTCCGACAAGTATGATATGTTCTACTTTGTATCTCTATATATGTTAGACCCAGGGTCGTTCTGTCATATATTGGACCCAAGGTCGTTCCATTATGATATGAAACTACCATTATGATATGAAACTATAATGAGAATGATATTTTTTTAGTATTAGAACTCATTCATATTACCTCTTTACTTTGATGTTATTCATTGGGCTTTCGCTCACTTCGTTATATATATGTATGCAGGTAAGCAGTGGGATGTCTAGCACTAGTGGACCCATGGAGGAATACCGAGTTTTGCAGAGTCAACCAAGGATGGTTCACACATGAGGATTTTGTCTTTTGATTTTCTGTTTTCTTTTGTTGGTCATGTTTGACCATGTCTGTATATAAGTTATGTTTTTTGTATGACTATGATATATGTATGATCTTGGACATATATGAACCTTTATGTATGTATGGGTGTGAGTTATTAATATATAAGATGTTTTGTTCATGCTAATTATGCACAAGCTCATTAGACGATTTTATATTTCTGTTTCCACTTCTGGCCCCACATAATTAAATATGATTTCATTTCTATCGGAGGCCGTAGGTAATGTCATGATTACTGGTCGGTTATGATCCTAACCTTTAGGAGTGAGTTTGGGTCATGACAATAACTCTTGTAACCGACGTCATAGCATATTTACACCCCATGTTTTTTTTGAATATAACATGTTGTTCACATCAGGCATGTTGCATCATGACTTTATAAGGAAAATAATTGTGTTTTCTCATCCAATTGCATGGCATGATCATGTGTTTTTCGATCAACTTTATAGCTTGTTAATAGTATTTACTACTGGGCGATTGCTCACCCCAAAACTAGCAATCTTTCAGGGAATGATGTTGATGTGCTACCGAAGTGATTGGCACCGAGAAGTAATTTTGGATAGGAGCATAGAGGCTTCTTTTTGTGCTATGTGATGAAGCCTTGGGCTACTTTTATGTGGAGTTAGATCTCCATCTTTTGTGTAATCAAGGAGAAATCCTAGAAAAGATATAAGCCCTTAGGGCATCTTGTTTGGTGTTATCTCTTATGGTTTGAACTATTTGCTCTCTAGGTAATATATTAATACAATGAAGTAATAGTATATATACTTCAAGGGGGAAGAGATAACCTTTGAGATAGAAATCAGATTATTTAATGTTTTAATTTATTGTAATAGTTATAATGTTCTTAGATAAGCATTGTGAATTGATGATGAAATATCAGAGCGTTACAAAAAAATTAAAGTATATTTCCCCTATCTAAAACCTTTTTTTTTCCTTCAGTTAAACTAATAATATCTTTAGTCCTCTCCCCAGAGTCCCAATCAACCATTAGGGTGATGAGTTGTAAATTTGTAACATTCAAATCAAAATGTAGTTGGTTATAGAAAATTAACATTATACCTGTGCAATGCACAATCTAACACAAATAATTAAAAATTAATATTAATATTATATAGTAATTAAAAATTATTTAAAAATGTAGTACAAAATAATTTAGGATCAAGTAAATTTTAATATTTTTCACTACAATTGCAATTAAATTTTTTTTTAATTTAAAAAAAAATAGAAAATAGAGTAAATTACAAATGTAGCTACAGTACAACATAAATATATTACGTTATTATTATTTTGCAATTATTGTTTGTCTTATGTTAGAGTTCAACCAATGATATAGCAAACCATGCATGCTAAATAACTTTTACTCCGTTCTCCTTTTTGTAGAAGACGTAAAAAAATGTTAACATACAAAACAAATTGTAGAGTGAAATATAAAAGACAACAAAGAAAGTTGTTATTTTCTTTGGTCACCCTTCAAAGTAATTTTTGCGTTTCTAAGCATTGCCGCAAAATCTCTCATCCAATAGATTAATTAAAATTAAATTAACCACTGAATATAAAAATTAAAACTTGAGTTTTGGCTTGGCTAGTCTAGTATTCAGCCCACCTTAAAAGCCATTCTTTTGATCTGACTCTACCAAGACTAATTTTTTCTTTAATTTTTAAATTAATATATATATTTTAAATGTTCCACATTAAAAAATCAAGAAACTAATAGATAACTTAATTGAATATAAATTAAGAAATATTTTTACCATACCTCTGAGAGAACTGTCACTTATTATTTTATTAGTTAAGGTAAATATGTTTGTCACGTTGGAGCATTTACTGATAAAAGTTATCTAAATGATAATTTGTATAATTTGTACAAAAATATACGACCTTTTTCTTCATTCATTAAATCAATTATACAGAATCTACACTTTAAAAGTACTTTTATAAATTTTACAGAAATTTACTAAGAAGTCCCATTCTGGAAAAGTATATACCAGAAAGTCTCAGGAGTTTTCTTATAGACTATTAAGTTAATAGTCCCATTGAATTTGAAAAGGTTGACCGTGAGGTCATTCCACTGAATTTTTTTTGGAGATTCCAAATGTGAATAGGTTTTATTTGTGCACTATTATCTTATTAAATTTTTATCAAATGTGTTATTCTTAAAATGTGACGATGTGACATTATTCCAATGTGTACACTATTGTCTTATTAAATTTTTGTCAAATGTGTCATTCTTAAAATGTGACAATGTGACATTTTGCTACTGTGTACACTATTATCTTCTTAAACTTCTATTAAATGTGTCATTCTTTTTAAAATGTGACAATGAAATATTTGTGCACTGTTGTCTTATTAAACTTTTACCAAATATATCATTATTAAATTATGACAATGGGACATCATTCTAATGTGTTTATTATTGTCTTATTAAACTTTTTTCAAATATGTCATTCTTTTCAAAATATAACAATGAGACATTTGTGTACTATTGTGTTATTAAACTTTTATCGAAAGTGTCATTTTGAAAATGTGACAATAGGACATATGATATTCTAAGAAAAGAGGGACCGCTCGAGCGGTGAAAGGGGGTCATCTAGTATCTCGTCTGCAAGGTTGAAATTCTGGGACGATTTCACTCAAGTGATCAAGTCACCACTCGAACGGTCCTTGCTCTCACATCGCTTGAGTGACAGATTGACCACTGGAGCGGTCTCTTCAGGGTCAACCAATTAAAAATCAATTTTTGCTCCACTTTTCTTCACTTTTTCTTTTCTCCTTCTCTCTCTTTTCCCTTGTCTGAAAAACCTTAACCCCAAACTCTTGATTTCACCCATTTCCATTTAAGATCTGCCTTATATCGTACAAGAAAAGTAAAGAGGAGGTGAAGATTAACATTTATATCGATTGAATTGCTTCGTTTTGAAGTTCTCCTTGAGTTTTCATCTCTTTGTCTCCATCCTTGAGGTAGGAGTACTTTTAATATGGTATATCTATAATTTGAGGTATCTATGTTGTATTTTCTTAGTTATAGTGATGTATGAGATGATTTTTGTTGTATAAAATGAGTTTGATGAACAAAAAGGGGCTTATGCCTAATTTATGGGAAAGATTAGGAAGATTTCTTGTTGATTGTAGATGCTGATGATGAATATTAGTTCTTAAAGTGAAAAAGGGAAAAAGCCCCAAATTGCTCAAAACCCTAGTTTTTAAACTTGATCTTATAATAGGGTTTACTTCAATCAACTCTTAAATCTTGAAATTGGGTGAATGATTGTTACAAATGTGTTGAGCCATGTAAGTCTTGATTCATCTTGGAAATATGTATGGAGATAAATTAATGTTTGAGTTGTGGAAATGAGAAATTGGAAAAATAATCCTGTTGTTTCTTGCTATTGTTAAATCTTGCGTGTAAAATGAACAAATATTAGGCAAATTGAGATTTGTGAACTCATGCATTATATGCATTATGGTTTTATCTTTGTGATCCTACAATCTCTTGGATTTTTTGAAAATGTTAAATGTAACGTCCCCAAATTATAATAATAGATAATCTCACAATAAACAACAAATATGGGGAATCTAATAAGGTTTCAATCTTTCATTGATTCTTTCAAAAACATTATAGAAAATGCCACATGCATTTATGCATTCATAAATCCTAGATACTGAATCTATAACATGTGACATATATCAATGCATAGAAATAAAATGAAATACATATAAGTTTATGACTTAATGGTTAAATATTTCTAAGGCGATACTTGGTTATAACAAAGTGGGTCAAGCCCAATATAGTTAAAAGCCTTAGACTTGGACATCGGATATTTACAGCACAAAAATATAAAGAGCCTTCAGCTCCAAGATCCTCTCAAACTAATTCCTTAGCGGAGGATTGTTATCAGCACCTTAAAGTTGGTTTCCACATAGGGAGAGTTAAAGCCCAATAGAGATTAATTTAACATCATGTATGATGCTTAACAAAATCATATGGTGAATGCACAAGAATGCCATTTACCGAAATAATGCATTTTCTCTTTCAAACAATGTAATGCCATGTTTTTAATTTACTTCATAAACTGATACTTTTAAAAACGGAAAACAGGGCAGTGGATACACAACACTAGGAATCTTTAGGTATGTGTCTGCTGTAGGCTATACATGCATTACCAAAGCCATTTTACAGGTACTAACCGAAAGGATCGGCACCTAACTGCACAGGTTTCTAGACTTTTACCAAAGACACACAGGCCAACATAGTTATAACCACAACCACACCCCCTAACCAGATTCAGTAACGTATTCACCAATTTTTCTCAAAACAATACATTTTCAATATATAATATGAAACAATGCTTAATAGAAGATGTATGAGTGAAAGGTTTTAATAAACCTAGTCCTTATGCAATTTCTACAACAATCAAAGTTATCTTTCACCGATAGCTCAAAATAGATATCTCTATACAAGAATTAAATTATAACCAACAGATAGAAGTTTCAAAATTTCGTTATAGGAATAACAATACATGTTTCATTCCACTTTCCAACTCACCAAGGGTCCAACATATCCCCATAATTCACCTCCTCATTTCAAAAAATTAAGGTTTTAAAGACCAAAATTTAGGGACAAAATTATTTTTTAGGGACAAAATATTTTTGTTGCGAAAAGTATCGTCATTATATTTTTAGCAACAAAAATTAGACATTAGTCATGAATTATTATCCTTTTGGGACCAAATTTTTTGTCTCAAAAAATAAACTATTTTGAGACCAAATTATTCTATCCCTAAAAGTCTATTTATTAGTGACATTTTCAAAATTTTGTCACTAAAAGCCTTGTTTTTTACTTTTCGGGACGACCTTTTAACGACTATCTTGATGATGATAGAAATTGGTCCCTGAATATCTTTTACAACAAAATTTTCACTTTTAGCGATCAAAACATTTGGTCTCTAAAAGTCTTATTTGTTGTAGTACTTTATTCAAAACCAATGATTTCTAACCAAATATTTGTTTCTTTAAAAAATTCATTTAAAAGAAAGATTCTCAAGATTTCATTTCTAATCATTAATACAACCATTTCCACAACATTTCCCATCAATCCATTTGAAAACCCCTCTTTTGAATTCCCAAACCATCTCAAATCAATTCAAATAAAATCGAAAATGTTTCTTTATCCAAAAACACATAACAAAGCTAAAAATCATACAAAGAGGTTAAAGAAATCCCTACCTTGATAGAAGAAAGAGAAGGAAGAATGAACCCAAGATCAACAACAACAAAAATCTGAACTTTTTAGATTGAAATGACCATCTCCCTGCACTCTATCTTTTATAACAGAACACCAAGGTGGTGAGAGTAGTAGATTTGAGTGTATAGGGATATTCAAGCAAGAACTAGAGAGAGAGAGTGAAGAAATTTGATTTGGGAACCTTTTAGAGAGAGAGAGATATCAAAAAGTGAAAGAAAAGATCTTTTTCGCATACCTTAATATGCACAAACCATTTGGGTGACCGCTTGAGCGTCAGATACTGTGATGATCGATTTTGCTACGCGTCTCTTCATTTTTGTTTTCATTGGGATTGTTGTGTCCGGATGTCTTTTCTCTAATTCTCATCCTTGTCTATTTCGGGTAGGCTTTTCTTTTCTTTCCGAGGGTGCATGGCCGAGTCCGGAGTGCTTGGGAACAAAGCGGGGAAATTATGGGCTGCTGGGCCAGGGCCGCACGTGCGGGGAGTAAGGCCGCACATGCGGTAAGGGTTGGACTTCAGAGGGTTGCACACTACCTAAAAGGCAGGTGCGGACTGAGGTGCTGGAGACCACCGTACGTGCGGGGATGTGGGCCGCACATGTGGGGATGGACACCGCACGTGCAGCAATCTAGGCAGTTCGAATCTCTGTTTTTTTTCTCTCTTTTTTGGCCGTGTGTGTATCACATTTTAGGCATTTCCATCTCACTCTAAACCTTATTTTTCTCCTCATTCTCTCTAGAAACCCTCACCAAAACACTAAAAGTCCTTGATTCTTGCTATCTATTGGGTCTAGATCCATCATCATCATCTCTCACTAATCTTGAAGATCAAGCTAGAGCTTCACATTGTGTAGTGAAGGTCAAAGATCTCTCATCCTTGATCCTAGGGTTTCCTCAATCTCTTCATCAAGCTTGAGGTAGGGTTTCCTTTGAGTTATATATATGTTTATGTAAGTAACTAATTGATTTTGGGGGTTCTTCATTGTTATTTCAGAAAAATGGGCTTGTGGTTCATGAAATGGATGACTTGTAGAGTAAATTCCATCTTTCATTTTTTGAAGGATTTTTCTTGAAATATTGGACAACAAGGGCTGAGATTTAGGTGTATAATGAGGTTTTACAAAAGAAATGGAAGAATGTAGGGTTTTTGTGAAAACCTAGAACTTTTGGGAATTTTCTTGAATAAAGAAAGATGAGGGTTTTTGGGTGGTGTATATATATATATTTGTATTTATACATTGTAGACGCGCTTGAACGTCCTGGGAAAATCCCGTTTTGTTCATTGGGCTCACTAAAGTTCGGACTCAATGTCACGGTTCTGAATCTAATCTCACAAAGTGCAATGCAAGATCGATAAATCACCAAAGAGTCCAAATCCAGCAAATTGTTTTGAAAAACTGATTTTTAGAAAGAAGTGCCAAACATGGACTGCTTTACCAGATATAGAGTCACCACCTAAATATTTTATTTTGGGGGAATTTAGGAAACCCTGACTCGTGTCTAAGGCGACGTGTCCGTCATCACCAAAGTTGCCTCGGCTCGGGAACTTGGGTACGAGAGGGGAATGTCATGCAATGAGCACCCCCGCTCGCCCGATCAAAGTTCGGCCACTACTAAACATGATATCTTGTTTTTGAAAACACATGTGTTCTTATTCCCATTATTAGCTAGAATTACTATGTGATGCGCACAACACACAAGTATAGACTGGATCACCTAAGTTAGAACAAAACATCTCATGTTTGTTTTTAAAAGCGGTTTGCTACTCGCAAATAGGCTAAAAAACGGATTTTGCCACCCTCAAGTGGGCTTAGAAAACATGGTGATTTGCCACTCTCAAGTGGGCTTAAAACTTGTAATCAATGAATTGTTCCAATTCAGATAATCCAACCTTCACCCATAGGCATTCAGGCAATTATATCACATAAGCAAATAGCCTCATGGCAAGCATGCTATCATGGCAGTCACTCACACACATGCAAGGATGCTAAAGCATAAACACTCACCGAGTACTCCAAGCCAAAACAAAAGATAGTTAGTAATCATGCATGATCCTAGCTATGTCAAGAATGCCTAATGCAACACATGCAAAATGCAACTAAGATAGGCTCAGCTATTCTAAAATGTCATGTCAAATGCAACTTGATACATGTATTCAAACGGGAATTGAAATACAATGCAGTTAGTATGATGCACCGAGCCCGGTGTATACAAGACAGATGAATGAATGCGAACATGCGAGCATAAGGATGCTAATTGAAACATGCCCTAAAACTAACCATCGTAAGCTAGTAAATAAAAGGGAGAAAGAAATGGGGGTTGGAAGACATGCATCACACACACGCACACTTATTTACAACATTGCCCTCTCGGAGGAGGGTCCGAATAAATAATACAGAACCGACTAATTAACTAACTATTCTAGCTAATTAATTATTACACAACCAAAATTGAAACAAATATACATTCTAAGCTAACAAAACACTGAAATGGCCTCATGACGAGGGATGCATGCATGCTCGAATCGCCTCGCTCAGAAATCCATCTCGATGCCCCGATTTGCCTCTGTTTGCAACTGGTCTCAGAACACTGCACAAGGCTCCAGAAGGCTGAAACTCCACCATGGGAACCGGTAGGGATGCTGCCAACCAGTTGTTGGCATTGGAGACCACCTGCCGACCACTTTTTGTGCTAAAAACCAGAAAAAGTGATCGGCCAGCCACTTTACCTGGTCGGCCGACCAGTTTCTGCTGCCAGACTTCAATTTGCTGCAACAGAGAGCAAGAAAGGGCATGGCAATGTATTTGCAAGATATGTGTGCACAACCACCCTTCCTATTATTTCATATGCTCAAGGGAGTGTGGTTCTCGACCCTCGAGCCATCAATCACGCATTTCAATACATGATGGCTGAGAAGCGAAGTTGCACAATTCAATATGGAAATGAATGCACAAGTAAACATATAAAGCCTAAAACTCTATCATGTATGATCAAGAGCGTCGACGACCGAGAATTGAGGCGCGTTTCATCACTTCAAGTATGAAACGTCCCTCATTTCCCGTGTTTGGACTAATACCTATTCCAAACACAAATGCAAAGCAAGCATGGCATACCCAATGCGACTCAAGCATGCAACTCGATGCAACACAACTAAACAAGCATGCAAACAACATGCAAGGGACAAGCATGCAAACATGCAATGCAATGTAACTTAGCATACTCAATGCTAATGGCATGCACAATGCACAGTGCTAAGAACCACATGGCCCACTCAATGCAATGTGACATGATTAACTTAACAAAGCTAATGACATGCAAATTATGCTAATGCATGCATACTCAATGCAAGACAACATAAGCATGCAACAATATGAACAACAACTGGCATACACAATGCGAATGGACATGGCATACACAACGCAATGAACCATATGGCATACACAATGCTCGATGGACTTAAACCAAAATGGACTGACCTCAGTCATGCCCAAATCAGTGGCCATACATGCTAAGATAGAAACTCAAAATGCTATACAAACATGCATGCATATTGGCCCAAGCTCAAGGCACAAAATACAACTCTCCAAAGGCATTGAAAGGATGAACCATGAAGTACAATGGCATATGTTCCAGCACTAAAATGGCATGCAAAATGACTTAGAATCATGCAAACAACCCATGTAATGCATGTTGAAAGGCTCAAGCATCGAAGCTAGTGAAGTGTATTACACTAGAGGCATACAAGACAATGCTCAAATGGCCAAACCAGCCCCAAATTGACCTTATGCAGGCCAAAACAGTAGCCAAAATGGACTGAGATGATGGCTTGAAAGGCAAGAAATGAGGCTCATGCAATGGCTCACAAACAAGGCATAAAGGTGCAACTCTCAAACACATTGAAGGAGTGATAAACATGAGAATATGGCAAAGGTATAAGCTCTGAAATATCATTCCAAATGATGCTAAATCATGCAAATAGCCCAAGCAATGCATGCTAGTGGCTTGGAAACTCAAGGCTAGTGAGCTAAAATGCACTATGGCTATACAAAGCATGGCATGCATGACCAAAACAACATAAATCAGACCTTAAGCATGCTAAAAGATGAACAATGTCTTCTCAGAGCTAAGCCAAAAGCATGCTAAAATGACATGTCGAAGCATGATGCATGTTAGGCTATTTCATGGAAATGCACTACAAGTGCATGGAGCATGCATGGGGCCGTCAAACCAACCCAAAACAGAGTTATGACATGTCAAATGATGGCCAAAAACCCACTGAAATGGAGCCAATACATGCTAGAAAGACATGCTACTTTGATGAGCCACAAATGGGATTACACTACACATACAAGAAGCATGCAAAAGGTGACCAAACCAGCCATGTACAGAGTCAAGGCAGGCCCTAGAAGTCACAAAAAATTACCTGAACTAAGCCTCAAAATGGTAGAAACACATGCTTCTTTGATAGGCCAATAATGCAAGCAAACAAAACAAGAAGAGAGGGGATCACCCCCTCTGATTTGAGGCCTCAAAACCACATGCCTACCATTGAAAATCCACTAGATTTTAGTGGTTAAAAGGCCAAGCAAAGACTAATTCAAAGGCCTCAAGGCATGGCACAAAACAAGGCCAAACAAGGCATAAAAGGGGGTAGAACACCCCCAACACCCAAGGACCCTCAAACAAACATGTTAAGTACTCAAAAATAAAGCTTTTTGTAGTTTAAAGTTAAGCCAAGAGAAGCATGCAAATATGGCTAAGAGAGTGATCAAAATAGAGCTAAAAGGGGGGAAAAGAAGGTTAGCCTTGAAGCACTGCAATACCAGCAAATTTTCTGAGCCAAAACCAACTCTTGAGCTCCCTCAAGACCCTCCAGCAACTCAGCAACAAGCTAAGAGTGTTTGGCTATGAGGTTGTGTGCACAAGTGTGAAGCAAAGCACCAATATAGAGAGAGAAAGAGAGGGATATAAAGAGAGGGTAAGCCTATGCTCTCAGCCCAAAATCAGCCTGGAGAAGGGAGGGAAAGCCTCTCTCTTATAGAAAAACATAAGCTAAAGCTTCTTCGAGAAGCTTAGAGCTTGGATAAATCTCTCCATACACGTGTATGGAGGATACAGTCTGTGCCCTCCAGCTGGCACAGCTGGCATCCACAACACCTATAGAATATGCAGGAAGGCCGCCGACTAGTTAAAGTGGTCGGTTGACTACTTTTACTGGTCGGCCAGCTACTTTTTCTACTTTTTCAGGACAAAAAGTGGTCTCCCGGAAAGAAAAGTGGTTGGCCAATGGCTGGAAAGGCCAAAAAGTGGTTGTCCAGGGTCCAAATTGAAGCCCCAGAAGTTATCTTTCGAATGGCACCAGCCTTGCATTAAAATTCCAACTGTGCAAAAAGTTATATCTATTTTGGTGAAGCCGCGCATTTTCGGTCCAACCAGATTAATGCCCTACTTCAACCAACCATATCTCCCCCGTACGGACTTGGCTTTAGGAGATTCTTGAGTGAAAAATGAAGCCCCGGAAGTACTCTTTCCAACAGTGGTGGCCTCATAGCTGAAATCCAAGTATGCAAATTAATAGGCTCGATTCAGCGATGGCTGCTCGACTCTCTCTTAACGGTTCATGCCCATTTTCTCCCCCAATTGGGTTTCTTCCCTCTTCTCTTCTTTTATTCAACTCCAAACCCCTAACCAAGGTGTTTTGAAAGATTTTTCAAAGATTTTATCTCTCTTTCATTCATTTCCACTTTGTTCTTGCTTGGTTTACTGAAAAGTGCAACATTTGACAAAATGCGAGCCTCAAAGCATCGTAGAAACTTTGTTTCAAAAATATTTTGAAAGAGAGGGCTTTGAGGTCTAAAAACCATCCAAAATCTCTTTGGTCCAAAATGGGGAGCGAGGTTGGGATTTGACTCTCCTCTTGCCGAAGAAATCAAACCTTTGGCCTGCACATCTTTCATCACCAAGTGAACCATTAGTAGCGCCCAAGTCTTAAGGGCGGTCAAAAATGGGGTGTCTACATACATGAATTCATAGTGTATGTCATGAAGGGTAAAGGAAGTGGAGGGTTTTTCTTGTTTTGTTACAAATGTATATATATATTGATGATGAGTTTCTTTTCACATGAGAATTGTTGAGATTGTAGATTGCTTGTCCAAAATTTTATTACAACCTTGAAATGATGAAAGTACATGAATTGGGGACATGTTATTATGTTATTGATAAGTGGTAGTAAGTTTTTGGTTAATTGTGGAATGACATTGAAAGGAAAAAGGGGAGTTTTGATCATCATATAATGCTTGTTGAAACCATGTTGAAAGTGGAGAAATATGACATAATATTGATAATTGTTGCACGGATCTTTCTAAAACCTTGCATATCAGGAACATTATATCGACAATTGGACTCTCCTTGAGAATGTAATATTGTGAATGAAACCATGGAAATGTTATGGGGTAAATACGTTGGTAAGTCCGGTTAGGAGGTGTAGATGAATTTGATAAGTTGGCCTGAGTGTCTGCGGTGAAAGACCGAAAACACGCGCGGAGGAGGTACTACTTCCCTTCTGGTTAGCAACCGGTAAAGTGGGGTTATTGGCAGTGTTTGTTGAGCCTGCTTGCAGACACCAACCTAGGGTTACCAAAGTCGTATTTACCGCCCCTTCTGATTAAAAATTGGAAGTTGGAATTGATGAGATTGCAAAATGTTATTGAAAACATGGTGATTTTTCAAGAAAAGCATGACATTTGATTATTTTTGAAATGGCATTGCATGGCATTTGCATTTGCATTTGCATTTAACATTGGATATCTTACATAAATATATATACTTTGTTAAGGATTTCTCTACTGGGCTTTATGCTCACCCCTATGAGTTTTGGTGCAGGTAAGGACGTGATGAACCCACCAAATTAGGGCGTGGAAATGTATTTTGAGAGCACGAGGCTCTTGTTGAGATTGTAAATTTTTGTAAAGCCAAGGGCTATTTTTGTATGGGTCCAAGAGACCACTTTTGTGTAACCGGGCTCAAGCCTTGGAAGTTGTAAGCCCATGAGGGCATTTTAATTATTTTGAGACTATATTCTTCACATGCTATAGATTCATGTGTTTTCTTACCATTGAATGTATAACTCGCATGTGAATCCCTTGTATACAACTCGTTAATTAACCATATAGAGATGGAAGGGTTATTGTCTTTATTTCGTGGATGTTAATTGATGTAGTTGAATCATATTAGTTTATTTTTGGGGCGTTACAACTTGGTATAAGAGCTACCGAGTTTGAATACTTGGGGCTCGCGGGAAGTGATTGTTATACCACAGTGGGCTCATTCTGCCTGATTAGGAAAGTTTTGTTTATTTGTGATTATGTGATAGCATGCTTTTGTGACTATATGGGTATGGGATTGGACTTTTGGGATGTTATTTGCGCTTATTAGATTCCTTGAGGTCATATTAGAAGGTTACTTGGTCAATGCTCATTCTACTAAGAATTCTTGATTTTTTATGGGACGAATCTCATCACTAAAGGATAATTTGTATGTGTTTATGTGACGCTTATGTGGAGTGAATTGAATTATTTGTGTGTTAGAACATATATGGTTGTTATAGTTTAACGTGTGAGGCAAGTTGCGAGCACATTTGGAATTATGTGCTAAGTTGTTTATTTTGTTCCCTTAATTAGGATGTCAGGAAGGGTTCGAACTCGTGGTGGTAGAGGTGGAAGGCGTGGTAGGGGTCGCTGGGGTGTGCATGAGGTACCGGTCCAAGAGGTTCTGGTGCAAGAGGAGGGGTTAGGCTAAGCTGACATGGCCGAGCAACTGGGGCAGACAGAAGTACCGGGGCAAGCGGGTCAAGCCGCAATGGGGACCCTAGCCCGAGAAATGACGGGGCATTGAGGGAGTCAATGAACATACTTGGGGCAGGGACCCAAGCTAGGGAGAATGCCGTGGAGACAAGGGCGAGCTTCCTCATGAGGGAGTTTTTGCAGGCCAAACTGGATGAATTCCATGTGGCCCCGAGGCAAAGAAAGCAGATGAATGGCTCGAATAGACAGTGAAGACATTCGAGATGCTTCACATTAAGGACAGTGAGCTTATAATGACTCTTGCGAGTTACTATCTCAAGGGAGACGCGGGTCAATGGTGGAAGTATGCCAAGGGCTAAATAGAACCGACATGGGAGGCATTTGTGGTGGCCTTCCAAGACAAGTACCTACCTCCCACGCCTAGGGAAAGGTTAAGGCAGGAGTTCTAAGACCTTAAACAACTTAACATGTCCATGGCCGAGTTCGAAGCGGCCTTCTCTAGTTTGTCCCAGTTTGCACCGGAGTTGAGCGTCGTTGCATTGAGTTCGAAAAGAAGTTGAGAACTAAGATCTTGTTCAAGGTTGTCGAGAACATGATCCGTAATTATGACTGTCTTGTGGGGGCGGCCACACATGTGGAGATTACTGTGGAGGCCGAGGAGGAGAGACTTTGGAATTCGAGGTCTACAGGCCAAGGGTCACAGGGAGACTATAGGCCCAACAAGAAGAGCAGGAACACTTTTTCATCCCAGTCCCAGCCGCAACAGTCTAGATCCACTTTCCCCCTGCCTAGTGCGGGCCCGGGAAAGAGTGCACCGAGTGGGTTTTCTTGCTTCAAGTGTGGCCAACCAGGTCACAAGGCCTTTGCTTGTCCACAGAAGTGAGGAGGACAGCAAATGTTGCCACCACCAATACCTAACCGATCTCAGAGTCAGTCTCAGAGTAGAGGGCAGGGGCCTACCTGCTATCAGTGCGGTCAGTCTGGGCATATGAAGAGAGTTTGCCCGCAGTTGGGAAGCGCATCTGGCACACCAGGGTCAAGGTAGACTCAGAGCCACCAGCAGGTTCACTTAGTTCAGGCTTCACGAGTTAATCAGGAAGCCGCTTTGGCTCAGTCAGTACAACAGGCCTATGCTCCGAGAGATGAGCAGGTTGATCAGAGGCCACAGGGGTATGTGTATGCAGTCACCACGCCGGAGCAGTTGCCAGGATCTTCGGTTATGAGAGTTATTTTTATTGTGTGTAATTCTTTGGCCAGTGTGTTGATAGATACGAGTGCATCTCATTCATTCATATCTACTGCATTCGCATTTGCATTGGGGTTAGAGGTGGCACAGTTAGCGTCTCCGCTCAAAGTAGAGTCACTAGTTGGGGTTACAGTTGATTTAGATCGGGAATGTCATGGTTGTGAGATAGAGGTTGCCGGCTGTAGACTCCCATTTGCTTTTGTGTTGCTAAACATGTTGAGTTTTGATGTCATTCTAGGCATGGATTGGTTGTCTTCGTATCGGGCAGTGATTAATTGTTTTCGTTAGAGGGTTACAGTGTGCACCTCGAGTGGTGATTGTTTTCATTTTCTGGGGGACAGGGTCGATCGGGTCTTATCGCCACTATTTGATCCTCGTAGTAAGAACGAGCTTAGTGGTCTTCTTGCTACTCTCTTGGATAGTGAGAGTGACTGGATTTGTGTTGGGTTGCCAAGGGTAGTTTGTGAATACCCATATGTGTTTCCCGAAGATCTTACTAGTTTGCCACCCCATCGGGAGATCGAGTTCACCATTGACTTAGTGCCTGGAATGGCACCAATTTCCATGGTGCCGTATAGATTTGTGTAGACACCCCATTTTTGACCGACCTCAAGACTCAGACGTCACCGATTGAGCGCTCGGTGATGTTGCATATTGTGCTCGTTTAGAAGTCTCAGAGTCGCGGCCGTGAGCCCTGCCTCTGGACTTCCGAACCCTCTTCTGTACCTTGTCTCGGTTTGCGAAATAGACTCGGTTTTCTCTGTTTCTTTTCCTGAAGGGAGGGAAAGGTCCTGTAGACCATCTCTCAGTGGCCGTCGGCTACATTTCGTGGCCGTAGGCCCTTTTGCCCATTTCGGAGCCCGGTTCCCGGTTTTCGGAGCCGTCAGGCCGTGTGCCTCGGTTCGGGACCGCCTAACCATCTCCGACTGCTCCGATTTTTGGCATGCATCTCATTTACTCCCTTTTTAGGGACACTGAGGTCTGAGAGACCCACTTCGTGGTCGAATGCCACTTTCGGTGCTTAACAGCCTATTTTCGGGACCCCGAACTGCGTGTTTTGGTCCCCGAGCATTCGTTTTGCATCGGTTTTCGTTCATTTTTGGCAGGTACCTCTGTTTTATCACCAAGAAGGTCACTAAAGGGTGGGAGGTCAGCAATTGTCTCAGCAACCAATTATGATCCTCCGGCGCCCTCCGACGCCCGTTTTTCTCACTTCCGAGCCAATGTTGACTACCCTAGGGCCATTTTCTTCAACCCCAAACCACATATTTGTGTTGTACACACATGGGAGGACCCTAAAAGTCTATGGCCGGCCAGTAATTCAGATTGAACCTTTTGAACCCCTCCTAAAAGTGGCCTATTCTCTCTCCTGTTTTAGAGTTGCCAATTTTGAACCACAGGGTTGTGATGAGGAGACCTGGGAGGACACCTTTCTCTGGTGGCCGGCCAGAAAATCTTCTTGAGCCTTTTGCCCCTTGGCCGGCCGGCCATAGGGGGTGGCCGGCCATGATCCTTGGGATGTGTGCTTTGCAGCTGTATAGCTTTTTCCCCAAAATATCTGATTTCGGGGGACTTTTTGTAGAGGAGGGAACTTAATCCCATAACACTACACATTTTTCCCTCCCTTTCCCCTCCATCCTTGCATGCACACAGCAGCTCTAGCTCTCCCTCAAGGGTTGGAAAACTTGCTTTGAACACATAGATACATATCTCTCCATTTCTCTCAAAAAATCCCTAAGCTTGGTACCATTTCTTCATCACCACCAAGCACCACCACCACCACTCCATTTCCAGCAGCTTGGGGGGCTTTTCAGAGGCTTAGAAGCAACATTCCTTGGTACAAGAGGTAGCAAAGAAGTGGTCTTCAAGGGTAAGTGCCAATCTCCCTCTTTTGTAGCACTTTTTTATCCTATTTCTTAGCCCTATTTGCTTGCTGTTTTGGGCTCCGACCCTAACTGAAAGGGTCATTATTTTGAGCCATTCTTCATGTTTGTTTAAGGGCTCAACCTTGTTTGAGCCCCCCATTTGGTACTTGCTTCAATACCTCTTTGTATGCCATTATTTTGCATGGTATTTCTAGTCTATGTGTGATCTTTTTTTGAGCATGATATAAACTGTGAGTTGGCTTATTTTGAGCCCCTCTACAACATTGTAGAAGGGTTCAACACTGTTGGGGTCCTTCATGTTGTACCTACCATTATACCCCTCTTTGGCCCCCATTTTTGCATGCTTTTTTAGGCTTATCTAGCTTCTGCTTTCGGCCATGATCAGAACTGAAAATGGCCATATTTTGACCTTATTGGCATGTTTAAATAAGGGTCTTTGGCCATTTGATGTATATTTGGTCTACTTCATGTTATACCCTCTTGTGGCCTTAATCTTGCATTGCATTTTGAACATGTTTGCATACTGATTTGGGGGATGTCATAAACTGTAAATGTTCATATATTTAGCTCCTATTCAGTTTTGTAGAAGGGTATTTTTCCATTTGGGCTTTTCATCTATCACTTGCTTCATGACCTCCCTTGCGGAGCCATTTTTGTATGCCATTTTAGCCCTACTTGTGATTGCTGTTTGGCCTTGTTTTGTACTGTAAAAATGTGATTTTTGGGGCTGCCTTGCTTCTTCCTTTTCATGTCATGTATCAATTATGCATGTATGGTATAGCTGTAGGCCATTTTATGCATTGAAATCCATGTTTCGGGATCATTTCATACATCGGGTATTATTTCGCCTCATTTCGGGGCTGTTTTGCCCCTCATTTTGCCACTGATTTTTGCATGTTTGCATATCATATTCCATGTCTTTGCTATGTCTCATTAGAGTGGCATTTCGGTGCCTGAGGGTCCGTTCTCGGGCACGCACTTCGAGGTATCTTGTTTTCATCTGATGGCCTCCTATGTGAGTGTGGCTGAGGCTCTCTCATGTTGGTGTAAGCCCATTATTGCATTGCGTATGCCATTTCACCCATAGCATTGTGTATGCCCGGTTGTATATTACCTCGTATAGCGTGTATGCCATTCCATGACATTGTGTATGTTAGGATTGCATATTAGCTACATTTCATGCATATCATGCATATCGCATCGTGTTCGGGATAGGAGTTAGCCCGGGCACGGGAAACGAGGCACGTTTCGTACTCCGAGCGACGGAACGGGTCTCAATTCCCAAGTCACCGACACTCCGGATTATCCATGATGGAGTTAGGTTTTGTTGTAGCATTCATATGCATTCATCCTATATTGAGTTGTGCAAATCGGCTCCTCAGCCATCATGCATCGATATGCGTGATTGGTGGCACGAGGATCGAGGCATGCATATATTTGTGAAATACATTGCTATGCCCCTTTCCTGCTCTCTGTTGCAGCAAAATGGAGAATCAGCAACTTTTCGGAGTCTGGCACGCATTTCGAGAAACATTGCAAACAGAGGCTAATTGGGGCATCCCAGTGGATTTCCGCGCAAAGCAGCCCAAACATGCAGCATTCATCAGAATCAAGGCAGCCCCCTGGCTTGCATGCCAGTTTACAGTTTTTCTTAGTTAATTTGTTAATTAATTAGGGATTTGTATATTATTTGGACTGTATTATTCGGACTGTATTATTCTTTCATTCGGGACTATATATTTATTCGGACCCTCTGCGCGAGGGCATGATTGTAATAAGTGTGCGTGAGTGTGATGTATGTCTTCCAACCCCACGTCTTTCTTCCCTTTTATTTACCTGCTTATGATGGTTAGATTAGGGCATATTTCAATTAGCATACAGTATGACAGCATGTTTGCATCATTCATCTGTTTTGCACGCACCGGGCTCGGCGCATCATACTAACTGCATTTGTACTTCAATTCCAAATTGAATACGTGTTAGTTGTAGCATTCCATATGCCATGTTTAGAATAGCCGAGCCTGCTATAGTTGCATTTGCATGTGTTGCATTAGGCATTTCTGTATATTTAGGATCATGCATGATTTCTAATGAGCTTCTGTTTTGGCTTGGAGTACTCGGTGAGTTTTATGCTTTAGCATCCTTGCATGCGTGTGAGTGACTGCCATGAATAGCATGCTTACCATGAGGCTATGTGCTTATGTGATATAACTGCCTTGAATGCCTGTGGGTGGAGGTTGGGTTACTTGGATTGGGACAATTCATCAAATGTTTGTTTTAAGCCCACTAGATAGTGGCAAAATCATGTTTTCTAAGCCCACCCGAGGGTGGCAAATCCACGTCTTAGCCTACCTGCGGGTAGCACCATCAAACCATTTTCAAACAAACAAACATGAAATGTTTTGTTCCAATTCAGGCGACTCAGTCTATACTTGTATGCTGTGCGCATCACATAGTAATCTAGGCTAATAACCGGAATAAGAACACACAATGTTTTCAAAAAAGATATCATGGTTAGTAGAGGCCGGTCTTTGACCGGGCGAGCGGGGGTGCTCACGAAGTGACCTTCCCCAATCGTACCCAAGTTCCCGAGCCGAGGCAACTTTGGTGATGACGGACACGTGGCCTTTGGCACCGAGTCAGGGTTTCCTAAATTTCCCATTAAAAAACATTTAGGTGGCGACTCTGTATCTGGCAAAGCAGTCCATGTTTGGCACTTCTTTCAAAAAATCTGTTTTCAAAACGATTTGCCGGATTTGGACTCTTTGGTTCAAGATTAAGAACCGTGACATTTGAGTCCTTCGAACTGTAGTGACCCAATATCGAACCGAACGGGGGGACTCGCACTCCTCGCCCGGGATGCGTTCGGGGACGTCTACAGTTTCTGGCGACTCTGCTGGGGATTTAGAGAACTTGACTCGAACTCATGATATCTGTTTTGACTACACTTGTGTGTTTCTTTGCATTGCATTTGCATTGGTGCGCCTAGGACACCGTGTTTGCCATATGCCATTCCCGAACGATTTGCCGGAGGCTTGTCTTGTCAAGGCATGTCCATAAGGCTGATCGGCTCTGGGCTCTGACAGCATGGGAACACAAACCCCGGTTTTACCGGGGCACCCTTTTTGACCATTCGACCTAGTGCATATTCGGATCCATAGTGACCATTCCAAACTAGGACAGGTTGCTTACCCGTTTATAGGTTGTTTGAAACCGCTGCGTGCGTAGTGAAACCCTAGCTCCTGACAAAATAGGACAGGGAAACCCTACCCCAACATAGGGGTGTTTTGGCTCTCACTTATCTGTTATGTGCTTTAGAGTGCGTCTCTACAGGAATGCATGTATCAGTCTATGAGTTTGGGCATCAGGCCTGCGGGCATCAGTCAGTATCTGAGAATCAGTTGTCTGCGGATATCGGATTCAGTTTTGGGGAACAGTGATACAGGAACAGTGATCAGTGATTGAGGACAGTGTATTTTCAGCTTATCAACTGTGTGTTGTATGCCCGACTGTGTGTTGTGTGTATTTAATTTAAGCTGTTATGCTGCCCGTTTATCTGGTTATTTATTTCCTTTTCGCTTTATTATCTTTTTGCTAGGGCAGTTTTTAGCACGATTGCTTCCGAACCAGTAGATACTCCCCAAGCACTTTGGACACGAGGTCGCCGACTCAATCGATCCGAGGATCTGGTTGACGGACATCCAGTGTTCCACTCTCTACCCCCAATTATCAGAAGAAGGCCGAGGAGGCGCAGTGTGTCAGAACAGGGATTACCGGGACAGAGGGCTACTTTGACAGTAAACAGTCAGGTTGAGATTTCTGTGTCGGCCATAGAGATACATTTACCGGCCATTCAGATGGAACAACAGAATACATCGGGGATGGAGGCGATGATGCGCCAAATGCAAGAAAACATGAAACAGATGCAGGAGGATGCCATCCGCCAAGCGGAATTTTCTAAACAACAAGCCGCAGTCATGGCCCAGCAGGCCGAGCTGATTACTAGGCTGCAACAGCAGAATGCAGCGTCTGCTTCACATCAGGCCCCTCCTCCACCAGCGGCTCCACTACCCGAGCAGGCACCTACTGGTCAGAATACCCTGCCAAATCCTCAGAATACCCTCCCGAACACCCAGAACACCCTACCCAATGTCCAGAATATCCAAGAGGACACCAACCTTCCAACGGGGCTGGCTCCGCCCCCGCTTCTGCCTCAACTGTCCAAGAATCTTACACCCAACCACCCGGACTCTCCATTCGAGTTCGAGGTAGATCATACAGCTCTAAAACTGAGTAAGTTGGAGAAGCTTTTCAAGAAATCGCAGGGGGTGAAGGCCATCCCAGACATCGAAGATGGGTACACCGACGTGGCCGTAACATTGCCAGACAGATTCAAGATGCCACAGATTGATCGTTTTGATGGGTCAGGGGATCCTATGGTCCATCTCCGGCTATTTTCAGACATCCTGAGGCCAATGGGCCTAACCCGACCACAAAAACTTTCCCTGTTTGGCCGAACTTTGTCGGGTGTGGCAGCCATTTGGTACGCGAAGTTAGAAGATGACGTGAAAAGAAGCTGGGATGAGATGGCTGAGGCCTTCGTTGCACAGTACTCGTACAATACACAGATCGAGATTACAACCCGTGATCTCGAAACGACGAGGCAGGAACCCAAGGAGTCTTTCTCCGATTTTGTAACTAGATGGAGGGCAAAGGCGTCGATGATGACCTTGAGGCCTACAGACAAAGATCAAATCCGGATGATTGTGCGCAATCTCCAACCGAAACTCATGCAGAAGATGATCGTACTCCCCTTTCCCACCTTCTCAGATTTACACGAGATGGGGGTACAGATCGAGGATGCGATGAAGCAAGGTCTGATCGACCAGGACCGGGAGCAGCCCCGAAGGACATTCAACCGCAATAACAACGCAGGCCCGAGTGGCGCTGCAAACACAAGGACTTCGGAGGTCGGTATGGTCACCACCACTCCCCCTCCCCATCCAAGGCCCGCGGCGGCCACACCCTTTTCCAGTACATCCGGGAGCAGTACCCAAGCCCCGAGATATCAGTCCAGAGGCCAAAGAACCTTCACTCCACTATACATGCCTTTGTCCAAGGCTCTCGGGGTGTTAATCAGAAAGAAGCATTTGACACCTTTAGAGCCGAGGCCACTGCCAAATCCACTCCCTCCCTCTCATGACCCGGCAAAATACTGCGCGTATCACCAACAGCACGGTCATGACACCGACCGTTGTTTCAGATTGCGTCATGAGATCCAGGATCTTATTGACAAGCAGGTGATCGCGCCTCCCGAAAAACCCAACGTCACGACAAATCCTCTCCCACCACATAACCAAGCCCCTCCTCCCAACAGAATCAACTTCATCCAAACTGGGGTCGTGTCTTACGATCCTAGTATCTATATCACCCCATCCCACCTACCTAAGCCGGAGGTGATCCTTCCTGTCTGCACTGACTTGTGCATGATGGACATCTCCACAACCCAATCTAAGCCAGTGGTGGTGACCACCGAAGATGGGACAGAGCAGATTTCAGAGGAAAGAGGGGTTGCTGAGTCTGAGGTTGAACAGTCTGGGAATCTTGCTGAAGGAGCTTATGATCCGAGTGAATATATCCAGTCAGTGGGCCAGTCTGAGCTGAGTGGGGGCTGCCAGAAAAAGCAGAGTTATGTGTGATTCAGGGGGACAGATTGAACAAGGGAACAATGATCTGCAGCTGTGGAGAGGACTTTGCCAACCTCCAGTTCTTCAATGACCAAGAATCAGGGAATGCAGCAATCGACTGGTTCGAATATGAGGAGTCGGCAGAAGTTATCGGATGGTTAGATGATCAGCCAGACGTTGTAGAATATCAACCAGAACAGGGCCCGGCAGGGGCGAGAGTATCAATGGTGGCCGGAAGGGCCGAGAGTCAGAATCTACCGCCGGAGAGCGCCGGCACTAAGAATTTCGCTCAGAATTTGGGGATTGTAAATGCAGGGAATATTGACCAACCAGCTGTACTGACGCAGTTGGAACAACAAAATTTGAGGATTCCGAGAGAATCAGAAAAGCTAAGGCCCATGTGGGGGTCGAGAGTGCTGTGTGCACGGGAACAGGAAATGCTGCGGGCATAAAGACTGAAGGACTGCGCGAGTACGATCATACCGGAGCCGGACAGATGTCTGTCGGCTGCCGACGGAATGTGGTGGGAAGACGATGACTTATGTCTTGCCCACACAGATGAAGACTGGGGAGGTAACCAACCAGATGATACCTGGTATATTGACGAGGTCGCTCATATGACAGAAGTGGGCGGTATTTCAAGCCCCACACTTAGACCAACCTGAGGCATCTGGGAAAGACAAAGAAGCTGAGAAACAGAGAGAGAAACAGATTGAAGAAGAAGCTGTGCTCAAGCAATTGAAGAAGATACAAGCAGACATCTCCATCTGGGGACTGCTTATGGCATCGAGGGTGCACAGACAGGCCGTCCTATCTGCCATGGACAAGGCCAAACTCTCTATAGACACTACACCAGAGCAGCTGGTTGGGCTGGTTTTTCCGGGAGGAGGTTCCCCGGCATTAACCTTTTCAGACAAGGAATTACCGCCTGAGGGCACAAACCATAACAAACCCCTCTACGTTTCCGTGGAATGTAGAGATAAGTGGATACCGGTGGTACTTGTTGATACCGGGTCCGCCATCAATGTCTGCCCAGCCAGAACAGCATATGCAGTTGGGTTGAAGCCCGCGGACTTCACACCAACCACTCAGGTGATCAGAGCATACGATAATACTAGCAGGGAAGTGATGGGGACTGTCAAGATTCAAACCAAGGTTGGTCCAGGACAACACGACATCGAATTTCATGTCTTGGACGTTCCCGCAACCTTCAACCTACTCTTGGGGCGGCCGTGGCTGCACCAAGTAAAGGCAGTCTCTTCCACTCTACATCAGATGGTGAAATACCCCTATGGAAAGGGAGTAGCCATTGTGTTCGGGAACTCATCAATCCATCCGCCTCCGGAGGTATCTACGCCAGTCCTGGAAATTGAGCATGGCACAGAGGACATATTTTTATCAGGATTCACTTTGGCTGAGGCCCGGGTAGTACAGAATATTATGGCTGTGAATGAGGGGGTGTACGTCAGCGCTCAATCCGTCTACCTCATGAACAAGCTACAACACATCCCCGGGATGGGATTGGAAGGAGCGGCAGGAAAGGAGTCGCAGCATTGGCCGAAGTGCCACACAACCCTCATACCTTTGGACTGGGTTATCTGCCCACCAAAGAGGACTGGGTGAGGAAAGGAAAAGAAATGGCCGGTAGAGCCAGAGCGAGAAGCAGGCTGGGAAGCCTTTTGAATTAACACAGGCCCATCCAGGGTACCCTGAACGGACGCTTTGTCCGGGAGGGGGAGGACTTTCCATTTTGCGGCTTCCCGAGCCGTGGCTAAACGCGGAGAAGAAGCGCGTCCCAGGCTTCGAGATCTTCTTTGACTGCAACTATCCGGGGATGACGTTGCCACAGAGCAGACAGACCCACCAGCTGAGGCTGAGCAGTGTAAAGCAGGGGATCCTGAGGGCACAGAATTTGAAATGGGGGTAGCGCTGGCATGTCTACTCTCTGATCCTCCGATCGACCATGAGTGCTTGGGGGATAACTTCGCGGTTTCCATGATTGGGGATGAAACGGCTGCGAGCCAACCAGCAGCTATCTTGGATGCATCTATCGCACCCTCTCTCACTTGGCAATACGAGGAGGGATTTTTGTCCAGCAGCACCGGGTCAGGTAGTGAGCCGGAATCTGATTCCACCGAGTCTTGTGAGTCGGAATCAGGTTCCAGCTCGACTGAGTCTGAGTCTGGTACTCCTGGGGATGTTAACCCGGATGCCACAGTCCTGTCTAGGTCGTCTTTTTCCTTTTCATTTGAGTCTGTTGTAAATGAATCGGACGATTTGGATGAACTTAATGAGAATGAGGTGAATGTGGTTTCCGAGTATTTTCTGTGCCCTTGATTTATTGCATTAATTCAGACTTTCAAAACTTTGATGAAAACGACGAGGACGAAGTTCCTCCGGTTTTACAACGTTTAATTGAGCAAGAGCAAGAGAGATTTGTTAAACCATTAATGGATGAAATCATTACCGTGAACATTGGTACTGAGGAGGACCCGCGGCTGGTCCAGATCGGGTCCACGTTGTCTTCGGAGGAACGCGAGCGCTTAGTCGCTTTATTAAAAGATTTCAAAGATGTTTTCGCGTGGTCCTACGAAGACATGCCTGGAATCGATCCTGAGATTGTACAGCATCGGATCCCCCTTGACCCCGAGGCCCGACCTGTCAAGCAGAAACTCAGAAGGATCCGCCCGGATTGGGCTCTTAAGATTAAGGAAGAGGTCACCAAGCAAATCGACGCAGGCTTCCTGCTGGTATCTGAATATCCGACTTGGTTGGCCAACATTGTTCCGGTGCCGAAGAAAGATGGCAGGATCCGGGTGTGTGTGGACTTCAGGGATTTGAACAGAGCTAGTCCGAAGGACGACTTCCCCTTACCGCACATCGATGAGTTGGTAGATTTCACAGCAGGGCACGCTTTGCTCTCATTCATGGATGGCTTCTCGGGCTACAACCAGATAGTGATGGCACCAGAAGATAGGGAAAAGACTGCATTCACCACCCCGTGGGGGACATACTGCTACCGGGTAATGCCGTTTGGGTTGAAGAACGCTGGAGCTACTTATCAACGGGCCGCGACCACAATACTACATGATATGATCCACAAAGAGGTTGAGGTGTATGTGGACGACATGATTGTCAAGTCCAAGGAAAGAGAGGGCCACTACACCGCCTTGCATAAGTTTTTCCAAAGGATCAGGGAATTCCGGTTGCGGCTAAACCCTCAGAAATGTACATTTGGTGTTACAGCGGGAAAAATGCTGGGGTTTCTGATTACACAAAGAGGCATCGAGGTCGATCCTTCCAAAATCAAGGCCATCTTAGAATGCCACCACCAAGGACTGAAAAGGAGGTGCGAGGCTTTCTGGGTAAAGTGCAATTCATAAGACGGTTTATTTCAAAATTAACCTTGACTTGTGAACCACTTTTTGGTCTCCTGAAGAAAGGAAAGAAGTTCCAATGGGACGGCCGATGTCAAGCTGCATTTGAACAGATTAAAGAATATCTACAGAACCCACCCGTTTTATCGCCACCAGAGAACCGGGAAACCGTTGATTTTGTATCTGTCAGTGACTGAAACTACAATGGGCTGCATGCTTGCACAAGAATCAGAAGACAAGGTGGAGAGAGCCATCTACTATCTCAGCAAGAAGATGCTGGAGTATGAGACCCGATATACACCGCTGGAAAAGGCTTGCTTAGCTTTGGTATGGGCTACCAGGAAGCTGCGGCACTACCTGTTAGCTCACTCTGTAATGTTGGTTTCACGACTTGATCCCATCAAATATCTCTTCGAGAAACCAGCACTTACGGGTAGGCTAGCTCGTTGGTTGCTGTTGCTCTCCGAATTTGATCTCACGTACGTGACACGCAAGTCAGTGAAAGGAAGAGCAGTGGCAGAGTTCCTTGCCGACCACCCGGTTGAGGGGGATGAAGCAGTTGAGTACCTGTTCCCGGATGAATCAATTCTGCATATCGACGATGAAACTTGGACGATGTACTTTGACGGAGCGTCAAATCAACATGGGTATGGGATAGGAGTGTTGCTGATAGCACCCGACAATTCCCGTATCCCTCTAGCCTTCAAACTCCGATTCAAAGTCTCGAACAATGAAGCAGAATACGAGGCGTGCATCGCTGGTCTAGAAGCAGCCCTGGAACTAGGGGCAAGACGGTTGGACGTCATTGGGGACTCGAACCTTGTTGTGTCTCAAGCTAAAGGAGACTGGAAAGTGAAAGAGGAAAAGATGATGTATCACCAGACCTTGGATTTGCTGATTCCTCGGTTTGAGAAGCTAAGTTTTACTCATCTACTAAGAGAGAACAACAGGTTCGCAGATTCTTTAGCAACTCTATCTTCTATGATAGACATCCCGTGTGGAGTCCGGATGCGTCCAGTCATCATTGACCAGAAATTTGCACCTGCCTATGAGTCGATTGCAGCCATAGATGAAGTTCAGGACGAACACCCCTGGTATTACGACATCTGGAACTTCTTGGAGAAAGAAGCATACCCGCCAGGGGTAAATGCCAAAGACAAAAGGGCAATCAGGAGAATGGCAGTTCAGTTCATCATCTGCGGGGGTAAACTGTATAAACGGGGTCATCTGGGAATGCATAAACTGTGCGTTGATGCCGAAGAGTCAAAGCGTCTGATGGAAGCCATCCACGGGGGAGAATGTGGTGCGCACATGAATGGGGTAATGTTGGCACGGAAGATCCTCAGACAGGGTTATTACTGGTCCACCATGGAGGAGGATTGTATTAGTTTCGTCCGGCGATGCCACAAATGTCAGATTCATGCAAATCGCATGAACATTCCGCCGTCAAAGCTGTACAACATGACTTCGCCATGGCCATTTTCAGTCTGGGGAATTGATGTAATCGGAGCAGTTACGCCAAGGGGTCGAATGGGCATGAGTTCATCTTGGTAGCGATAGATTATTTCACAAAGTGGGTTGAGGCCCAATCTTATGCGGTGTTGAAGGCTTCGCACGTCGCAAAATTTATCAGAAACAACATCATCTGTCGCTACGGGGTCCCAAACGAAATAATTTCAGACAATGGTTCCCACTTCAAGAAGGAGGTGATTGATTTGTTGGAGAAATACAATGTGGCTTTTCATAAGTCGTCTACCTATCGGCCGCAAACTAATGGAGCAGTTGAGGCCGCTAACAAGAATATCAAGCGCATACTACAGAAGATGGTGGAAACCTACCGGGACTGGCCAGATAAGCTGCCGTTCGCTCTGTGGGGCTACCGGACTTCAATCAGAACTTCTACTGGGGCGACTCCGTACTCGTTGGTTTATGGGATGGAGGCCGTTCTACCTATTGAGATTGAGGTTCCCGTCATTACGAGTATTGGCCGAGTGTCCAATAGCCGAGGCAGACTGGCAACAGAGCAGATTTGAGGAACTCATGCTTTTCGATGAAAGAAGGCTGAAAGCACTGTACCATATCCAAGGTTATCAACGCAGAATTGCTCGGGCTTTCAACAAGAAGGTTAAGTCCAGGAATTTAAAAGAAGGAGATTTGGTGCTCAAAGACAACCGAGCTCCCATCCACGACCCAAGGGGCAAGTTCAGACCTAATTGGACTGGTCCCTACATCATCAAGTCAATCTGGTCAGTGGAGCTGTGGTTCTGATGGATCTAGATGGCTTAGAGTTTTCCCAACCGATCAACATGGACAAGTTGAAGAAATACTACCCCTGAGAGGCTCGCTAGGCCGAAAACCCGAAAGGGCGACCTAGGCAAAATTCAGAGCATAGAAAATTTGAAATTATAAAAACTGAGCTCGCAAGGTTGAAAACCCGCAAAGGGCGGCCTTGGCAAAAGTTAGAGCGCAAAAGGAGAGTAAAAATACCCGAACGAACCTAAGCCTGAACTACGTAAGGCTTGATTCCCATCTATGGGATACGTAGGCAGCTTCATCCTGAAGTTCAGCCACAAATCTTTTCCCCGATCAACTCTGTCCATTTGATCATCTCAGTCATCTTTGTCCATCAGCATTTATCGTGATCTCCGGTACAGTGCTATTCAGACTAGGGGCAACTTTCCGTTGCAATGAAGTGCTGCGGTACCATTCAAACTAGGGGCAACTTTCCAGTTGCTAGGATCCGGGATTGTGCATCTCAGTGACAGATCTCAGGCGTGTCCAGTTCTGATCCATATCGAAAATAGTTTTGAAAAGTTTTAATAAAAGTTGACTTTGCTCAAAATCAATCTTTTTACAACTAAGACCATTTTTGGACCAAAGCGGAGAATTTTCAGTACCACAACCTTCAATTTCATTGATTTCAAAACAGAGTTCTCTCGCTCTTGCATACAATTGAAGTTGCTTTTTATTACACTCATGAAGAAAACTTGAAAGTACTAGTAAAGCAATAAATCCGGGGCATAGTCAAGTCAGGTGTCCCTGCGCCCCCTGCCAGAGCTAGTTGAAGCCTCTGATGCCAACCTAGGCCCAACCTGTGCTTCTTCGTTGAGCCAATCCCAGCACTCGTCAGACAAAGTGCAACTAAAAGTGGGAGCAGGGCCAGGATTCTCTATTTCCCCATGCTGCGGCCTGCCGAGCCAGCTGTGCGCCTCGAACTGGAATGTAGCCGGATACTCTATCCCCTCTGGTGGGCAAGTCTGATCATGGCCAAACTGGCGCAGAATACGGAATGGGAAATAGAATACGCAGTGAGTCAAGCCGATCAATCGAATCCCGACCTGCCGAGACATGCTGTAGCTCATTGCCGGGAGATTGAGCCAAGGGCAGCGCCACGCAATGCGATCTGCCGACAAATTGCACATCCATTCAAACCACCATCCCTCATCAAGGGCGTCGACTAGGCGTTGTCGAAAGAAATAGCCGCGGGCTGAGTAAGCAGGGCAAGAGTCCACAACTTGCAATTTATCCATCAACCATATCTGGGGAGGGATGAAAAATGAGAGAATAAAGAATAGAGAGATGTACGATGAGAGAAAAGTAAGATGAGGGTTTTGTGAGAAAAAAAACGAGCCTGAGGGCCGAGTGATGTGAGCAAATACATATGTGAGATCGGGTGGGAAACATTACCTGCAGCAGTAGTGGACTCCCTGCAAATCTAGTTGTCTCCCGACAGTAGAAAGCATCCAAGCCCATCAGTGTCTCCGCCAATGTCATGGCGATGCAACTCTTCCTTCTTTCAAGCCTTGGGCCACTTCAATCAGACGGACGCTGGATCCTCCAAAGCTCGAGGCAAACAGAAAATGAGATAACATGCATAAACAGAGGGCGTGTCGCCGGAAGCCTTGCCAATGATGGTCGCTGCGGTCACCAGCATCGGAGAACCGGTAAATCAGGCTTGGGATATCCAACATTCCGTTACAAATCAGGGATCGAGCATCATGTGCGTTGAGTCCGCACATCCGCCCTAGGGTTTGGGCATAGCCAAAATTGAGTTGGGGCAAGATTTCCTCACCTCGCTCGGATTCTATCAAAACTTGAAAATCTTCAAAAGTGGGACATACCTCTTGCCCTCCGAAGCTGAAGACGTGCGTCACTGGGTTCCAAAATCTCACCGCGGCATAGAGGAAAGGAAGATGCAGTGAAGTCCGGCCCAGCGTGAATAGTGCATTCAAGCCGAAACCCCAAGTTCAACTTTTCCGAGCCATCTAAAGAAGAGATCCAAGATGTGAGATTTTCTACGAGAAATGCCTCCATTTTTGTGCAAAGCAGTGATGAAATGAAAGAGTTCCAAAGTTGGAGCTTTATAGGGGGGTAAAACACTATTCGAGGACAAGTGTCAAAATTCTGAGAGTTGCAGGAAAGGTGGCCGGCCGGCCATCTATTCTAGCAGGCCGGCCATCTTTGTTTCAAAATGTGGCCGGCCATGCATTGGTCCTGTTTTGCCCTCCGGAAGGAAGTTTGAGGCATTTCTGTGCATCAAGGATGTCGAAGGCCTCCATTTCTCTCAGTTTCGGATGCGTTCCATCATCCAGATTGTCCGTCCGAAGTACGCTTTGTTGTATTTTGCTTATCGAGTTGTTGCTTTGTTTATCGAGTTGTAAGTTTTGTCGAGCTGTCGCATTTTGTGTTTTGAGTTATTACCTTTTGTTTATGCAATTTTGTTATGTCTTGTTTATCGAGTCGTTAACATTGTTGTATTTTGCTTATCGAGTTGTAAACTTGCTAAGATTCTGTTATTTCTTAGTGAGTCGAGTTGTTTGATTTGTTGCGTCGGTTCATTACCTGACCCGGTAAATACACAAGGCACATTCCCATTCAATTCCATTTTTGTGCAAAATGATGCGATGCGATGCTAAGAGTTTCAAATACAAACACCTTTTCAAAAGCTGTTTCATTCCATCATGTTTTGCAACAAAATAAAGGTACAAGTTTTACAGAAAATAAAACTGCCTAACAATGTGCAAAGTGCTACAAACTACTAGCAAAAAGTAAAATAAAGCAGGAAATAACATCAATATCCTCGGGAGCGGGAATGAGGAGGCCCCTCATCCTCTTCTGCGAGACAACCTCTGCACCATCATCACCATCCGGGTCGGAGCTGTCATCCTCAGGATCCCCCTCAGCCTCGCCTCCACTCCCGGAACCAAGGCCGGAGCCCCCCTCCTCAGCAGATGTCTCTGACTCACGATCTGCGACCTCCTCCTCCTCCTCCTCATCAGGCTCTGCCTCTATAACATGTGCCCTACGTCTGCGAGACGACCCCGCTCCTCGAGCTCCTCGGAAAGGCCTGGATGGCCCTGCTCCCTGAGAAGGCCTGGATGGCCCAGCTCCTCGAAAGGGCCCAGATGGCCCAGCACCTCGACCTCTCTGAGAAGGCCCGGGTGGCTCGGCCCGCGGCGGTGCGTATACAGGAGGCATCTGAAAGTGAAGAGTTCAATACATCAGTTCAAATATGAAGAGCAGAATGTTCGAGAGTGGGGTGTGTGTCAGATGTGCCTTACACAGCCTATCAATACAGCAGAATGTTCAAAACCAGCATGTCATCAGAAATATGCTAAATACAGGAAAGATGGACAGTACCTGCACGCCCATAATGGCCAGCTGTGCCTCCCTCCGTAGGATCATGCCCTCGAATGTGGCCAGCATCCCAAGCATCTCATCCATGTACTCAACTGGAGGCTACGGATACAAATGCAAAACTATCAGTAAAGGAATGAATGTCCAAATATTCGACTGATAAATCAAAGCTGTAAAACATACCGGTGGTGAATCAGGGTCTCTGACATATCTGTGGTCAGGAAGAGGAGGCTCTAGCGAGACCTGGTAAGGAGCCCCGAATCGCCAACTCGTCAACTCGGTCGGCATGTCTGGCCACCCAGGATGATGAAGAGTCGGAGGGATCGGGGAATCGACCCACCCCCCACCTCGGACGTACCAGCCTGCTGGAGGAGGGATATCCGTAGCACGAGCCCGGCTCGAAGATGGTACATCAGCAGGCCTCAGTGGCGGAGCACGCACTCCCGTCAAGGGAGGCATCAGATATGTGTGACGATAAGTGGCGTAGTCCCCGTCCGTGAGATGTAGCAAAGCATCGGTGCCCTGCATAGCACTAACGACCTCCTGGGTAGAGAGTCTATCAGCAGTCCGCATAGTGGCTGGAGGTGCGGCAGGAGGGTCCTGAGAAACGTACCCCCATACCTGACGCAAAAAACGTTCCCCCAGGAACCATGCCCTACCAACCGGCCCCTCGAGCAGGACCTGTACTGGGAGGTGCCCGATCCTCCAGCATACTGAAATCGGAGACCATCGCCCAAGACTGCCCAGGGCTGCCACGTAATCTGCGGATAACCAGTGCATATCAATCAGAAATCGGGAATATACAGGGCAAATCAAAGATGAAAACGGAAGAGAACTGAGAGTTCTGAAATACCTCTGTCGTCCGAACAGTGTCAAAATACTGTCGCAGGTAGAAGAGAGTCTCTCGAGGTCTTGGTCGGTGCTGGCCCTCGAATACCAATGAAACGGGGTCATAAGGGCCCTGCCACCTCCATCTCCGGGGCTAACGTCGGAAAATATACGTAGACCCATAGCTGAGAAAAGTAGTGCGGAATGTAAATACAAAGTGCTGAGGGCAAAATACAGAATGTAAAGTGCGCCGTGTGTGCAATGAACAAGTAATGAGGAGCAGAAATGTAAATCAAGAGGACAGAACGTACCTCCCAGGCTCTCCAATAGCCGCCGAGTAAGTCTCCCTCCCCGCCGAGAGGCCGCGCTCATATAGCAATAGAGGGTAGCCAGGCCGGCGCCACCCCAGTCGTACCGACTGACCTGTGATAGGTCCACTAGGGCACTCAAAAGATACAACCCGACAGTGTTCCCCCTATCAGCAAACAGAGTGGTACCAAAGAGGAACATAAGGAAACCGCGGGTTACTGCTCAACCTCCTCAGGAGACTCGGGCTCCATCTCCGGCCTCCGAAAACGGGAAGAGAACCAGGTGTACCGGACTCTCCCAGAAGCTCTGTCCACAGGCGGGCGGCCCCCAACAGATGTACCCAAGCGGCCTCCCATTCGCCCATATCCTCGTCATAAGGAATGGCCAACCTCCTATGTCCAGACCGGTAGTACGGCGAAATCTAGCGGGGTCATGGTCAAATCCCCGGTGGCGGAAAAATGGAAGGAATTGGTGGTGTCCCACCATCTCTCCACCAAAGCGGCTAACAGTGTCCTACTGGCAGGACAATGTGATAACCCCATGCAGAAGGCCCCGAACCCTGCTAAATCAACCAAATCCCGGACAGCCTCCGGAAGCTCGGTATACCACTCTCTCGCAGCAGTGGAGCCGTATCCTCGCACGATGCGAGAGCCAACCTGCATTCAGAATGAATGCACGTGTCATAATGAAATGAATAAGCCGTGTGCAAATGAAATGAATAGCCGTGTGCAAATGAAATGAATGAGCCGTGTGCAAATGAAATGAATGAGCCGTGTGCAAATGCAATAATGAACTGTGTGTTCAGAAAATCAGAGGTTTGGGACTGCGTGTTCTACTCTCAATCAGTGTGGCTGTGTGTTCACCATCAACTTGGACTGTGTGTTCAGAAAATCAGAGTTTGGGCTGCGTGTTCTACTCTCAATCAGTGTGGGCTGTGTGTTCACCATCACTATAACTGTGTGTTCAGAAAATCAGAGTTTGGGCTGCGTGTTCTACTCTCAATCAGTGTGGGCTGTGTGTTCACCATCAACTTGGACTGTGTGTTCAGAAAATCAGAGTTTGGGACTGCGTGTTCTACTCTCAATCAGTGTGGGCTGTGTGTTCACCATCAACTTGAACTGTGTGTTCAGAAAATCAGAGTTTGGGACTGCGTGTTCTACTCTCAATCAGTGTGGGCTGTGTGTTCACCATCAACTTGGACTGTGTGTTCAGAAAATCAGAGTTTGGGACTGCGTGTTCTACTCTCAATCAGTGTGGGCTGTGTGTTCACCATCAACTTGGACTGTGTGTTCAGAAAATCAGAGTTTGGGACTGCGTGTTCTACTCTCAATCAGTGTGGGCTGTGTGTTCACCATCAACTTGGACTGTGTGTTCAGAAATCAGAGTTTGGGACTGCGTGTTCTACTCTCAATCAGTGTGGGCTGTGTGTTCACCATCAACTTGGACTGTGTGTTCAGAAAATCAGAGTTTGGGACTGCGTGTTCTACTCTCAATCAGTGTGGGCTGTGTGTTCACCATCAACTTGGACTGTGTGTTCAGAAAATCAGAGTTTGGACTGCGTGTTCTACTCTCAATCAGTGTGGGCTGTGTGTTCACCATCAACTTGACTGTGTGTTCAGAAAATCAGAGTTTGGGACTGCGTGTTCTACTCTCAATCAGTGTGGGCTGTGTGTTCACCATCAACTTGGACTGTGTGTTCAGAAAATCAGAGTTTGGGACTGCGTGTTCTACTCCAATCAGTGTGGGCTGTGTGTTCACCATCAACTTGGACTGTGTGTTCAGAAAATCAGTTTTGGGACTGCGTGTTCTACTCTCATCAGTGTGGGCTTGTGTTCACCATCAACTTCGACTGTGTGTTCAGAAAATCAGAGTTTGGGACTGCGTGTTCTACTCTCATAGTGTGGGCGTGGTGTTCACACATCAACTTGGACTGTGTGTTCAGAAAATCAGAGTTTGGGACTGCGTGTTCTACTTCAATCAGTGTGGGCTGTGTGTTCACCATCAACTAGAACTGTGTGTTCAGAAAATCAGAGTTTGGGACTCGTGTTCTACTCTCAATCAGTGTGGGC